>JBBCBC010000031.1:2041742-2641742 GCA_037126765.1 Stenogyne calaminthoides | reverse complement strand
AATTGGAATGGCGAATAAATTTTCCCAATTTGCTTCCCGAGGATAACGACTGGGATTCCCAATTTCATGAGGACAGAGATGGAGATTGGCTCACTGGCTCCGCCTCGTTTCATGATTATATAAAAATAAGTTACATGTTTAAAAGATATATTTAAATTGCACAATGCACATTAAATCTACTCAATATATAATACTCTGTCTGCTTTCATTACAAAAAAAACCTGATTTAACGAGGGTTTTAATGAGGTATTTGATTCATAAGGGCATTTACGAGGGTTCATAATTCACGAGGGCGGCTCCCCTCGGCAAAATTGACGTGTCAAACAACGAGGGTGAGCTGGCCCTCGCCAAACCACTGCGGCCAGATCACGAGGGCCAATTCCCTCCCCTAATATCTCTGACACTGTAACGAGGGGTATGTCCCCCTCGCCCCACTTCTCCATCACATTATTAATTAATACTTGCTTTTGATTGTATACTTTCTTCACGCATATTTCATCTATTCTCTTTCCCATTCTCTACTAGACTGAAATTCTATTATATTTTTTAAGGGATTTGTATTTCCCAACAGTCTCGAGTCTCACCCAGAAAGGCACCTGTTTATTTTTTATACCTACTTGCTTCTCTACCCTTTAGTTATAATTTATAACAAGTCCATTAAACTCATGGCAAGAAAAAAGTGAAAGATAATATACTGGATTTGCCCAGCGTTTTTCTCTACCTCCTCATCCGGCGCCGGTGCCTTCCACCACCCGTCCTCCGCCGCGAACTCACACTTCGACGATTCACCGATTCCCAATCATTCCGCTGATTCGAGCGACATACTTAATGTGCTTGTAAGATTAGATCTCTATTGTTGTACTGCATGCTATAATAGTTGTACGTACCTTCAATTTTGATTCAATCTGGATCTGAAATTTTGAATTTGTTTTAACAGAATGGACGATTCGTTTGCCGGAAAATCGGTTGAGGCCGCCAAATTTCACTCGATTGAGGCTGCTGTCGCCGTTAATTTTCATTCGATTGAGGCCGTCGGATTTCACAGCTGCGCTTGGAGCAACTCCGCTGATGCCGTGGTGAAGGAGGCGGAGTGGGAGAGAGAATAAACGGATTCGGCGGCGGCGGTAGTGGTGGTTGGATGAGGAAGAAGGAAATCTCAGTTTTGAAATTGAAATTAGTATATTCAAATAAATTGAAATTGGTGAATTGGAATTGAAATGGAGGTTTTACCGAAAATCTGTTTTTGTTGACTTTGGCGAGGCCTAGGCGAGGGCGAGCGTGTCAGATTTGGCAAGGGTCTGACTGCCCTCGTTAATTCTGACACAAGTCAATCCTCTTTAAATCCCTCGCTATTTGACGAGGGGCCCATTTTTTCCCTCGATAATTGTTAGCGACAAACACTTTAAAGACGAATTTTTTCCCTCGTTAAAACCCTCTCTAAACAGTATTCCCTCATTAAAGCCCTCTTTAAATTGCCTCTATTTTATGGTGTTTGTTCTTGATTGTTCAAATCAAAATGACACAAGTTTTAATGAGACGATTGTTTTTTATTGGGAATGATTTGATCATTTCTAAAGAATGAGATAGAAAGTAGATACTTTTGTGTGTAATTATTTGTGGCAATGTAATTTAAAGATGTTTGTGATGAGTTTGTTTGAGAGAGGTAATATTTTTTTTTTGTCATTTATAGAATGATAAAACTAAATAAAGAAGAACATTCATTTATGGATTTTGAGCAATAAAAAATAAGACGGGGGAGTACAACTTATTAGTTTAATCGATCAGGGTATGTTTGGTTCGGACTTAAGTGAGATTTGTATAATCTAGCATGCGAATTTTTTTTATTTGAAAATCCAGATGAATAGTAAAGAATATGTTTGTTTTGAGATTGTATAGTAAGATTGAGTAAAATAAATGATAATAATATTATTATATTATATAAAATAGTGTTTATAATGATTAAATTATTATATAATGATTAATGTGTTGTGTTGAGAGTTATGAAGATATAATTGATATGTTGTATTGGGAGTTGAGAATGATAATTTAAATAATATATATATTATCTAAAATAACATATATATATATTGATAGACTTGTTAAAATGGGATCGGACAGGTTCATTGGATCGGCCGAGGCACTACCTATATATTGGGCGGGTTAGGTTGAGTATTTACGAGCCCGTTGGGGAATGGACCCGTTTGGACTGGCTCACATAGACCGCGAGTTGGGGCAAGTTGGCTTGGACTGTGGGCTTTTTCTAAAAAAAATGATTTTTTTGTTAATAATATCTTTCAATTTAATTAAAAAACATAAATATAAATACAAAAAAAATTAATTTATTTCTCACTTACACATGCAACATATAAAAAATGTTTTATTTATTATGACTATTTTGTGAATATTATTGCTTAATCTTTTAATTTATTGTAAGTTTTGTTTGTTTTTATTATTCATCAAGACATTGTTCATATGTTGCATAAATTTACTCAAACTCTCATGTGAAACATGTTTATATTATGAAATTAATATCATTACACTTACAAAATGATATCAATACTCTTATAAACCAATACATCTAGCACTTAATGTTATAATCTTAGTTTACAAGTATTATGATATTAGTTTATAGGTATAGTGGTAAAAAATTTAATGATATTAACAAGTTTCACTGAAAACCTATTCTAAAATTTACTATATATAATACATGTAAAAAACAAATATTAAAAAAGTCCGCGGGCTAGCCCGCTAAGCCCGCCAACGGTTGAGCAGTTTTCGGCCCAAGCACATAATGGGTTGACCTGCCAAAACCTGCAAAAATATGGGTTAAAGTGGGTTGTGTGCACTTATGCCTCGTTTCACCATGAGACGGTCTCATACAAGTGTGCCTCCATATTTTAATAGATAAAACTCATTTTTCATTTTATTTCGATATCCTGAGCTCAAGTGGTTAGAGCACCACTACTTATACCATTTTTTATTCGGTTTAATAACAAAATTGTAACTTGTACTATTTTTTTTTAACAAAATGCAATCTGTACTTGTAAAAATTCACAGATTTCAACCCCGACTCATTGTTTTTGAAATCTTTCTATCAATTTTTTTTCAATTTAATGTTTGCTAAAATACTTTTTAGCATTGTGGTGTATACAACATATCATTTGTAGACGATATTTTACCGGAAAGTTCCACAAAAAATAGTACAAAAATTACAATTTGTAAAAAGAATAATAGTATAAATTGCGAGTTTTTCGCAGTTTTGGTCCCACAGGACACACCCCCTTACAATTTTTGTCCCAAATCTTACATTTTTTGTACCAAAGCCAAAAAATTTGACACATTTGGTCCAGCGACTGGGTAATCCGTCAAAAATTAACGGAATTAAGTGTGTTCCAAATACGCGCCCATCAGTCAAATTATTTAAAATTACTTCATTAAAAAAAAAAATTAATTGATGCTCTTCTTTCCTAAAATCGCGCCCAGAAAAAATTTCCCCCAAAATAATCCACCGCTCAACACCGTTGTTCCTTATTCCTCCGCCGCCTAAATCCGTCGCAGCCACCGATGGCTCCTCCTTCTCCGCGCGCCACGCCCAAGAATTAGCCGTCCGTCGCCTCGCCAAACCTGGCCGCTTCTCCGACATCGAAACATTCCTCGAATCCCACAAATCCCAAACCCTAATCACTCAGGAGCCCTTCCTGCCGTCCCTGATTCGCTCTTACGGCGTCGCCGGAATGTTCGAAAATGCCCTCAACACCTACAATCAGATGACTGATTTCGGTACCCCTCGATCTTCTCTTTCATTTAATGTTATTCTCGGTGTCCCCATTTTCTTCAAAAATTAAGGCTTACTCGTATGGAATGTTAATTAAGGCTTACTGTGAGATGGGTTCAACTGAGATAGCGATTGAGAAAATGAATGAAATGCAGGAAAAGGGGGTTGATGGTGGGGCGATTGCATTCACCAAAATTTTGCACTCGTTTTATAAGAATGGGAAAATTGATGAGACTGAGAAGTTTTGGGATGAAATGGTGAATGATAAATGTTGCAAACCGGATGTTGGATCTTTACAATGTGAGGCTTTCACAAATTCAGGGTGGGAAACCAGAAATTGTGAAGGCTTTGATTGATGAAATTAAAAAATTGAGTAAAAATTCTATAGGACCAAAAGTGTCATGTTTTTCCCTCCAAATAAGCTCTCACGCGCTTTTGTTGATTGGAAATCCTATGGGACCAAAAGTGTTAACGGATTTGACGAAAAAATTGAAGGTGGGACCAAATGTATCAAAATTTTCGGCTTTAGGACAAAAAATGTAAAGTTTGGGACCAAAATCGTGAGGAGGTGTGTCTTGTGGGACCAAAACTGCGAAAAACTCTATAAATTGCAATTTATAATTAACCATTTTTATTTTGAAAACAAAAGAAATTTTATAACTTTAGGAATGCTATAAATAAGTATAGAAACTGAATTGAATTGAATGATTTGATAATACTCATTACTCCGAATATTTTCCTTAATGTTTTCTCATAATTAGAGTGTAAACTATTCGAGCAGTGACGAGCTCGAATTCGACAATTGAAATACTCAAAGCTTGAAATCCGATTTGAATTTGATCGAGCCAAAAATTTTAAGCTCGGCTTGGCTCGTCAAGAAACTTGATAGACTTGAACTCGGCACAAGCTCGACTCAGGGGGATTTTGCAAAAACTTATAAGTGATTATAATCACCTAGAATTGTGTGCAAAAGTAATTTTGAGTGTTTATTTCCCTTTTAGTAGCTTGAATAAGCGCTTAGAAGCTATAAGCTAGAAGTTTTAAAGAGGGTGCTTTTAGTAACTTGTTAATAAGCAGGTGGCTTAGCCCACCTGGCCACTGGGTTTCTCATTTGAGTGGAAGATCCAGGTTCGATTCCCTCTGAGAACGAATTGGAGTTATGAAAGTTATAAGGTGGATTGACGATTTCGTGGAGTATTTGAGTGTTTGGTGTACTAACTACTAACAACTAACTTTGCTCAATCAAAAAAAAAAGTAACTTGTTAATATTTTTTAAAAACTTTTAACTTTTTTTTTTACAAACACTATCAACTTTTCTTTAATTTCTTTTACAAACACTATCTACTTCTACAATTAATCACTTTTCTTATAATCACAATCACTTCTTTAAAACCATAAATTTTTACAAACACCCCCTCAATTACTTGTATAATTTATAAAATTAAATATAAAATATATGTATATATATATTTAGTGAAATTAATGAGATAATAGTAATTATTGTGCAAACTCGATTAGGCTCGCGAGCTTCTCGAACTGAGTATTTATGTGCTTGAACTCGATAGCTACTCAAGTAGCTCGAACTCAACTCGAATGGATTATGTTCGAGTCGATTTCGATCTTTTTAAAGTCAAACACGAGTAGCTCACGAGTCGACTTGACTCACTTACACCCCACTTATAGGTAACGATTCGTTCCGGGTAGGCCCGATTACAATGTCCAAAGAAATGGGTCGAATGAAGAAACTCCACATAAGATTGTAAATCGATTACACGTGTGCACCAGGTGGACAAATCTGATTCTTTTCGATTCAAATCCGGTTTATGACATGTTTTTTTCTCCATCTTTTCTTTTCCCCTGTGAATGATCTTCCTCTGTTAATCCTGTTTTCTTGGGTCTTTCTTGGGTTTTAACAAACATTGTTGGCTTCTAAAAACCCAGAAAAAAGATACTCTGTTTTACCCTTTTCAAGAAAATGAAACTGCGAATTGTACACCAAAATCAAGAAAATCGCGACGGCGATGAACGGTTGGTGAAGAAGGAAAAAGTGGAGATGGAGCAATTTGACCCTGCACCCATTACTGCGTATGATCCCATGCTTGTTTCTGTAAGTAATCTGCGCGTGAAATTGGTGGTTTAATTGGTGGGATTTAATTGAAATTGATATCAGATCTGGGTTTATGTTTTTAGGGCAAGAGGAAAAGGAAGCCGAAAGAGAGAGTTTATGAGGATTACCCTGTTTTTAGGAGGAGGAAATCATCTGCTTCAAAGTGTAAAAATGTGAGGGTTTCTACTTTTTATTCTTATTTTTTTTTTTCTAAATCTTGTTTTAGTTTTTAGTTCTTTTATTAATGTCTGATTTTCTTGAAGTTTGTTTCTCCTGTGAATTACAACTGGTTGATATTGAAAATTAGAGCAATGCGATTTGCCTTGATTATCTTCTTAGGCTCTAAGTCAGCTTTACTAGCTAAGACCTGATAAAATTCTTGTTAGAAACTTATAAATTAAGGAGTAACACTCACATTAACGAAGTCTATACATGAACTCTATCACTATTATGTACAAAAATTATCACAGTTGAAAAATAAAGCATTCTTTAAACAGTGATAGTTTTTGTGCATAATGGTGATAGTTTTTGCACGTAACAATGATACTAAAAAAATTAAGTTTAACATGAACTCGAGTTTACACAAGTTTTTGTCTACAATTAATTAGGTGTAGTAGCCTTTCTCAATTCTCATAGCATGATAGTTTTGAGATTGCCTTAGTTTGTATGAGAATGATGTAACCTTTACTGGATATGACTTCTCGATATTCGAATCATTTTTTTTTTGTTTTCTTGATTAAATCAACTAGTCCTTGGTCTGTGCCTAAATATTATTGAAGTTACAGATGGTAACTGTTACAGTTATATATACATATGAAGCGATATATTCAAGCTGCAACTGCATCCTCCATTTTAGTTCGTTTTGTAAAGCAATTTCGAAAAGTAATAAGGTCTACAAAGATGAAACAAAGGTAGCATGTGTTGTGATAGTGTTTGGATTTATCGTCGTTGGAATAAGGAATGAGGTCCACACATCAATTGAAGATTATTACAGTTTAAATCACGGAAACTCATTTAGAAAATTGGATTCGTATGTAGTGAGATGATTAAATTAAGGGTCATAGGAATTGTATACTTATCCTTTTGAAAGGATTTTTTTTTTCTTTTGAATGCTATAAGTCTCGATGTTAAATGTTTTACCTCTACTATTGATGAAATTTTAGACGATTTAATGTCTACACTTGACTTTATTAATGACATCTTTCTTATTCTTGCTTCTGTTTGTTGAAATGTATCTTAAGAACATTATGAAGGAATTGCTTAATTTTTGTATACATTGGTGAATGCAGTGACTTATTATGTTATATGGATTGATTCAAGTCAAAATTATATGACTAAAGCATAGAATATCATTACTATCCAATGATATTTGCTTGTAACAAATGGATGCAATTTTTTGGGCAGGGGGTGCTTAAAAGGGAAGGAACATCGATGAGGTCAGTTCAACTCACATCCCCCTTGAAACTAAACCGTGACACTTCGTTTACTGAACAGTATTACTGTGTATACTAAACAGTATTACCGAGTCCCCCATAAAACTTTCATGAACCAAGTTCATAGAAGTTTTTGTCTTCTCTAAAATGTAGTCGTGCACATATTTTACAGTAAAGGAGATACCACTATTAAAGGGTCACGACTTCCCGTCCAATTGAAGTCATCTACCATGATTCGAGCAGAGGAAGTTCTATCGAGTTTGGGCCCGGAGCACCCTAACTTTTTGAAAACGTTAGTCAGATCACACGTAGCGAGTTGTTTCTGGATGGTATGCATTTATGTCTTATTATTTGACAAGTTCTTTATCTATCTTCATCTTATGACGTAAAATAATCAATTTGGTTGCAGGGTCTTCCCGTGCCTTTCTGCAAGCTACATTTACCGATGAAGGACTCTGAAGTTATTCTTGAAGATGAAAGCGGTGACGAGTTCCCGATTAAATACATTGCGTATAAGACGGGACTTAGTGCAGGATGGAGAAAGTTTGTTACTGGAAACAAATTGCTTGAAGGAGATGCTCTCGTCTTCCAACTAATTGAGCCTTGCAGATTTAAGGTGCTTGTTTTGTCGATATTTTCTTCCAACGTCCTTTTCGATTATATATTCATAGATGTTTTGGTAAGATATTGAGAATGTTTTGAACTGCCAAAGACTAGAGGAAAAGAGAAAATTTGCGTAAATCGATGTACATTAATGTTATGTAGAAATGTAGAATAATCCACTTCAGTATTAACATGTCTGTTTCATGCAAAAGTATTACTTGTTATACAATAAAGTGATAGTTGCAAATCAACCGTATAATAAAACAGTTTTACTTAAGTTCAACTCAAAAATAAATTGATAAAGCTGAACAAGGGAAAATAATTTATATATGCTTGTTTGTAGGTATATATAGTAAGAGCAAATGATTTAAACGAGGTAGACGGCGCTCTTAGCCTACTAATTTTGGATTCTCAGACAAAGCTAAGTGACGCAGGTTGGATTCGCATCGCCTTTTTTTTTCGATTGAAGTGCAACGCCTTCTTTCTTTCTATTATTTTGCGTATTTTTCTCAGTAAATATTTGTTTAAGCTAACATGAACTACCTCTCAGAGGGAAAAACGAATGCACAAATCAAGAAGAGAAGGCGTCAAAAGTCTCTGGAATCATCTGTAAACGACAGTGACGAGGTTGCTTCCGAAGTTCTAGAAGGTTCCAAATCCTCAAGCTCTACTTCTCATTTTAAACAAGTCAAAAGCTTCGAGGAATTCCAGATTTCGGTGAATGGGACCCACCTCGATTCCGAGATTCCGGAAGATATTCGTCGAAAATACTATGATCTATGTTGCATCAAGAATTCATTTCTTCACGATTCCCTTCTCCCCGGTCTCTATCATAACCTAGCCGCTGGTATGATCGTTGAAGCCGTCAGAATCACTGATGCTGTACAGAGTTGTACATTGACGACTCCGAGAAAGGAATTCGATGTATGGGAGAAGTCTCTGCGGTCGTTTGAGCTTTTAGGGTTAAATATAGGGTTTGTACGTGCTCGTTTACAACGGCTGATTACTATGGCATATGAAACGGACGATGCAGTGGATGCACGGAGGTACTGGGATGCTCGGATGGATCGGGGTCGTACGGAAGATGAGATACAACATCTTGAAGAAAAGCTTGTGGGATTGAAGGAATTGTCGAGAAAATGTGTGGATATTGAGAATTTGAAAATGGAAGCAGAGAGGTACGAAGTGATGTTTCAAGAAGAGGCTAATGCTTTGTGGTAATAGTGCTTTCTTGAATGTTTAGGGCCTTTTCCGTGAGAATGTCTCATATACGAGACGGAGTTCCGTTTTGGTATTTGGGTTATGCTTCCCTTAAAAATGTGATTGTGCCATGAATCGTACAGTATGGTAAATGAGATACCGTTTTGTTTTATATGAGATTTTCTCATACGAGTTTTTGACTTATACATTATACCATTTAAAAGATTCAATGTTTTGTCTTGTTTTAAGTTATGTATATTACATATAAAGACTATATTTGACACTGAGAAGAGATAATGAGAATGCAAAAATCATTATATAGCCAGAGCTGAAATCAGAAAGAGAGGATAGACTATTGATAAGTTCAATCAATTAAAGTTCTTGATTGAGTTCACATATTTATATAGTGGGAGCTAATTCATCCACTGTCTCGTACACAATTTTCTCAATTAAATTTCATAATTTTTGAAAGGCTACAACTTTATACTTATATTGAAAAGGTTGCAGAATTTTTTTTCACGTGCTAAGCGTATGTGACATAACATGAGTTCACAATGAATTTGAATTTCAAAAAATTAAAAAGAATAGCTAATTAATTATCATGGTGATTTGCGAGTTTTTGGTGTAGGCGAGGGGCCAACGACATGGGTGGAGGGAGTTTCTCGTATCTTCCTTACAATCTGCGTTGTAGGAAGAATTCTCTCCATATCACCATAAGTGTTACCATTTGACTATGCATTTAAAGATTGCATAATCACAATATTATACATATATAGATATTTAAAGAAATAAAGTTCACCTTAAATTCGGGTTCACACATTATTTTTGTTAATTTCATTGCAACATATATAATTTTCAGCGGCTCTGATGGACAACACATGCATAACTTTGATAACTTTGCCAATATAAAACTTAAATTGCCATACTCGAAATTCAGGTCCTTCTCCACAAAGGCTATGTACGAAGTCAATGTGGATGATTCGGTCGATACAGAGGAGGTTCAGTTCCCTTGGCAGTGTTGGTGGAAGGCAATCCCATCCAAAATTTCATCTTTTACTTGGAGGGTCATTCGTGGTAGCATCCCTACTAAGGATAATCTTATTATTCATGGTATCACTGAGGGCTTGGGGAATGGAGCGTGTTCTATGTGCCTCGGTCCTCTTGAGTCCTCATATCATTTGCTTTTCTCCTGCCCGGTTGCTCTCCTCGTCTGGCAAGCTCTATCCATTTGACTCAATAAACCGATTCCGTTCTCTTCTTTTGCTCGGGATCATTTTGATGATTTTGTTAGTTCCGAAAGAGGCAATGTCAGACGAAAGTTTCGGGTTGATTTGGCAGGCTATATTGTGGAAGATTTGGAAGGAACGTAATGGTCTTATTTTCAAGGATGAGTTGATTGATGGCATCAAGTTCTCTCGTGGAGGTGGATTAGATCATCCGCTCTCTTTTGTTTCTCCCTTTCCTTCATGGGATTCCCAACCTTTAGAGTGTTTACCATCTAAATTATGGTTTTGAGTACCCCTTATACTCGTTATATATATTTTATTTTTATCTTTAAAAAAAAAATTCATAGAACTTAACTAATTGAGAAAATTAATTCATATGGAATAAAAATGGCCCAACTCCCAATATATGTGAAATCGACTATCCAATTTTTTTCTTTTTAGCGCATTTTCCAATTTATTGTAACGTAATGTATGTATATGTGACGATTCTGATTTATTTGATTCCCCGGACCCAAAATCAAACCCAAATCAAAATCCAAACCCGCGGCTAGAGCCGGTAAATTGGGCTCAGCCCGATGGGCTGGCCCATCCAACCCGAAAGTAAATATGGGTTGGGCTATAAAATTATGGGCCCAAAAAAACTTGGGACTATTTGGCCCGATCCATATGACCCATGGGCCTAGTGGGCTCGGGTCAATTTGGCCCGTTGGCTAATGGGCTGCCCGATTGGTCCGACATCCTAATTTTTTAAATAAATAATTTATTATTTTTACTAAGAATTAGACTTTGTATTTTATAAAATTGTGTTGTTGAAGAATTTGATCTAATTGTATAATAATTTGAAATTTATATTTTTAAATAAAGATTATTAATATGGAGCATTTGAAAATTTATTTTAAAATTATGTGTTTCGATTCAACACAATCTTTGGGCGTGAGAAAAATATTCACTTGTCCTCAAATTTTTATATTATGATATTATCAAGGATTTCAAATGTCTATAATAATTTTTTATGTTAATTTTTATATTCAAAAAATTAAATTTAGTTCACATATATTTATTTAAAAAAAATAAAAAAAATTGGTCATTGGGTCGGGCTGGCCCGTTGACCCGCTAACCCATGTAAGGCTGGGCTAGGCTATACTTTTACAGGTCCAATGAGAATTTGAGCCTGCCCGACCCAGCCCATGAACATCAATTGACCCGATGGGCTGGGCTGGGCCAGGCGGCCCGAATTGACAGCTGTACCCGCGGCCCATTCTATTCTCGCCACAATTCTGGAGAAATGAAAGTTGATCCACAATTATTTCTCAAGCACATTTATCAATTAATCCCAATTCCATTATTACCCCCAATAAATCAAGCACTCCCTATCAATTTGTTTGAAGCAAAGTTCTGTATGCACTACACCATGCAATTCAAAAGTATTATTTTAATATATAATTTGTTTTTATTAAAATATGTAAGTATTTAAATTATAATATTTTATTGTAAACAAATCACATATATCAATAAAATAAATTACATATTTAAAAATGAACTTGAATTGCACGGTGCACTTAATGCACAAGGGACATATTTTTTACTTCGCGGCCAATGGGATTGAAGTCCCTAGCCTACTCTTTTTTTTAATTTTTAAATCAATGTTTATATATATATATATATATGAATTATAATAAGCATGCAGTCATATATAGTCCCCCAGCAGTACTTATGTATATATAGTGAGAGGTGAAAATAAATTAAAGTAAAATTCCCATTGTTACGTAACTACTATAGATGAAAATCACAACAAATTAAAGTACATTAATATTGTTACATAATTCACCAAACCTCATAGAAAACCTAGAATACGTTCCATTAGTAATTAATTACCTCCTAATTATCCTCCAAACAATCAAACAACATTACATTAATTGACTCTCAAACTAAGAAGTCGTCATTCATCACAATCCTGCAAATAGACAAGTAATTTTAATTAGGTGAAAGCACAATGTACATATAATTGAGAAGTGGGTCTCATGTGCACTTGGGTGCACCATGCAATCATAGTGTATTTTAGATGCGTGCAGTTATACAAAACAGAAACGTGCAACTATTACAAACAGAAGCAAACAACTATGTTTCCATATTAACATTTACACTTTTATGTGTAAATAAGTCATATTTTTCAGCATAACAAGTTGCACACTTCTAAAATGCACTATGAGTACACGGTGAACCCGAGTGCATACAAGACCTAGCCATAATTGAGTTCATTGCGCAAATTAAATCACAACATTCACGTTTTTTTAGATACAACATATATATATTTTTAAAATTTGTGCACTACCTTTCAAATCATGATATTCTATCACATGACTATTTTCTAGCAAGTCCTGCTGACGTGGAAATGCATGAAATTGTTAAAAATTTAATTGTTGTAAATTTATTTGCAATTTTTCGAATATTTTTACGGCTGCCATCACCATAAGTTGCTGGGAGTTAGTTCCCGACGAAACTTTTTTACACTTATCAATTGAAACAATTACAGTTATACTTAAGCAAATACGTACTGTATCACTTTTTGTGTGTAAATGTCATGATAAGAGCTCTATGACGAGGGTGGACCACTCTGAAACAATTACAATTATACTTAAACAAATACGTACCGTATCACTTTTGTGTATGCAAATGTTATAGTATTAGTTTATAAGAGTAATGATATCAGTGAGTGAATGTTAATTATTATATTAGGGTGGATTCAGTTTCATACTGTTTTACAGGAGAGTTTGTTACGTAGTAATTGAAAAAACATGAAAATGTCATGATTTTCTATGCAATATAACCCTATAATAAACATGAACCCCACGATCCAAAAAAAACCCCAAATATCATAAACCCTAATTCTCAAAAATCATCTAACCTGCAAATTCTTGCTGCTTTGAACATTCTCAGTAGACTTCTTAGTCCCAACATGAGCTCTCCCAAGCCCAAAAAACCCCCTCAACCTAGCCGGGCCCTTCGGAGGCTTCGACGAAAAATCATCATCCTCATTCCTCAGCTCGTCCCTCAAAGTCGTAGTTTTTCCCTTAAACGGAAGAATCTTCCCCTTAGAAAAAAGCTCATCCGCGCTCATCATCGAATAATCATTCACCGAAAACTCAAAATCAGACGACACGGGGGCGTCCCTATAAGACACCTTCTTTTTATGAGAGGCCTCCGCGAAATCATTCGAAAACGAAATTCTAGGGCTCATCATGGGGTCTAATTGTTTTTTCTTGTACATTTTTTTCAAAATTGCTCACTTCGTTATTTCATCTAGATATCTTATTCTTTGTAATGGATGTTTGTGTGTGTTTATATAGAGGGTGGGCCAGTTGAGGTACGTAACGATTTTTTGTTGTTGGACGTATGTATGGATTGAATATTTTGTCACGCATGGCATTATCCGTTATATATAATAATATAAGTTTGATTGAATAAAGATGCTCATCCACTCGTTTGTCTCTATTGTGTGAAATCTACTGTTGCTTTAATAATTATTGATGAATCCAAACACTAGTACTACTGCCTTTGGTCTGTACGTCGGAAGATACCTAAATAATATATAATTTTAATGAAATAATAATAAATTTAATTTAACTTCATCTCAAAATCCATGATCACCCAAGAATTAGTCTATAAAATATTATAATGTTTACGTTAATTTTCTGGTGGAGCAAGGATACGAAAACATTGGTTTCATCACCACTGGCGCATCTAGGATTCAAAATTTGAGAATACATTTGAGTAGGATTTAAAATTTGGGGATACATTTAATTTTTTTTTTCAAATTATACATAATAAAATACAATTTTATCCTTTTAATAAAAGGTATAAAGAGGTACATTTTATTTTTAATTGTTACCCATGTACCCCTCCCTCCACCACTGTTCATAACCCTAACATACAAAGTTGACAAACTGATCATTATTCTAAGGTATATAACTTTTTAGGAGACTTACTGATAGATACAATACGTAATTGATTTACAAATTCGACTCATATGTGCAACTGTAATTACATGTGCCTTGTAGTGATAGCAAAAAAAAAATATTAATTAGAGTAATGATTTGAGAAAATTTGTACATTAGAACAATTTACCTTAAAGTAATAGGTGCTGCAGTGGCCTGTGATTACCAACTTACCCAATTATTTACACTTCGATTGTAACACTTTATAATAATGCTTTATAAATGTTGAGGAATTTTCTATGAAATTAAAATAAGAACGAACTGAAAATTCGCGAATTTTGTGCGAGTCAAACTGGGTCAAACGGATTTTTTCTAAAAATTTGCGCAAGGGTGAAATAGGAAATTTGTGCCCATAATATATTACTATAAAGATAAGTATGTATTACTGTAAAGATAATTATGTTTTACTACGTAATGATGAAAAAGACATTTTTACTAATTTAATAGTGTAATCTGATTATTTTGACCTTTACTTATGACAGTTGGTCACAAGTCAAAAGGAGAAACAAAGTAAAAAATAGAGGGAGTATCGTACTATTCGTACAGTAACACACATTTCTCTTCACAGTAACACATTTTGACCATATAGTAACACAATTTTCAATACCTTACAGATATATATGTGTACTAAAAATTAAGTATGTATATTATTTTCCATTGCAGTAACACATACATATAATTACAGTAATACATGTCTGCTCTTATAATAACATTGATCGAAGCGAGTTCTCTTGTTTTGCTTTTATGCTAATTTTATAGAAAAATGTGTCTGACTCAGTTCGACCAGCACAAAATTCGCAAATTTTTCGTTCTGTGTTTATACGCTTCTTCTTGTGGCCCGCACATCAGGATTCCTTCCTCGCAGTAACATATAAATGTATTTACAATAACACATATTTTCCCTTATAGTAACACAGATCTTGGAGCGAGATTTATTGTTCTGTCATTCCGCAAATTTTTATGAAATATCAGTTTACCCATATTCGACCCGCACAGAATCCACGAATTTTTCACTTTATGTTAATTTTGACCCGCGTGTCATATTTTACGAATTCTAAATCCTTATAATATTTCATATAAAATTTTGTCATAAATGTACCCTTTATTTATAAAATTTACATATATGACCTTTATTTATCACTTTTGGTATGAAAAATAAAGAAAAGTGAGGGAAAAAAAATATCTACTACATGAATTTAAAATATGCACCTCATCACGATGGGTTGTATTGATATTTTGACTTGAATCGAATTTTAAAATATGACACTCTACCCCCTCATTTTCTATGTTTCTTCTTCCTTTTTGGTATCCATATGTCAAATTTGGGATAAATATTATGGTAAAAAAAATGAAAAACTAAGCAAACTAAACCTATTCTATTTTAACTTGGAATTTTATCTTTACATAACATGTGTCACTTATGATGATTTCACTAATGATGATTTATAATATCGTTTTGACTCTTACATGTATTTAAAATTCGTGAAACACAAGATAGAAATATCAAAATTTAACAGAAAATCTATAATTTAATCAAACAATTCGTATCTCATTAAACAAGAATTCTTTTAAAAAGCATATGTGATCGAGGGTTTGCGAAGGCCTCATAATTTAATATTACTATTATTCAAAATATAAGAAGAAAAATAGAAAGAGAAGACGTGACAGTTTTTGTCGACACGTGGCAATTTGGAATTTAGTGAAGATTTAGAAGACCAAATCTTGGATAGAATCTAGAGCATATCTGAGTGGGCACGTGGTAATGTAATGAAGCCAATTTGTCACTTGTCCTTGACTCTTTCAAACATTGCGGTGGATAACATTCTTTCAAGAGTACTCTTCTGGCCATTCTGAAATATAATCTTTGACCAAAACTGCACTCTTTTCCAAACAAAAGACTAAAATAAAAAAAAAATCAAACAAAATCACAAACATGCAAGTACAAATAATAAAGGTACATTACTTGTGAATCGTGATATTTCATTTGAATTTGATCCTGATAAAAATCTTTTTTAACTTTTATTCCCACTTTTCGTGAGTTGCTATCTTGATACTCCTATTATTTAGGGGGATTTTCACGCTTGGTTGATTCTCCCACTATTTAGGGCGAGGGACACACATTGCAATAATATTGCATATGCAAATATTAGGTCAAAATAGAAAAAACGCTCGTAAATCATGTGGAAAGTATTAGTATGTGGTATTATATGTAATATGTTGTTGTATTTTGGTATTTTGGGGAATTATATTGTTGAATTTCACTATTTTGTCGTCTTTGCCCGTCCTTTTCTTCGAGTGTGGATCCATGATCAAAATGTAGGACGGACGGAAAGTTTGAAATATATACAGTATAAAAAATAATAGTCAGTTTTTTTTTTTTTTTACGTTCTACGATTCTTTATCCGATAAAATTCATTAATAATAGAATTATATTAATTAATGTCTTCAAATTAACAATTCCCTTTCAATGTAGTCAACCATATAAACTGATATGTAATCAATCTCCATTTTGTTTCGAAGAACGCTCTTAACATGCTTCACTGTTGAAAATACCCGTTCAGTCGTTGCAGTGGTAATAGAAAGACTTAGTGGGTTAAGAAGAATATATATAGATGCCCAACAAAAAAAAAACTATAGAGCATAGTTCCAAAAGTGGTAAATTAGTGAACTAAGAAGAATATTGTTACTCTGAAATTTCAAAAACCAAATTTCATATTTGTATAACTTTCTCCCTTTCCATTGTATAAAATTAAACGATTTAACACAAAATATATCCGGATATGAAAAAAATGTAATTCAATATAATAAACGTTGCAAGTTGCAAGTTGCAACTTCAATATAACAAAAATTGCATCGAGCAAAAGGGTGAAATTTACTGAAATGTTTTCAAATCATGAAATGCAATTAACACCTCGCCTGTAACACACATCATGAGTA
Source organism: Stenogyne calaminthoides (assembly GCA_037126765.1). Classification (NCBI taxonomy): domain Eukaryota; kingdom Viridiplantae; phylum Streptophyta; class Magnoliopsida; order Lamiales; family Lamiaceae; genus Stenogyne; species Stenogyne calaminthoides. Next base: position 2,624,466 of record JBBCBC010000031.1, on the reverse strand, counting down.
ATTAGAACAATACCAATTTAGGACTTCAATTTAATTTAGGGATTCAATTTAATTCAAATTTTAATTTACCGGTATTATACTTATACTTTGCAAAATATTAACAAAGAATGAGGTAGCTTAGTGGTGAACTGTTGCTAACATCTGTTGAAAGGTCACAGGTTCAACTCCTATTGAGATAGGTTGAAAAATTGGACCGCCTGGGTTGCCAGAAATCGCTCACCTAGTGATTTTTTTACTTCTGCACCCTTGCTTACATGTGACCAATTGTCCTAAGTAAATGCTCGCCTAACAATTTTCGACTTCTGCACCCTTGTTGATATGTGACCAACTGTATTAAGTAAAGACCCAAATCACGAGATTACACCGTTGAATTAATAAAAATATATTTTTCCAATCATCACGTTGTTGTGGGCATATCGCGCGAGGTGGGCCCAAGCCCATCTATCCGCGGGCCGAGAGGCTTATGAAAACTTTTTTTATTTCTCAAGACTTTTACCTCGCACATCTCAAGTCACGACAAGGTTTAGCGACCTCATCAATCGTGAGGTCAGTAATCTCGGCTGTTATCAAGGACAGAGCATTAACTACGACAAGACAATCGTCATAGAGTTGGTGCAGAAGATCTTCCCTAAACCATACCTAAATCAAAGATAAATCGGCAAAGGAAGACGCTGATTGACCTTTCAGTGTACTTAAACGGCTAATTCACTGCAAATCCGGGAATTACCTAGGACAATGTGTAAGCGAAGTCCGCGAGGTCGACAAACCTCGAGCGGCCTCCCACGACCTCCCAGGACAAATCAAATCAATCCTTTAGCATTTAATGTTTTACAGGCCAACTTTCGGCTCTTTGTACTTGTAAACCGGAAGAGTGAGGTCCACTCTCCCTCACACTATAAATAGGGCTCATTTATGACCCAAAAGACTAGAGAATTCAATATCATACCAAATCTCTTGCAATTTATTTCCTTGCATTTAATAAGAACACTTATTCTCTCAACATTGATAAAAAATTGACACGATTCTCATCACCTCATTATTGTTTGTGTTACTGAGATCATTAGCCACATCCAAGGCCTTAAACCCGATATTTTAGTACACAACACACATAATAACACGTAATATGCTTTTATAGTAACACATATTTGTCTTTATAATAACATTAATTAATTGGGAGTGAATTTTCCTATTTTAATTTATCTTTTGAGAAAATTCTTTTACAAAATTCACGTATCCAATTAATGTGACCAACACAGAATTCCCGAATTTCAGCTCCTTCACCCTTAGTTAATTGTATGCCCAATACAACTCTTTCCTTTCTCGATCCCTACAAAGTTCAAACAACAGTTTACAAACGTTTTACCCCAAATAAAGTTTGGATATAAAAATAAGATAACACGAATGCTATCCAAAAATTCCAATTCATCATTCAAAGCTGCACACACCATACTTTATTTATTAATTCTGCTAATTAATTAAGCACACACGAACAAACCCTAAAGAAAATGAAGCTTACAATATATAATAAATATACTGCTATATATATAGTTAAAAAGTGAAGATTTATATATATATATAATCAGAAAAACTTAATTCCCATATTCTTTTCTGCAAAATCCACCAGATTATCAATCTCATGTTCCTCAATAAACCCATCGCCGTCCGTATCCGCCTCCCTCATCCCGCGACCGCTCTTGCGGGTGGTCATAAACCACGCGCCGCTGCTGCGTACGGCTGCGCGTAGCTCGTTCTGGCTGATCCGGCCGTCCTTATCGGAGTCGAAACGCATGAGCCATTTCTTGAACTCATCCACGGTCATCTCGTGCTGCCCACATGCCTTATCGCCATCCCGTATTGCCATTGATATATCTTAATTTGTGTTTGATATGAAAAACGGGTTGGGTTTCGACCCGTTTATAAAGGCCTTGAAGAGGAATCTGCTTTATACACGTGAAAATGAAGGATTCTTTGTTATCTAACATATTGTTTTCTATCTTGAAGAATAAACTATAGGGCCTCACTATAAAGATGAGCCCATCATCGTGGCCCAAAATCACGAGTCCAAATCAAAATGGGCTGACCACCCAAAAGGAGCAACAAATCCCAAAAGAATATATACATGCATGCATGAGATGGAGTACAACTTATCACAATTAATATTAATTTTTTTTAAGTGTTAAAACATTTTTAAATTACACTTCATCTCACTGTGAGATGGTCTCACGTGCCTACATAATATTTGGATTTTTTTATATTAAATTATTAATACATGAGGAGGTACCCCACCTAAGTATTGCAATTCGAAGCATCTGCCCAATTTCAAACACCAATTAAACGATGTGGTTATCGAGCTGACTCATAAATATTCATGTAGAATGTCACGATTGAGGAAGAATTTCATATCAAAACCCAATTTTTAAATTTAATCTCAATTAGGGGTGGAACTGTGTTTTAGCTTGGGTGGCCTTGGCCCCTCCCAAACTTTTTTTCTTCTTCTTTACTCTATATAGTATTAATTTAATATATTTGTACTATAGCGATATGTATTACATATGTAAGATTTGGGCCTTGATCGTCCAACACGAAATTAGCTCAGCTCAATTTTATTTAGAAAATATTAAATTAAAGAACCCAACATTAAAATAAACATTAAAAATTATAGTGCGAGTAATGTAATTCTTCTTCCATTTCATTTTTAAAAAACTAACTTTTATTATTAATTATTGTTATCTAATACTTCTTTATTTTTTATTTCAGATGATTATAAATTTTAGTGTTTAAGGAATTTTATTTCATTAGTTGATTTTATTAAATATTAGTTAGTGTACAACAAAGACGACAAAAATAATAAGTATGTCTATTAATATGTAATACGTATGAAATTTATAGAAGTTGTTTTTTGACTTGATACACTATTTGACTTATAAACAAGTAATGTTGTCAATTTACGCATATTAAATTGAGTATATTAAATTTTGTGCTTCATGATTTAATTCTTTTATATGAAAAATTGCATATATTTATTTTTCAAAAAAAGAACATAAAAGACTCTACAACTCAATCAAATTTGTTAATTGGAAACGAATCTTCAAATCATGAAATTGTTCATGATATTTAATAGAGGTGTTCAAAATGTATTATATTTAATGAAGATGACGATGACTTGGATACTTCTGCCAGAACCTTAGGGTGCCGAATTGGTGGAATTACCTTCAGCTATCTTGGAATTATGACTAGTTCTGTGCACAGAAAAGCTTCAAATTGGAATTACGCGGCTCAAAAGGTGAAAACCGCCTTAAAAGATGGGAAGGTTTGTGCATCTCCATTGGGGGTAATGCGGTCCTCTCCGCTCTTCCGGTCTATTTATTGTCCATATGTCGTGCACTTATTAAAGTTTTGAGAGATATTATTCAATTTCAAAGAAATTTCTTGTGTGTGTGGGGGTGGGGACACTACAAAAAAAAAAAAAAAGGGTTTTGACGACGGCTACAACAATCGTCGCTGGTTGCGACCGTTTTAGCGACGGATAAAGTCAAACGGTCAAAGTCCCCGTATTTAGCGACGGTTTTGGTATCCGCCGCTATTAGCGACGGAATAGCGGTGGTTTAGCGACGCATATTCGAATCGGGTCAAATCGGGTCATTTGGCGACGATTTTATCCGTCGCTAAAGTCGGACCCGGAGCATGAAGCATCTCGGCACTTGGACCACCGCCCAGGCCGAGTTTAGCGATGGTGTTTTGAACGTAGCGACGGTTTATGCCCGTCGCTGGTAGCGACGAAAATTAAGTATCTGTCGCAAAATTTCAATTATATAAACTGCAAGTTCAACATTCAGACGCCGTTTTTTCGCATATAGATCGTCCTCCATCGTCGCCATACGCCATTCGTTGTAGCTGTCCTGAGCATTCGGTGTACGTGGTTCACTTCGTATCGTCGTATTCTTCCTTTTGACGATATTTTTTTTATTTTTAACCGTTTATTTTCTCGTTTCGTGCGTTTATATATATATATATAATTCAAAATTATATATATATATATATATATATATATTTTTTTTGAAATTATATATATATATAATTCGAAATTATATATTCGATATTATATATATGTATTTTAGTTTAATTAGTCAATTACGCAAATGCATGTTAGATTAGTTTGGTTGATTAGGATATTTTATAATTATGTGATATATGTTAGTGTTAGTGTCCTAGAGATAATCTATTGTAAGGACATAATACTCGATGATATTCAGTTTGATTTAATGTTATAGTTCACTTAATATTAATGTATGGCAATACACTTGTTTGAATATTGTGTTTGATTGTTTGCATTTATTCATACAAGTGTTCCCATGAGTCATTGTTGTCATTGAGGTTGTGAGAACTCAGATGACTTAAGCATGATTCTCAAATAGCCCCCAATCAAGGAATATCAAGAATGAAATATTGATGATGCAATGGAGATTGGTGTGCGATCTGCATCATACTATTAGAGAGTGTAGTAAGATCTCAGGAGGAAATCGTAATAGCCCATATTTCAGTTATAGGTAGTTGCACATTTCCTCGCAACGTACCTCATATATTGGGAATGTCTGATTTATTGTTTAGGGTTCAATTAAAACCGTTAGTTTGACTAATCGCTCGATATATGAGGGCATATGGGCCACACAACAAGTAACGGTTGATTACTAATTATAGTTGGTTGATTAAATATTATATTGGATATTACTCCCTCTGTCCCATTTCAATCTTCACACCTACTTTATTATCGAGTTTTTGTGAGCGAGTTGTTTATTAGTATTTCAAATGATAAAGTAATTTTTAAAGAGGGGTATTATAGATCTACTTCTCATCTATTGCATGCATCTTTAAAAATTACTTTATCATTTCAAATACTAATAAAAAACTCGCTCGCTAAAACACGAGAAAACAGTAAACGTGAAGATTGAAATGGGACGGAGGGAGTAATATTTAATTTATAGAGAATATAATAATAATTATATTTAGAGTTAATTATTATTACTATTTAATTAAATAGAATTCCCTATAATAATATATGGAATATTGTTATTATAGAATTTAATATATATGGAATCAAATCCGTAGAGATTTGATATACATGGAATTAAATCCGTAGAGATTTTATATGTGGGAAATAAATCTAAGGAATTTATTTTATAAGGATTTTTCCTAATAAAGGTTAGCTTAAGATTTAAGCTGGGCCTCTTCTATATATATGAGCTCTTGGAAATTCATAATACGTAAGTTCATATTTTCTCCATAAAATCTGTAAGTTAGAATTTTCCTAGAAAATTCATCTTGGGGATTCAACGCTAGCAGATCTGTGCAAATTAGTAAATGATTGTTACGTGGATACCATAGTTGAGGAATCCGTGTACGAATTGCTGTAAGAATTTGTTTACGTTTACTCGTACTTAATTATGCAATTAATTATTCGTTGTTGGAGAACTGTTTATTTTCGCTGCGCATGTATTACGTGTTTACGTGCCTCTAAATTCCAACAATGGTATCAGAGCTTCAGGCTCTTGTTTTCATTGCTAATTGAATGGGATTTAAAATTAATTATTTTTAAAATCGTGAGGTGTGACCGATGAACGGCCACACCAAATCAATTGTGTTGGTGCGTGTGTGCACTTATTTGTGTTGTTGGATTTTATATGATTGATAACCCCTTTGGGTCTTGTCTTTCCCCCGCATCACCATCGTCCCCAATTTCTAGGGTTTTCTAAGCAAACCGCCTCACCCGCCGCTCCTCCTCCTCGCCGCTTGTCCGCGCGACAGCATCCTGCATCATCGCTTGAGGCGGGCGCTAGGCGCCGTGCCTCGCGTAGATTGCAAGGCTGCGCGACACTGCTTGTGACTGAGAGGACAAATCGCGGTGGCGCTCCGTCTTCTGGTTTCGGTCGATAGCCGCGTTCTCTCATCCTCGTCGTGATTCGCTCTAACCGGTGGCTATGATGTGTCTTCTCACCTAGTTGGTGATGCGCATCATTCCGCGCGGCAACGGCTTCTTGCGTCGACCGATGAACTGCCTCCCCGATGATAACTTTGAACGACAGAGATGACGCACATGTGCGCTGAGCGGCGGTGATTGAACGCACGCGCTCACACGACACAGTACGACCCATCCGATGAGCTTCAGTCACGACGGCAATTTGTCGAACCCCAAGTGTATTATACTTGTTTTCGGTTCTGCAATGAAACCGATGTAGGCGGCGGTGCTGTGCACGCGCCACTCTGACCTGAACGATGTATTGTCGCTTCTTGATCCACTGTTCTTGTCAATTACTGCAGTTAGACTGTTTCTGATGAATTGATTAGATTAATTCTGAGATTAATTGTGAATTGATGGAATATTGGTTGGTTTTTGGAAATTGGTTGTCCCGAATTGCAGATTGGATGTTATCGGATTTGGGCGGTGATGTGGAGAGGGCTGTTTTGCAAATTAGATTTGGGCAGGCCCTCCCGCGCAATTTTAAAAATTGCACCTAAGCCCCTAACAACAAAATAATTAAAATCTAATTTTGGAAAATTACTGAGTGTTTAATTTTAAAATTTAATTAAACCAAAGATTGATTAATTGAATTAGTTATATTTTAATAATTGATTGAAATTAAATTAAATGAAATTAAAATTGAATTTTGTTTGATATTTTTCATTATTTTTAAAATCCCACTTGGTTAACTTGTTTTATTAAATTCGTTAACACATTTATAATCCGTATTATAATTGTTTTGGGTAGGTGGCACCCAATAATTGTCGGACCGTATTATTTTTTGGGTAGACGGCGCCCATATAAATGTTAGTCCATGTAAATCATGTTTGGGTAGGCAGCGCCCAATAATTGCTCAAATGTGATGTAGATTAACATGTTGGATCTCAATTAAGCAATTAATACCCCACCTTTAAAACGTTCCTCACTAAAATATGATTTTTCATTAAATTGAAACGTTGTCTTCCATCGAAATTAAAAGTAAACCGGGGATTTCGTTCCAATGGGTATTTAAGACCAAAGTCTTTTGCTCGAATCTACATTCAACAGGACTTTTACAAGGACACGTAGTGTCGCCGCTTGATGGTTGTAAACCAACTCAACTTTGTTTCACCAGCCAAAGCAAGGAAACGAAAGTTAGGGGACATCCGATTGAACTGGGTTCAATCAACTAGGAGTTGCAATTTTGCAATTTGTTTGAAGACCTACCAATTTTATTATTGCAATAATCAGCCAAAGCAGATATTGTAATAATAAGAATGTGGATCCTAGTCCATTAATTTATATTTGATATAAATTTGTACTCTTCCGATGAGGTCGTTGAGTATGTGAAAATAATGGAGACAAAATAAACACAAAAGAAAGGCCATGTTTATTTTGATTGCTGAATATTGATCATAGAAATTATGTGTTTTATTCCCATTTTATTTTATTTTTCTTGGTTAGTTGAAATGTATAACTGATATTGAGATGTGTTTTGAAAACAAACAAATTGGTTAGGCCAAATTTTCTGGACTGGCACCAAAACATGTGTTTGGTGCTAAGGTAAGAAAAGATTGAGTACATGTTGGACACGACAATCCCTGTTACCACTGCAGCTGGTTTCTTGAGACAGCTACGTTTGACGTAGCAGCTCAGAAGATGCATCAAAAGGATGCTTCCCAGACGCAGTGTGTGATGTTGCTCGGTGTGACTCCTGAATTACTTAAGGCAACATGAGAAAATGAGTCCTTTCGAGATGCTCAAGCATCTGAAAGATCTCTTTGATTCTGAATCTCGTTCTGAGATTTATGAAATGATGAGAGATCTGTTCAGATGTCGGTTAGCTGAAGAAGGGAAAATTTCACCTCATGTACTAATGATGAAATAATTGAGAAACTTGGTAATTTAGACATTGAGCTAAAGACCAATGTTTTCATTTATGCAATCCTCCAGTCGCTTCCGGATTCATATTCTGGCTTCATTGTGAACTACAATATGAATAAGACGGATGCGACCATGCCTGAACTTCACAACTTGCTCAAGACTTTTGAGTTCACTATCACTAAGATAATGTTCAAAGGAAGGAGCGGGTAGACAAGGATGTGTGCCTCTACTATAAGTAGAAGAGGGCATTGGAAGAAGGACTATAAGGTTCTGGTTGCTGAAAGAAAGACACTGGGTGCTTCTAGCACTAGAACATATATGTTTGTTATTAAGATAAACATGTCCACTAATAGCGCTAACTGCTTGGTATTAGATACAGGATATGGCTCTCACATTTGAACGAATATGAAGGGGCTCATGTGTCTTAGGGCAGTTAGGGCGGGTGAAGTCGTCTTACACGTGGAAACGGAGCAAGAGTTTTTACTGAACGTGTGAGGACTTATGTGTTAGACTTACCCTTTAGTTTTGGATTAGAACTTACATGGTAAGGTCCATGATGAGCTTTTCCTCTCTTCCGACATTCTCATGGGGATACGCGTTACAAACCTCAATTTACATTCTGAATAGGATTCCATCTAAATCGTTTGAGCACAGGCCATATGAATTATGGTGTGGCAAGAAGCCAACTTTTACACATATCAAAACATGGGGTTGCCTCGCGATTGTGAAAAGGATGCTTACCGACAAGTTGGAATCCAAAGGTGAAAAGGGTTACTTTGTAGGATATCCTAAGGAAACTAAAGGATATTACTTCTATCTACCTGAGAAATAATTAGTGATTGTTTCTAGGCAGACCAAGTTCCTCGAAGAAGACTATGTCTTTAAGAAACAAGGTCGTAAGTTGATAGATATTGAAGAAATTAAAGAACCACAAATTAACAAAGAGACTGATATCTTGTCAAAGCAACATGACAAAGAATCAATGGGAGTATTCAACAACTTTCACGGTGGGAGTCTTTCACTAGGTGATCGTCTTTCAAGAAGTGGGAGCGTAATTGGAGTATGCTTGCCAGTGCAAGAACCTCCAAGTGGGCTGAATGAGAACAACATAGTTCAAACTCTTGCCAAAGAGACATCTGAAAGTGTAGCTCTTGAGGACTCTCCGGACATTGATGAAATCGATGCACCACAAAATTTTCACGGTTAGAATGTACAGCCTGCACAACCACAGCTCTGTAAGTTAATTAGGAATCTTAATCCACCCATTATATACGGTTACCTATTGGAGGAACTCGATAATATGGACATACCGAATACGGACGATCCTAATACTTATTCTGAAGCAATATCGGATATTGATTCAGGGAAGTGACATAAAGCCATGAAATCCGAGATGGACTCGATGTACACCAATCAAGTATGGGACTTGGTTGAGTTGCCTGAAGGGGTTAGACCCATATGTTGCGATTGGGTCTTCAAGAGCAAGAACAATGCAAATGACAAAGTACAAACCTACAAAGCTAGGTTGGTGACGAAGGGTTATAATCAACACGAAGGCATTGACTATGACGAGACCTTCTCACCAGTTGTAAAGATCAAGTCCATTCGAATTTTACTTTCGATAGCAGCGCACTATGATTATAGGATTTGGCAGATGGATGTCAAAACAGCTTTCCTCAATGGAAACATTGATAAGAAAGTGTTTATGACTCAATCAGAAGGTTTTATATCTAAGCCAAATTCTAATCTAGTATGCAAGCTAAAGAGATCCATCTATGGATTGAAGCAAACTTCTAGGAGTTGGAATATCTGATTTGATGAAGCTATCAAGTCTTTTGACTTCATCAGAAACTCGAAAGATCCTTGCGTTTAACGTAAACGCGGCGGGAAGAATACTGTTTTCATAATCGTGTATGTCAATGAAGTATTAATTTTGGGAAACAATATCCCGTTAATACAGTCCGTTAAAGATTAATTGTTAAAGACCTTCATCATGAAGGGTCTTGGTGAAGCCTGCTACATCCTAGTGATCATGATCCACAGGGATAGATCCAAGAGGATGTTGGGGCTGTCACAGTCCACCTATGTAGACAAGGTGTTGAAGCGTTTTGCGATGGAGAAATGTAAGAGAGGGTCTCCACCGGCAAGTCATGGGATAAATCTGTCAAAGAAGGATTGTCCTTCTAGTGAAGCTGATATCAGGCACATGAACGATGTCCCATATGCATCTGCAATTGGGTAAATCATGTACGCCATGACTAGCACTGGGCCAAACGTGGCCTACACTATAAAAATCAATAGTAGATACCAACAGAACCCGGGTAAGTCTCACTGGATTGCTGTCAAGACCATTCTGAAGTATCTTAGACGAACTAAAGAATGTCTCTTTGTCTTTGGTGGACAGTCAGAACTAGTAGTGACTAGTTATGCTGACACAAGTTTCCAATCCGACTGTGATGATTGCAAATCACAGTCAAGTTACGTTTCACTCTCAATGATGAGGCGGTCAGTTGGAATAGTACCAAGCAAAACAACCACAGATTCAACAACCGAAGTTGAGTACATTGCTGTATCAGAAGCCTCAAGGAGGCAGTTTGGATTTTATAGTTCTTAAGAGAACTAGGGGTAGTTCCGAATGCTAGTTGTCTAATAAAGTTGTATTGAGACAACGTTGGTGCGATTGCGCAAGCAAAGGAACCGAGATCAACAAACATAAACGAGCTTGTACCTAGACTTATAATTTGATCAGGGAGATCATAACGATAGGAGAAATAGAATTAAAATGCATTCCCACATATTTAATTTGGCATATCCTTTCACCAAAACACTGAGTGCTCATGTACACATTAGACATTTGATGGTCTAGGGGTTAGACATGTAGGTGATTGACTCTAGTCCAAGTGGGAGATTGTTAGTGTTAGTATCCTAGAGACAATCTATTGTAAGGACATAATACTCGATGATATTCAGTTTGATTTAATATTATAGTTCATTTAATATTAATGCATGACAATACACTTGTTTGAATATTATGTTTGATTGTTTGCATTTATTCATGCAAGTGTTCCCATGACTCATTGCTGTCATTGAGGTTGTGAGAACTCGGATGACTTAAGCATGATTCTCAAATATCCCCGATCAAGGATCATCAAGAATGGGATATTGATGGTGCAATGGAGATTGGTGTGCGATATGCATCATACTCTTAGAGAGTGTAGTAAGATCTCACTTACTACGAGATACTAGGCATCTAATGATGGATGCACAAATACCTTAGAGGGTATTGGTATACCCATCCGAGAAACCGTTTGATATATTTCCACTATATGTGTCTACGGGTGTCTCGGTTAGTGGGAGCGATGCGATACTCCTTTGAGTTGTGGTCAATACGCACGACATGTGTGGAGTGATGAACTTTGATTATGAACGACGCTTGCACCCGTCTATAGATAGATATGGCTTGGATTGGGTTCATCATGAAGTGCATGTGCGTGGTAGTTGAGCCAAGAATATGATTCATTCCTTAATGTGGATTTAGAGAGAATACTCATCTTCTCATCATAATTGGATCAAAGTCATCGGCCGATGCACGTCAACTTAGACTTTGTGGCTAAGTGTGACATACATGATCAATTAGTGATTAGAGATAATATGATTATATTATTTGAATAGACGCTTCATCATGTTCAAGACTTAATCGAGTATTCGCGAATGAAAGGAGGAAATCGTGATAGCCCATGTTTCAGTTACAGGTAGTTGAACGTTTCTTGCAACGTACCTCATATATTGAGAATGTCTGATTTATTGTCTAGGGTTCAATTAAGACCGTTAGTTTGTCTAATCGCTCTATATATGAGGGCCTATGAGTCACGCAACAAGTAGTTCCCTTTTACGGATTATAGTTGGTTTATTAATGTTAAATTGGATTTAATATTTAATTTATGGAGAATTAATTAATAATAGATTAATTTGGAATTAATTATTATTAATGTTTAATTAAATTCGATTTAATTAAATAGGATTCCCAATAATAATATATGGAATATTATTATAGGATTTAATATATATGGAATCAAATCCGTAGAGATTTGATATACATGGGAATTAAATCCGTAGAGCTTATATATATGTGAAATAAATCTAAGAGAATTATTTTATAAGATTAGGGATTTTATTTCCTAATCAGGTTAGCTTAAGATTTAAGCTGGGCCTTCCCTATATGTATGAGCTCTTGGGAATTCACAAACAACTTTAATTCATATTTTCTCCATAAGATTTAGAGTTATAATTTTCTTAGCAAATTCATCTCAGGATTTGACGCCGACAAATCCATGCAAATCCGTGATTGGGGATTACGTGGATACCATAGTTGACAAATATGCTCTCGAGTTACTGTAAGATTTCTCGTTATGATTATTGTAATCGTTTATGCAATTATATGTTCGTTGTTGGTGAATTATTCAATTCCGCTGCACATGTATTACGTGTTTACGTGCCTTTAAATACCAACAGCTTGGTGGTTAGGTTCGACATGGTCAGTGGTTTGGGTGTTGGGGAATAAGTTGCACAGATCTATTCGGGGTGAATATTTAAATACAAATTTAATTCTTATAATTATTACTAGCATGAATTAATCATATATTAATTAAAATAATAATCCAACAACATATCATGCATATAATAATTCACGTAAAACCTACGCATGCAGAATTCTACGAGTTTACGTGAACGTACCTCTTGGGATGGCAGTGATTTAGACTAACCAAAAGAACTTCCCAAGTATTCCCTTAGCCCTCGTTCGACTATCCGGTGGAAAGACTCTTGTGAACGATTTAACAAAAGAAAAATTAATTATGTTGCACCACCTTTGTGGATTTACTAATTTTTCCAGCACATGGAATTGTACACTACTCACAATTGTCGTTTTTCGAAAAAATACAATCTTTCGACGTTACAAAATATTTGTTATTTTATCGACGCTGATATTTTTCCGAAAAACCAATTTTCGTGTGTTACTGGGAATGAACCATTCATCCCCTATTTATAGAGGAGAGGGGGACGAAAATTACATGTGAAATAGGGAGGAAAAATCTTTTCTTGATCTCCAAGAAATCTTGAATATATCTCATATATTCTTTTCTCCATAATTAAAATATTCCACAAAATCCCACTCTCTTATTTGTTATGGAATATTTCGAAATATTAGGGATCAAGATTCCAAGATTTGGATCTTCTTGAATTTATGAGATATTCTTGTACTTCAAGAAATACATATCTTCCATAATATCTTTTCAAGAAAATCAAGAAAATCTTTCTTGTCCACTATATTTCAATTTTTTCGAAAATCTCATTATAGATAACCAAGTGGGAGATTTCCAAGAATACGTATCTTCATTCCATAACAAAATTCAAAGAAAATCTTTCTCCCAACATATCTATAATTTTAGAAATTTTTCTTGGAAAAATAAGCAACAATATTTATTTTATTTTAATCACATTTTCAGTTATTGGACTATATGTTGGGCTACTCATGGGGCCTTTAGGAGAATTAAGATTGGACCTTCTAATGGACCTTGAATATCTAATATTGAGCCACAATATTATTCAAGCCCATAAATATTAATTAATCCCACTACATAATTAATATTGCACTATCCATCTTAACCCATATTACAGTCAATATGGCTCCCGGTTATTATTTCTCGTGTTTAAGATTATCTAGCCCATTAATTAATTCAAGCCACTGAAATAACTTTCCAATAATTAATATCTTTTGTCCTTGGTCAAGGAACGGTTCAACATTATTATCCATACCGGAAACTAATTCCACTTGCAAGATTTGGTATGATAAAGCTTATGAACCTCCCAAGGGGGCAAATCGAACAAGCGTACTTGCACACTATTCTTCGTATTAAATCTTAGCAATCACATGTGACTAATAATATTGCCCAAGATAAAAAGTATTGAATCTCGTTGATTCGCTACCCATGATAAGTCAAAGCAATAGTTTCCAATCCCACATGATCCTATTTAAGGGACGAAGATTAAGGAATAACAAACCACTGAGGTCTAATTCTTCCTTGTTCAGTTCTGAAGAATTTATCCTCCTGTAGGTCCTATTCAGTGCATCAGTCATGCACTAGTGTAATCTCTTGGTCAAGACAAGTCAATCTGAGCCTTACACTTCAACCTTTCATGATGGGTTGTTCATTTCCATCTAGGTCGTGAATGGCGTACTTTTAGTTACAAGAGACTGTTAATTTAATCTTCTGTGATCTGGTATCACTAAATTAACTACAATGTAATACGTACGACTTATTGAACAGTTATGCAGTAAATATATGTAACATTCGATAATATTTAAAGCATCAGTGATAAACAATTTATTTCAGTAAATAAGTCTGAAAATTCAGTTTCGATTATACAAAGTAAAAAGCATACTTTCTAGTATAATCCCAACAATCTCCCACTTATACTCAAAGTCTGCTTTTAAGTATACTACAACATGTCTCGTGTAGTCCGTGACATCTAATGTCACCTACACGAACCTAATAATTTCTCCCACTTATACTCAAAGCAGATTGGCAACGGTCTTGACACCCATTCCTTCCACATGTCTCTCGAATGTATTCAGAGGCAGACTCTTTGTGAATAGATCTGCTAGGTTGTCTTTCGACGCGATCTATGTCACCTCTATATCTCCTCTCTTAACAATTTCTCGTATAAGATGTCTTTCCTTCAGTGTGCTTGTTTAACTTGTGGACTCTTGGTTCTCTTGAATTTGCAACTGCCCCTAGCAAATATTGCTAGACAAATTCGGAACTCCATCCAAGTCCACTAAGAAGGTCTAGAGCCAAATCAATTCTTTCACTGCTTCACAAGCAGCTACTTACCCGACTTTCATGGTTGAGTCAGTGATGCATTTCTGCTTCACACTCGTCCATTTGATGGTTGCACTTCCCAAATGGAAACACACTAACTGAGGCAGATAGTTTCTGGAATCAAATTCTGATTGGAAATCCGAGTCCATGTAACCGATGGGGATTGGACCATCTGGCTGATAAAATAACAATCTATCCCGAGTTCTTTGCAGATACTTCAGAATGTTTTTAACTGCCGTCCAATGCTCTTTTCCCGGGGTTACTTCGATATCTTGCCACTATGCCTACGGCAAAGTAGATATCCGGTCTCGTGCACAACATTGCATACATAAGGCATCCGACAGCCGAAGCACAAGGAATGCCTTTCATGTCATCTATCTCCTTTTGCGTCTTAGGGGACATTTTCTTGGATAGATGGATTCCATGCCTGAAAGGTGCAAAGCCTTTCTTGGAATTTTGCATGCTGAAGCGTTTCAAGACAGTGCCTATGTATGAAGCATGTGATAACCCGATCATCCCTTTCTTGCGATCTCGAGTGATCTTGATCCCAAGGATGTGTCCGGCTTTCCCTAAGTCTTTCATATCAAACTGTTTTGAAAGCCATGCCCTTACGTCTGATAACACCTTTACATCGTTCCCGATGATCAGAATGTCATCTACGTATAGTACTAAGAATACCAATGCAGTTCCGACACGCTTTTTATACTCACAACTTTCGAACTCGTTTTGATCGAACCCATAAGACTTTATAACATGATCAAAACATTGGTTCCAAGCTATGGATGCCTATTTGAGTCCGTAAATGGACTTAATGAGCTTACAAACTAGGTGTTCTTGACCTTTTTCAATGAAGCCTTAGGGTTGTTGCATATAGATCTCTTTATCAAGACTTCCGTTAAGGAAAGCTGTCTTGACATCTATTTGCCAGATTTCAAAGTCGAAATGCGCAGCAATCGATAAGAGAATACGGATGGACTTAAGCATGACTACGGGCGAAAACGTTTCCTCATAATCGATCCCTTCTTTCTGAGTATAACCTTTCGCCACTAGTCTTGCTTTGAAGGTTTCAACCTTCCCGTCCGGTCCTCTTTTTCTCTTGTACACCCACTTGCAACCAATGGGTTTGACCCCATTAAGTGGTTCGACTAGCTCCCACACTCTGTTATGAAACATTGAACCCATTTCGGCTTTCATTGCTGTTTGCCAAGAATCTGCATCCTTGTCTTGGAGTGCCTCGTCATATGTCCATGGGTCTGATTCGTCTTGTCCGGGAATCAAGTCCGAAGACTCTCCTATTCCCATGAATCTCTCGGGCTGTCTTACAACCCTCCCACTACGATGAGGTTCCGGTTGTGAAAGTGTGTCGTTTGGTATATCATCTAGTACAGTTGGCATTGAGGTTTGTCCTCTTAGCTCATTTAAGGTAATCTCACTTCTGGGTTTTCTTTGGTTCATATAGTCTTCTTCCAAAAATCTAAAGTGGGTGCTGATGACCACCTTTTGATCTTCGGGACTATAGAACATACACCCTTTTGTTCCCTCGGGGTAACCTACAAACAACCTTAATTCTGATCGAGGATCCAATTTACCGACTTCCTTGTCCAACACGTAGGCTGGACACCCCCAAAATTCTCATGTGTCTCATACTAGGCTTGCGCCCGGTCCACAATTCTTTGGGAGTTTTGGGACCGATTTGGATGGCACCAAGTTCAGAATATAAGCCGCTGTTTCCAAGGTATGACCCCAGAACGACTTGGGAAGATCCGCATAACTCATCATAGATCTAACCATTTCCAAAAGAGTTCAGTTTCTTCGCTCTGAAACCCAGTTTTGTTGAGGGGTTCCGGGTGCATTGAGCTGGGATGCAATCCCTTCATCAGATAGTAGTTCAAAAACTCATCGCTGAGGTATTCGCCTCCACGATCAGATCGTAGAGACTTGATACGTTTTTCCTTATGATTCTCTGCTTGAGCTTTAAATTTTTGAATTTCTCGAAGGTCTTAGATTTATGCTTCATAAGGAAAATGTAACCGTACCTTGAGTAATCATCAATAAAAGTAAAAAGTTAAAACGTAATATTATTTATGATTACTAATGCATTACCTTCCATCATCGTCCAACCACACAACATTGGGGGTCTTTTCTGGTTATCGACAGTGTTGCATTTCCGGATATTATTTTTTTGCACTCATCATTTAATAAGATATACAAATATATTAGTTTTTGCACTCATCTTTTAAATAAGCAAGCAATTTCTATATTATTAGTGATCTTTACAAAAAGATGTTAAAACATTTAAACTAGAGAAAAAAATTGGAATCATAATTAATCATATAAAACAATAATATACAAATAAATAATTCTGCTATAAAAAAAGTACTATTGTTGTTGCCATTCATATTCGTTCCACCACCAACCAGGAGCTATGTCTTGTGTGAATTATTCAGGGGGATACGCATGTTGTTGTCCCCAATATGCAGGATCAGGGACCGTCAAGGTACCGACATGATGGGCAATCGAGCCAAGTTGAGGCATTATATAGGGTGGATATTGTGGATAATCCCTAGCTTGATTGATCAAATCGTGAGTTTCTTGCCTCACGTGTCCCAACCTTTGGTGAGCTGACCTCGACATGCCACTGACATAAACATTATTCTCACCGTGTGCAGTGTTGTGCACTATCGGATGAGTAATGTTTGCATACCATGCAGGATACTCATCCGTGGTACTGTCCTGCACTACAGCGAAGGTACCAAGGTCCCCAAGACGGTAACAATGATTTTGCATTTCATTCCAATATGCCATCGTGGGTCCATACACTTTTTTGTACCTCTCTGCACTGGCACCGAATTTTGAACGTTCAAGATCTAAGTCGATCGGTGGTGGCGGTATGGGCTGAACTCTCCCATATTGCCTTGCAACCCTCCTCGGCATATACCATTCGGCGAAGTCAAGAAACTGAATGCATCCATGAAATAATGAAGGGGCAGGGATAGACGCTGGAATGCCGTATGGAATCCAATTGACCTATAAAGTAAGTAAAATATTTTTATATGTCATTTTGTTAAGGTACTTAAATTATTACTGACGTTATTACTATTAAGGGTGTTTTGAGAATGATAAACATACATGAGTCGAAGGGTAATTATCCAACAGTTTGCGGTAATGTACAAGATTCCGTGTCGAGTTTTGGAATTTATGGGTCTTGTTCTAGTACGATGCTCTTGGGTGGGCAGGGTTAAACGAGGTAGCTTCGCTGCGTTTGAGCAAGTCAGGGAAGTACTCGTATATCCAGCACTGAAAATTAAAAATGTGTTTTTTAGTTATTAGTTACATATATTGATAATAGTGTATTAATTAAATATAATTGGAAATATTATTGAAATTGAATTTTTACCTCAATTAATGTTAAGCAGCCCGACAATTGTGTCGTCTCAATTCTGGATGCCTTCCCAAGCTGCTTATATAAATAAGCTAATGCCGCGGCTCCCCATGCATATCGAGGGACAGACTCGAGATTACCCAACACATTTACATAATTTTTGGGGACAACATCACGTGTTTTATCAACGAAGAGTGTACTCCCCATCAAGTACCACAGGTAACCTCGAGCAATAGAGGCATCGCTCAGCTGCCCACTAAAACACGCCTTGAGTATATCCTTAAGGAGTGTGCTTTTTAAATTGCCTCCCCTAGATCCACACCTATTAATCAATGCATTGTCAGGACATGGTCCGCTGCCAACGACGGGGAGGCCATTTATTCTCAAACCTACATTGGAAAAAAGTTATTTTTGTTATAAGTGAAATTAATTAATGAGCATGTACAAAATTTAATTTTTTAAATATTAAGTTTATTTTCAGTTTACCAAGAATAGCGTGAACGCCGTGAAGTGTGATCGTCATCTCCCCGAAAGGCATATGAAACGTGTTTGTTTCAGGGTGCCACCGTTCAACGAATGTTGTAATGAGGGGCATGTTGTTTGATTCAAACATCAATCTCCCGATACCCTCCAATCCAGATTGTTGAATTATATGAAAATATTGATGGCCTTCAAATAATGGATTCGACGACCAGGCGGCAATAGATTTCTTTTGAGTATGGGAACCAAGGATCTTTTGAAAATGCTACATATTTAAAAAAAATAAAATGAACACGTTAATTTACATATTGTAACCGTTTGAAATAATAATTTAAAAAAAAATGTGTATTTTACTTACTGGATCTTCCCATATTTTTTTGGCTTTGTGACATTTGAAAGCAAACAACACACTTGGATCATTGGGTCCTCCAAGCATGGGCGTCGTCGTCATCCATTCAGCACTTTGCGACGATGAGGCTTGTGTTGCCTGCGTAGCAGTTTGATATTCATTCTCATACTCATGCTGACTTGAGTGATGAGACATTGAGGGACCACGGGGAGTGGAGTGATGAGATGTGGACGCGCCCGGAATATTGAAGGTAGACGCACCCGACTGATTCAAGTTGGGCATTTACATATCGAACGTAGGTGAGTATAAATCAGGGAATTGTACTGGGGTAATAAAGGTGTTGGTCATGAAGACATTATCTTCATGTGTAGGATTTGAAGCATACTGCACCGGAACGGACTGCTCGACATATTATTCCATTGGAGGGGTGTTTAGATCGAATCCTAACATTGTACTCCAATCGAATTGTGAATCTTATTGCGTTTCTTGTTGCATTTCTTGTTGCATTTGTTGTGAAGCTGTAACACATCGGTTACATAGTCTACACAGATAGGTGCATTCGGCGCATTGGTAGTTGAAGCTTGCCATAGTGAACTAAGGAAGAAATTATGAAGTTATTCAACTAATACCTTAGAACAAAGCAAGTGACACTTTACAACAATAGAACTAATACTTTACAGCAATAGAACTAATACTTTACAGCAATAGAACTAATACATTACATCAATAGAACTAATAATTTACAGTAATAGAACTAATACTTTACAGCACTAGAACTAATACCTTTACAGCAATACAACTAATACTTCACATATATTTTCGTCCACAAATACTTCAAAATGTAAGGGCCAGGCTAAGTGGCAAAATTACGTTAACCTCATATCATTTAAATGTAAGGTATTAGGGTTCGAGTGTTGCTGGGCTAATCTAAGTAAATAAAGTTAAATATTATAGATATAAATAAACATAAACTCTATGATAATTTATAATATATCTACACACTTTGAAGTATCTACACAAAATTTTTAGTATCACTTATACATATATGTAACATATTTTAATCACACTTTATGATAATTATTTTAAATAAGTATCCATTTGATTTATAATACATTAAATAATTTTCTTTTTCGCACAAACATTAAATAGTTACATTAGTTATGCATTTATAAGAACAACATTTTATATACATACCCTTATAAATTAATTTGTTCTTTTTGTGGAATAATTTTATATTATATAGTAAGTTTCTTAATAAAATACTTATATATATATATATGCATTATTTTTCATGTAGGTTTAATTTGTTTATCAATTAAACTGATTTACTACATAATTAAGACAACATTTTTCAATCTAGATATGGTATGTAGGTTATTTCAACGTGCAGGGTTCGAAACCAAGACAACATTAATTATAAAGTCTATTTAATTAGAAAAAGTGTTACCTATTTGCTTCAAATCACACTTTATAGCTATTATGTAACATTTTTTAGGTGTTGCATAAAATGACATATGTTGTAGTGCGAGTCTAATTCTACTAATACCTTAAAGAATTACAACTAATACTTTATAACCAACTAATACTTTAAAGCAATATAAACAACACTTTAAAAGGATATTCAACTAACGGTTTAAAGCATATAATATGTATACAAATATAAACAAGAAAAACACACCTTTAATGGTTGACGGCGGAAAGCGGCAAGTGGACTGCGTTATTGAATAAATTTTTCGTTAGTATTTAACAAGAAAAAGCATACATCAAGATATATTAAAACTAAAAATTGAAAAGAAAAACAAAACCAATTTCGGCAGCGGAGGCGACGGCGTGAAAACGACTTGTGAAAATGAGAGGATTGAGTAGTGAAAATGATAGAATTCTCGAATTTAGTAGTGAAAATGAGTTGTGAAAGTGGTGAAAATGAGTTGTGCTTGTGTTATATATATATATATATATTTGTAAAAAATCGAAAAAAAAAATTCACAACGCGCATGACACGTGTCGGCTAAGCAGTAAGTCGCACTGCATGCGCGACCAGGTCACTGCCAGACGCGCGCCGCATGCGATTGCAGTCACTGTCGGCCGCGCCTCTCATGCGGCTGCAGTTGTTGTCGGCCGCGCGTGTCATGCGACCGCAGGGCTGTCAGACGCACCTGCTGTTGACTGGACTGTTGACCGAAATTTTAATTATGTTTTATTCATTATTTTTGCTAATTAATTAATATTAGTTTGGTTTGAATAATTTTATTAATTGATTAATATTATTTTACTAATTAATTTTATTTCAGATTTTAATTGATTTTATTACTGATTTAATTAGTTTAAATTGAATTATTTAATTTAACTAATATAAATGAACAGATTTATTTTAACAACTAATTTAATTTATTTAAATAATTAATTGATATTATTTGAATAAATAAAAAGTAATAATTATTTTTTATCCACAATATTAGTTCATTAATTGATTTGTATTGGTAAATATATTGAAAAGTATTAGTTAGTTGGTTATAAAGTATTAGTTCATTCATTGAAAAGTATTAGTTCAATTATCAATTTAAACATGAAAAAAAGAGTACCAAAATATATTAGATAGCATTAGAAGATTACATATTTAACATTACATTACATAACTCTTAAGACATTATATTAGATAAGCTATTAGTACTAGAACATTACAAAACATTACCAAAATAAAACTTACATTAACATGCAATAAAACTAACCAAACCACTGTAAGGTCCTATATGCAAGAATCAGAAGTAGTACAATAAAAATTAGTTTTATCATTTTCAGTAGTTCCTTGATTGCTTCAGTGAGAACCTTGATTACTTGTACTAGATTCTTCATCTCCTCAATTACCTTAGTGTCAGTGTCTTCACCTTGGCCATCGTTCTTGTCAACAACCCCCTTATTGTTATCATCAAACCACATAAAAAAATCACATCCACCACCTTCACTTAGGGAGTCGGGACAGTTATGAAATAACCTTCTCTACTTCTAGGCTTCTGAAAAACGTACGTACGACAAGCTTTTCCACAATAACAAATAAGGTTGTGTCGGATCCGACTAGTAGATGTAGAAGACATGGTTTGTTCTACTTTTTGTGTAAGAACTCCTAATTTAATAGTTGAATGTGTGGAGTATAATGTGGTTGTATGTATATATATATAGCAAATGGATGGATGATTTGGGTCAAAAAAATGGAGGTTAAAAATGAAAAATTGGCGCAAAAAAATAAAAATAAAAATGTGGTCGCATGGTCAACACGACCGCGTGTCTAATGACCGCGTGTCATACGCGACCGCAGCGCGGTCAACCTCCTGTTAGACGCGACCGCAGCGCTGTCAGGCGCGTGACAGACGCGACCGCAGGGCTCTGTTGACCAAAATTAAAAGTTTGACCCGATTACTTCTTATAAATTCGTGTTCATTTTCACCAAATGCTATCACATAAATTTTA
This sequence comes from Stenogyne calaminthoides, assembly GCA_037126765.1. NCBI lineage: Eukaryota > Viridiplantae > Streptophyta > Magnoliopsida > Lamiales > Lamiaceae > Stenogyne > Stenogyne calaminthoides. Next base: position 2,602,030 of record JBBCBC010000031.1, on the reverse strand, counting down.
CTTCATATATATTTCCCATCTTCTACATACATACATTCATACATCCATCTTATATTCTCATTATCTTCTATTATAAATTTGTCTCCTACATTTCTTTATTTCGTATTCTTTTTAAACATGAGTTCTTATTACGATCCTGATTACGTTTCCGAGGATGTTACTGGCGATTTTATTGCTCCTGATGATGGTTTAATCGGAAAAGATGGAGTCGCTTTTTTTGTAAAATATGTTGCCGATTTGAGAAACATCACACTGGCCATTCGTACTTCTAATGCAACTCAGGTCAGGTATATATGCAGTGAAGGTGGAAAATATACACCTAAAAAAACCAAGAATGAGCGATATACCAAAACCGTAAAAAATTCATGTCCTTTTTCTTTACTTGCTTGGCTTTCTGATGCCGAGCGTGATAGGTGGCATATTGAGGTGTTGGAGGGGACACACAATCATCGATTTCCATCATTTGCAGAGGGTTCAAGACTTGGTCAAATAACCCCCGAACAGTACAAACATGTACAACTGCTAGATGCAATGAATGTGAGCTCGAGCAATATTTTGGGATATTTAAAGACAATCGATCCCAACAATAGTACGAACTCAAAGAGAATGTACAATTATCAGCAAAAGGTGAGGAGAGAGAGCCGGGAGGAGCTTACCTCAATGCAAAACTTCATACACCTACTGAAACAGCGGAATTACAGGTATAAATATTAGCAAAGTTTTTAATATTTTTTTATAAAACTTCAACAGTCAAGTAGGTTTTATTTTAATCCCACTGCACTCAATATAATTTATTACTGGGGTATACTTTGCTATATAGTCAATACAATCTATTTATTATTAATGATTAACTTTAGTCTATATGCATTACATATGAAATCCTATTTTTTATTACATACATATTTGATTAGTTTATAAACTTATAGGTACTCCTTTAGGACGAATGCTGATTACGGACTCAAAGATATAGTTTTCAGCCACCCATGTTCGGTTGTAATGGTCAACACGTATCCGCAAGTATTAATCATTGACACGACATACAACACGAACATGTACGGTATGCCTTTACTTGAGGCCGTTGGGGCAACAAGCACTCATAAGACGTTCACCATTGCATATGCATTTATGATCCATGAAACGCAGGAACACTTTGAATATATCCTACGATTTATTCGGGGATTGTACGATGATGAACTGCCAAGTGTCATTGTTACGGACAGGGCTTTCGCGTTGATGAATGCTGTTGTTGTAGTTTTCCCAAATTCTCAAGCACAATTGTGCAGGCGCCACGTAGAGCAAGCTGTATATAACCATGCTCTACACCTAGTGGAAAAGGGACTTAGCAAAAAGTTTGCTGATAGTTTTAAAGTAAGGTGGAATTATGCAGTCCAAGCGGGCACACGTGAAGAATGGGAATTTAGGTGGGATTCCGTAAAGAAGAAGTATGGTAGATTTACAGGTCTGATTTCGTATTGCGAAGATACGTGGCTTACGCCGCATAAACGGAGAATTTTAGGGATGTATATCGATGGTCGCCTGCACTACGGAAACTACACCACGAACAGGTAACCGTACAATCTTTATACTTTTTATCACAACTATTACATAAATTAAACTATTGAAACGACGTATTGTATTGATACATGTAATATCTTTGTAGGGTTGAACAGGAACACCATATGGTGAAAAAAAAACTTGGATGGCGGCAAGAAACACTTTGACGTGATCTTCAAAAAGGTTCACCAAGTCATGGAGTTGCAGATATGTGAGATAAAAAAGCAATCGAGGTTTAGCTCCCACAAGACAAGGACTGATATGCTGGAGAACCAATTCTACGGCGAACTAGTGCGCAATATCACGTCTAAGGCGTTCGACCTCATTGTCGCAGAAGTGAGTAGGAATCTAGATGGAAATATGTGCGGTTGTTATCTCAGGAGAACACATGGTCTTCCGTGCCACTGCGAGCTTACACGGTACTCTTATATACCTTTAAGTTGTATAGACTCGTTTTGGAAAATATTGGATATAGATTTTTCTAGTATACCTACCACCGGAACAGATGATGACGGTGGTGGTAAGACTAGGAGAAAATTATTCGATGATGACACGGAAGACATTCTTCCACCGAATGTTGAAAAAAAAATAAGTCAAAACAGAAGACCAGGGATCGTAAACCTTATGAGTATGAGTACAAGATGAAAGGTGCGGGAATAAAAAAGTCTACTCAAATAAGGGGTAAGGGGAGAGTGGCGGCAACTAATGCGCACCAGGGTATTCCACCAGAAGCTGATCTTAGACATAGCACATCGGAAACACGCACGATGAGTTATTCTAAAGAGACTCGGAATAGATTTCCCCAAAGTCCGGGCCATACCGACACAGATCCCCCTTAAACTCCAAATTCAAAGCCCCAGAGGCCCCAAACTTCTGAAGTCCCCCGTCGCAAAAGTAGGCCATCCAATTTTTAAAATAATATTAACCATCCAATACAGTTTTTTAACTCTCAGGTGGAAGACGATTTTCCTCCATATATTAAAAATTATATTCATTTCTACAATGATGTAATTGGAGATGGGAACTGCGGATTTAGAGCGGTTGCACTCGCAATCTACGGAAGCGAGGACGAATGGGGTAGGGTACGAATGGATCTTTATAGTGAACTGCAAATAAGACGCGATTTACACGAAAACATTTTAGGTGGTTACACAACCTTCTTAGTTTTGGCAGAATCACTTAATCACTCCACAAATTCTGCCCCACCTGATAAATTGTTTGCATTACCTGAACATAGATACCTGGTTGCAACCACATATAACGTTTGCGTAATGTCATTTGGAGAACACGACGGAACTTTTTGCCTTCCCGCAATAACAGATAAACGTCGAGGTCTTCCGACCAACAAATTGGTCTTGGGGAACGTGCACAACAACACTCATTGGGTATTGGTAAGAAAAAACTATATTAATGTTACTTTAAAGTTTATTTTATTTTTTATTTTTATTTAATTATAATAATAATTTTTTAACTATTATTTCAGTTATATATGCCAGGCGACGATCATCTAGTACCGTTTATATCTGGATATTGGGAACGCTCACATGATCCTTCTGTAAATGGTATACATTTACAATTTCTAGACAGGATAGAGCTATCCCGTACATTACACGACTTGGATGCGCCGCGACGTGAGGCTAATTATTGGGCTAGAAAGAATAATAAACCCCAATATTATAATTTTTTTAATAATTATTAGACCTTTTTTTCTAGCAGCACGTCGTTGTGATTTATTTTCTGATGGAAATTATGCAATGTGTATATTTTTTTCCATATAATGTGATTTTTTTTTCATATTTAAATTGATAATTGAACTAATACTTTATAACCAACTAACTTATACTTTTCAATATATTAACCAATACTTATCAATTGATGAACTAATATTGTGAATAACAAATAATTACTTTATAATCAACTAACTAATACTTTTCAATAAATTAACAAATACTAATTAATTAATGAACTAATATTGTGGATAAGAAATAATTATTACTTTTAATTTATTCAAATAATTTCAATTAATTATTTAAATAAATTAAATCAGTAGTTAAAATAAATCAGTACTTTTAAATTAGTTAAATTAAATAATTCAATTAAATGTGTTAAATAAATTAATAAATTCAAAATTCGAATTAAAAAGTTAAGTTAAATAATTCAATTAAATGAGTTAAATAAATTAATAAAACCAAAATTCAATATAAATAAATTAATTAATTAATAAAATCAAAATTCAGAATTTAAAAAAAAAATATAGGTCGTCGCATGAACCATGCGACGCAGACATGGTCTGTCACGTGGACCATGCGACTGAGAAACGGTCCGTCGCGTGGTCAATGCGACCAAGAAATGGTCCGTCGCCTGCACCATGCGACCACTGTCACCCATATTCCGTCACATCAAGTGTCACTTTTGTGGATATAACATTCGTGGTTGCTGCTTCATCCAAGCATTCAGTTATGTTTTTATTTGACTCAAGTATTACTCCTTTTATGTTGCTTCCTTAAAAGTTTAAAATTATACTCCGTTAACACTCATTAGATCTTAAAAAGATTTTGGTCCAATAGAGTGATTTAGTAGTATCTGCTCATGGTACAAAGAGAAATGAAGAATCAACCATTTAATTTGAAAATATGGGTACCTTGAGACCGTATAATATGTGACGGTTGATGATATATCAAAATCACACAATTGCAGTCTACAACTACAAATGATAATTCATTTCTCAATTAAATAATTGAGCTTGGAGTTGCGCCTCCAAAAAAACGTATTTATGAAACTGTAATTTGTCACAGGGGTAATTAAGGAACATTTGAAATGAATTTTATGTGCATCCATGTGCAGCGTTGATGGAGATGAGATAAAATCTTTATTAATTATAATTATGATTTAATTAGAAAATTAATAATTAATGTAATTTATTATTATTTATTATATTTTTGTAATTAGTATTATAAATTTATTATTTAAGCAAGTCATTTGTAACATTTTCATTCAGTTATTTATGAATAAAGAAAAGTTTATCGATAGAGTTTCTCGTGTTTTCCTCATTGTCGGTATTTCAATGAGAATCAACGGAGATTGAGAAGGTTGTTTGGTTATAGTTCACGCTTCTCCCTGCATCAGTTGGTATCAGAGCATTTGTGCATTTTAAAATGCATTTTAAAATCATGCAATTTATTATATTGAACTGTGTAACTATTTTTCTCTATTAATAATTGCGAGGTTCAGTATAAACAAATTGCATATTTCAATAATTTGATGCATGATTTTAAATTATACTATGAGTGTACAGTACACCTGAATGCATACAAAATTTAGCCGCACGCATAATTGATTACCACAACGTTGATTCTATTATTAGAATCAAGTTGTACGTAATTAATCTCTCTTTATTTGTATTATTTCTTTCAAATGTGTATTATTGAATTGAATCATAACTGTAGTACAATATTTTACATAAGTGTGAGTGAGTGGCTCGAGATTAATTACGTGCAATATCAAATTTACTAGGCTTATAGCTTACTTTTAAAAAGTTGAGTTAATGTTACACGATAAATTTTGTTCCATTGATATTGCATAAACCGGCTAATAATTAATTGGGGGACCAAAGTATGGTGAAATATCCATTATCATTTGAAATTGTTGGTAATTAATTATGTGTACGAAGCCTGCTTGAACAATTATATATATGTTGTGATTATCCATAAATAAAAATCGTGGTTTACAAGGCGCCAACCTTTTTAAGCAACTTCTCTACCCTACCAATCTAACCCTGACTTTTGGTTAGATCTTTTATAAATTCAGGTGCACTGTAGTTGTATTTTTTAGAATAATTCAACTTTTTATATTGAAAAATTTATTTTTATATTAAATCGTGCAATAATTAATATAAAATAATAATTAAATAATTTTGTATAAATAAATTATTATTTTTTTATTAAATTAATTTGTATAGTTCTAAAATACATTATAAACGTACGATGATATGATGGTTGTGACCCACTCTTAACTTTTATGATGCGCCACTTTTCTCTACCCTACTACAAGGAGTACTTTCTACTGCAACCCCCTTAACAACGATTAATTAATTATTAAAAAAGTTCATCGATGAATTAAGTAACAATAAGATAAACAATCTATGGAGATAAACTTTTTTTTAGTTTAGGCGCCTTTAAGGTCCCTACTATACATGATTGTTGGATAATGTATTTGTTAAAAAATCAATAAATTAAGGATTTAATTGTAATGTTATTGGGATTTAATGGTCAGACTGTGGAACACTCATGGCATAAAATTTACTTTAAAGGAAATAAACGATATAGGATCGATCTATTCTCGAAATAGATGTTCGTAGTGTATTTATAATCTCAAAATCGAATTTTCACGATTGAGAAATTAAATCACGAAGTTGAAATGTCACAAAACACTTTATGAATCAAAATGTTATTGGGAATTGTGGAAAACTAAGAGTTAATTATCCCACATTGGATGTTTTGTGGGCTTAATTACTCCTTATTAATATTATTTAGTTAGTGGCAAAGGAGCAATTCTGTGGACAATACGTCCGCTTATCATTTTTGAGCTCCGTTGAATCTGGTCGTCTGGAGCACTTGCACGGTGAATGAATACTAGGGACTTTTGTGTTACTTTTCACCTGAAAAATTTGAGATTGGAGTTTCCAGATGCTGCTCGTCAAGAGAGGTAAGTAGTCTTACATTTTGGAACATCGCGTCAAACAGTGAACACTAGTTGAATGCGTTCGTTTTGCTGAAAAATATTCAACCTTGACTCGGCTTTGTTGTTAGTATTCTAATTGTGTGTACATGTTGATTATGCATTTTGGAGAATCTGTTGTTTCGAGAAAGCTGCCAAAATCACAAATATGAAGACTGGTTTTTTTTTTTTTTTTTTAGGACTGAAGACTGGATTCATACAAGTGAGACTCTTTGATTTCTCGTATTTTTTGTTTTAGCGTCACGTGCAAGGTATTATTGGTGCTTCAACATACCAACAACGAATAATTAATTTCTAATTAAATCAATCTCCCTCGAGAAAAATAAATGATGTTTTAACTTTTATTATGGAATTAAAAAATATATTTCTCACCACATTAATTCCATGAACTTTCCATAAAATCTTTATATTTCCCACATCTCTAAAATTATGACATGTTTTCCATGATTTCCATTATTTTAGAAATTATAACGTATTTTCTAAAATTGAAATAAGTGTAAAATAGGAAGAAATCATTTAATTTGAATTTGCACAAAAATGTGATGCTATAAGGTAAAGTATGGTGTGAACAAGTTTCAAGGTGAAACTGATTAAGGAGTGTGACTTATATTACTAAAGTGTGTGACTTTTTACTGTAAAGGGTGTGACGTTTTACAATAAAGAGTATTACTCATAAAAGTGAAGGGTGTGACTTATATTATAACAAAGAGTGTCGTAGTGATAACTGAAGTGTGTGACTTATATTACTAAAAAGTGTGACTTATATTACTAAAGTGTATGTCTGTAAAAAAAAATCAATTTCACGGTGAACAAGTTTCACAGAATACCAACTCGATGCTATAATATGATTTATTTTTAAATGAAGGAGGTATTTTATTGTTGAGTTGATATGCTGTGAAACTTGTTTACCGTGAAATTGATTTTTTTACAAACATACACTTTAGTAATATAAGTCACACCCTTTAGTAATATAAGTCATCACTACGACACTCTTTGTTGTAATATAAGTCACACCCTTCACTTTTATGAGTAATACTCTTTATAGTAAAAAGTCACACATTTTACAGTAAAAAGTCACACACTTTAATAATATAAGTCACACTCCTTAACCAGTTTCACCGTAAAACTTGTTCACACTATACTTTGTCTTTATTGTTAGAATATTAATAAAATTAATTAATCAATTAATTACTAATTGATGGAGCACATGTGACTGGTGCGTGCACCTCTCGCTATTCAGCTAATATTTTTGCAATATTAGACGAAACAAGCAATTGGAAATATGAGATCTCAACCGGTTTTTATCATCCTCAATTAGAAATAACCTACTCCATGTCCCAACCTTGTTATCAATTAGACAAAAATTTACGTACGTGAAACTAAATTTATTGATCAACTCGATTTTTTTAATATCATTGTTACGAACAAAAATGATTAGTGATATGTGTAAAAATTATCATTATTATGCACGAAAATTATCATTATTAAAAAAAAAGTAATTTTTAAAAAGTAATACTCCATCCGTTCCTCAAAAGTATGCTCAATGGGTTAAAACAGGTTATAGGAAAACGTAAATTAAGTCCATTTATAAATAATATAATTGATTGTTAGTTAAGTATAATGATAACTTGAGTAATTAAGTGATTGTTGGACGATGAAGATAAAAAAATTGTGTTCATAGACATACTTAATCTACCTTTTCGTAAAACACATTTCAACTCCCTGAGCATACTTTTGGGGACGAAGTGAGTAATTTTTGTACATAATTGTGATAATTTATGTGCACTACGATAATAGAGTTCATATATAGACATAGTTCACATGAATGTTACTCTATCAATCATGAGAGTGCTTTATTCGTGTATGCGGTCCATGCAAGTACTGTTGAATTGTTGATTAAATTAAATTAAAGAGCCTAGTTGCAAAACCTTTTCCAGGAAATAATATGAGCCAGATGTTATCCAGATATATAATATGATACCTAAATTGGTGATCGACGTAGAAGTTACATATGGTCCTAAATCCAAATTACATCAAATAAGTCAAATTTCTAAATTAATTTCAAAAGATTTGGTACTGATTTAGTTTGGAGCATGGACCTCTCATGATGGATAAATATAACAACTGATTTTGTCAATATTTCACGAGAAAGGTGCAACACTTATTAGATACTTTTAAACTAATTAATCACATTTTCATTTAATTAATTAATATAGTCAAATACATTTCTGGCCTTCATCTAGAATAATGTTCTATCTTCTGTATTTATATATTTATGCTGTATAAATTACTTTTATATAGACAAATTAAAAATTGTGGTGTAACCCATTTCTGATCCAAAGAAATTGATCGAGTTTTTAGTCTGGTGTAAATTGATTTGCACAGATCTTAATTAGATCCGTAAAATGTCTATGTTATTATTGAGGAAGACTCCCTCATAAATATATTAATTACCTTTAAAACATGATTGAATTGTTACTCCATAATTTGCTAATTAAATAGAATGTCACATATACGAGACCACCAGTCATATGAGTTTTTTTATCCACTAATATGCACTATATAATTTCGTCTCATCGAAAAGTTAGAACCGAACTTATAAAGAGGTGTGAAATTAATTCTTTTTTTCTTTTTTTTGAGAAGTAAAGATGAATTATATTGATTGAGTACAAGGGGTACTCAACCCATGAAGTTTACAAACACTGACAGGGGACCCTCTATAATTTCCTGGGAATACAGATTAAAGGTTGTGACTCCCAATCATAATACAAAACATAGAAGGATAGTGGATAATGAGATCGAATCCATTTTCAAGAACTAAACTTGATGCCGTCAATGAGCTTATCCAAAGTGTATTGGCCATCTTTGAAGACTTTGTCATTCCTGAATTTCCACAAGTTCCAAATGGTGCATTGCCACACAAGGCTTCTAATTTTCCTCTTAAGGACATTATCCCCGAAATCGAAAAACTCCGCAAAGTGGTCTTTAATGGCTGAAGAATATAGTGGACCATTGCCCAACCAATGAGAAATAGCGCTCCAGACGATAAGAGCTGAGGGACAGGTAAGAAGGAGATGTGAAGTAGATTCAGAACCCACATCACAAACCGGACATAACCCCCCATCCGCCCCCACCAAGATACCTCTTACTAACAAATTATCTTTTGTAGGAATTCTCTCACAGACCGCTTTCCACGTAAAAGTCGACACTTTAGAGGGCACAACCTTCCACCAAAGTTTCCTCCAAGGGAAATCCCAAACTTCGTCCACTTGGTTGGACGATACAATGATGTTGTACATGTCGTACGTCTTTAACTTTCCATTGGCGAGCCCACTCCACCGCCACGAAAATCTGGATATCCCACTTGAACTTTGTACCTGGAAATACAACTCCACAAATCCACAAACTCAAGCATTTCAGAAAAATTAAAAAATCGAACCAATTTAAGAGCCCAAGACGACCCATCACTAGACACACAACTCCTCACACACTCGTTTTTCTAGGCAGAAATATGATATAGATTAGGAAACGCCTCACGCAACTTGACTATATTTTCCACCCAAGGATCTGACCAAAATCGAACAGACAACCCATTACCTAACTTGAAAGCAATATTGTTCCTAACTGACAACCCTGCATGACTTGACCACAACTCTACTATATCTCTCCATCACAGTGACCAATTTCCCGACTCGACACTATCATTACCCTCCCAAGATAGAGACCCATACCTAGACCTGAGAATATCGACCCACAGAGACCTCTCACCCGACACCCATCTCCACAACCACTTACCAAGTAATGGGATATTAAAAGACCTCACATCCCTCACACCAAGACCCCCCTCACTTTTACCCTTACAGACCGACGCCCACTTGACCCAAGCAATTTTCCTAACTGACCCTTCCCCCCCCCCCCACCCCAAAGAAATTTCCTTTGAATTTATGTTATAGTGTTAATGCCACACTCGGGGGCTTTGAAGAAAGAGAGATAGTAAACAGGTAGAGCCGATATAACATAATTCAACAGTGTAATTCTTCCCCCCAGAGATACATTCTTCCTTACCCAACCCGATAGCTTTCGTCGAAACCGATCAATCAGTGGCTTCCCAACCTTCCTCTCTCGATAATTAGCACCAATGGGCAACCCCAGATAAGTGAATGGGGTCTTACCAGGCTTGCATCCCAAGATTTCTGCGAAGGATTCAATAGAAGCCGAGTTGATGTTTACCCCATATAATGAGCTTTTTGAGAAGTTCACTCTAAGCCCAGACGCAATCTCAAACAATCGGAGGATCCCTTTTATTATTTTTGCATTCTCTGTCGACGCCTTCCCCACCAACACCGTGTCATTTGCGAATTGTAAAAGATTAATAGGAATCTTGTCACTTCCCACCTCCACCCCTTCAAAAGAGCCAATCTGGACCGCTTTCTTCATAAGGCAACTCAGGCCTTCAACTGCAACAAGGAACATAAATGGGGACAAATGATCGTCTTGCCAGAGGCCCTTTTGAAGTTTGAATTCCCCGGAGGGGCTGCCATTGACCAAGATCGCAATTTAAGGCGAGGAAAGACAACATTTGATCCATTTTCGCCATTTCCAATGAAAACTCATACCTTTCATCATGTCGTCCAGAAAATCCCAACGTACCGAATCGTACGCTTTTTCAAAATCAACTTTGAGGATCAGGCCTTGCTTCTTCTCCCTCTTCAGAAAATCGATGGGTTCATTGAGGATCAGAATGTTGTCTAAAATTTGTATGTTTCCCACGAAAGCACTCTGATTCTCTGAAATAACAGAGCATATCACTTTTGCCAACTTGTTTACCAGAAGCTTAGCCACAACCTTATACATACAACCAACCAAGGATATGGGGCAGAAATCTGAGATCTGAGAAGAATCGAGCTTTTTAGGAATCAATGTAACAAAGCTTGGATTGCCCCCTCTAACAATTCGACCGGGATTGTAGAAATCCTCGATAAAGCACATGATGTCACACTTCAAGATCGACCACATTTTCTTTATGAATTTGAAAGTAAACCCATCCGGCCCGGGGCTTTTGTTGCCCCCACAACCCCAAACAGCCTGACGAACCTCTATTTCACTAAAAGGTTCCATAAGCAAGTTATTGTCCTCTTCCTATAATTTCCTTGAAATTAAACCCCTCAATGGTAGCCGAACAGCTTGGGTAGCAGAAAACTAGTGTTTAAAGTGCTCAAAGATACCCTCTTTCACTTTGCTCGGGTCCTCTTCCCAAACATCATTAATCATCAGGCCGTCAATTTTGTTCCATCTAGATCTCAAATGTTGGGAAAATAGGGTGCCCAGATCTATTCGAGATAATTTTTAAATACATATTTAAATTAAACAAATAATTACTAATATTAATTAATCCTAAATTAATTCAACATAATAATTAAACAACATGCGTATACATAATTCACGTAAATCCTAAACATGCGGAACTAGGAGTTACGGAATTACTAACCTCTTGTAGAGACAAGCTTTGAGACGATGGATCAACCCAAGAGTCTTCCCAAATATATCCACAAGTCCACGAACGTAATCCGGTGGGAGGATTCGCACGAACGATTTTAATGGAGAGAAATAAAATATTTTGCTACCACCTTTGTGGATTTCTAATATTTCCAACACATGGAATTGCACTTGGGAATGAAGAGCTCATCCCCTATAAATAGGGAGGAGGGGGGCTAAATTTAGGGCTAAGAAAATAAGGAAGAAAATCTTTTCTTGATCTCCAAGAATATATCTCCTATATTCTTTTCTCCTTAATTAAATTTTCCATAAAAATCTTTTTCCCCTCTTCTACCCAATATTTTCGAAATCTACACTATAGAAGGAGTCAAAATTTGACTTCTTGAATTTATGGGATAATTATGTATTCCTACAATAATTATCTATTTCCATAAAATATCTACAAGAAAATCAAGACAATCTTTTCTTCCTTTAATAGACAAGATTTTCGAAAATTACACTTGGAAATATAGCAAGAATATTTTATTCTCTCTCTCATTAATTGAACTTTATTTTGGGCTATTTGGGGAGCCTTTAGGAGAATTAAGATTGGACCTCTAATGGACTATGAAACTATAATATTTTGGGCCAAATATTATTCAAGTTCATTAATATTAATTTACTCCACTATAAAATTAATATTGGACTATCCATCTTACCCCATATTACGATTTCACATATAACATGGCTCCCGGTCATTATTTCCCGCGTTTAAGATTATCTTAGTCCATTAATTAATTAAGCCACTGAACAAGCTTTATATTAATTAATATCTTTGTCCTTTGAGTAAAGACAACTCAACATTATTATCCATGCCGGAAATAAATTTCCACTTGCAAGATTTGGCATGATAAAGGATATGAGCCCACCAAGGGGACAAATCAAGCAAGACGTGATTGCACGCGATTCTCCGTGTTAAATGTCAGCAATCGTCATGTAATTAATAATATTGCCCAAGATATAAGGTATCGAATCGCATTGACTCTCTTCCCATCATAAGTCAAAACAATAGTTATTAATTTCACACGATCCTATTTAAGGGACGGAGATTAAGAAACAACGCACCATTGAGGTCTAATTCTTGTATATTCAGTACCGAAGAATTTGTCCTCATGTAGGTCCTCATTCAGCGCACCTCAATGCGCTAGTGTGATCTCTTGGTCAAGACAAGCCAATCTGTGTCTCACACTTCAACCGTTCATGATGGTTCGTTCATTTCCATCTGGATTGTGAATTTGTACTTAATTACGAGGGCTGTTAATTTGATCTTCAGTGATCGGGTATCACCAAATTAACTACAATGTAATACGTACTGTCTTATTGAACGAGTTTGCAATAAACATATATAACATTCATTCATATTTAATGCAACAGTGATTAAATAATTTATTTCAGTAAATAAATAAGAAACTTCAGTTTGGTTATACAAAGTAAAAGCATACTTTTTCAGTATAACCCCAACAATCTCCCACTTATACTCAAAGTCTGCTTTTAAGTATACTACAACATGTCTCGTCTTCTATGTGACATCTAATGTCACCCTACACGAACTTAATAATATTTCTCCCACTTATACTCAAAGAAGATTGGCAACGTCCTTGACACCCATTCCTTCCACATGTCTCACGAATGTACTCTGAGGCAGACCTTTGTGAACGGATCTGCTAGGTTGTCTTCCGATGCAATCTTAGCCACCTCAATGTCTCCTCTCTTAACGATTTCTCGTATGAGATGTGTTTGCTGGCTTTGTGGGCGCTCGGTTCCCTTGAATTTGCAACTGCTCTGGCATTATCACAGTAGACCGTGAGTTTGCCGGGCAAATTTGGGACCACGTCCAAGTCCACTAGGAAGTTCTTGAGCCAAACCGCTTCCTTCGCTGCTTCACAAGCAGCGACGTACTTGGCTTCCATGGTAGAATCAGCAATGCATTTCTGCTTTACGCTTCTCCATGTCATGGCTCCTCCCCCCATGCAAAACACACTACCCGAGGTAGACTTTCTGGAGTCAACGTCTGATTGGAAATCCGAGTCCGTGTAACCGATGGGGATCAGACTGTCTGACTTGTAAACTAACATTATGTCCCGTGTCCTTTTCAGGTACTTCAGAATGTTCTTTACTGTAGTTCAATGTTCTTTCTCAGGGTTGCTTTGATATCTTGCCACCATGCCTACGGCAAAGCAGATATCCGGTCTCGTACACAGCATTACATACACGAGGCTTCCCACAACCAAAGCATAAGGGATGCCCTTCATGTTATCTATCTCTTTCTGAGTCTTGGGACACATCTATTTGGATAGATGGATTCCGTGTCTGTAGGGCACAAAGCCTTTCTTGGAATCCTGCATGCTGAAGCACTTCAAAATAGTGTCTATGTATGAGGCTTGCGAAAGCCCGATCATTCTTTTCCTGCGATCTCGAGTGATCTTGATCCCTAGGATGTGACCGACTTCCCCTAAGTCCTTCATATTGAATTATTTTGACAGCCATGCCCTTACGACAGATAACACCTTTACATCGTTTCCGATGAGCAGAATGTCGTCCACGTATAGTACCAAAAATACCAATGCAGTTCCTTCACGCTTTTTATAAACACAACTTTCAAATTCATTTTGATCGAAACCGTAGGATTTTATAACTTGATCAAAACACTGATTCCAAGCGCGGGATGCTTGCTTCAGCCCATGAATGGACTTCTTAAGCTTGCAAACCAGATGCTCTTGGCCTTTTTCAATGAAGCCTTCGAGTTGTTGCGTATAGATTTCTTCGTCAAGATTTCCATTGAGGAAAGCTGTCTTGACGTCCATTTGCCAGATCTCAAAATCTAGATGCGCAGCAATCAACAAGAGAATGCGGATGGACTTACGCATGGCTACGGGCGAAAAGGTTTCCTCATAATCGATCCCTTCTTTCTGAGTGTACCCTTTCGCCACTAGTCTTGCTTTGAAGGTTTCAACCCTTCCGTCCGGTCCCCTTTTTCTCTTGTATACCCACTTGCATCCGATGGGTTTTACCCCATCAAGTGGTTCGACTAGCTCCCACACCTTGTTGTGATCCATTGAACCCATCTCGGCTTCCATTGCTGTTTGCCATGATTGAGCATCTTTGTCTCGGATCGCCTCGTTGTAGGACCATGGATCTGACTCTTCTGTGGAGATCAAGTCTGAAGACTCTCCGATCCCCAAGAATCTCTCAAGTTGTCTGATAACCCTCCCACTATGACGAGATTCCTGTTGTGTAGGCGTGACGTTTGGTATATCATTTTGTACAGTTGGCAATGGAGTTGGCCCCCTAAGTTCTTCTAAGGTAATTTCACTTCTAGGCTTTCGACTGTTCATATAGTCTTCTTCCAAAAATCTAAAGTGGGTACTGATCACCACCTTTTGATCTTTGGGACCATAGAACATGCATCCTTTAGTTCCTTCGGGGTACCCTATGAACATCCTTAATTCCAAACGTGCATCCAATTTACCGGCTTCCTTGTCTAGCACGTATGCCGGACACCCCCAGATCCTGATGTGTCCGAAACTCGGCTTGCCCCCCGTCCATAATTCTCTCGGGGTTTTAGGTACCGATTTGGATGGCACTAGGTTTAGAATATAAGCCGCTGTTTCTAATGCGTAACCCCATAACGATTTTGGTAAATCCGCGTAACTCATCATTGACCTTACCATTTCTAAAAGCGTTATATTCCTTCGTTCTGCAACCCCGTTTTGTTGAGGGGTACTGGGTGCAGTCAACTGGGATGCAATCCCCACTTCCGATAGGTAGTTCAGAAATTAATCGCTGAGGTATTTGCCTCCACGATCAGATCGTAGAAACTTGACACTTTTTCCTTTATGATTCTCTGCTTTAGCCTTAAATTCTTTGAATTTATCAAAGGTCTCAGATTTATGCTTCATTAGGAAAATGTATCCGTGGCATGAGTAATCATCGATAAAAGTAACGAAATACTCGTAG
This sequence comes from Stenogyne calaminthoides, assembly GCA_037126765.1. NCBI lineage: Eukaryota > Viridiplantae > Streptophyta > Magnoliopsida > Lamiales > Lamiaceae > Stenogyne > Stenogyne calaminthoides. The sequence continues at coordinate 2,586,247 of JBBCBC010000031.1, read as the reverse complement.
CCACCTCTAGCTTTGATTTGCATTGGACCACACACATCGGTGTGAACGATTTCTAACACTTCTTTAGCTCTAAGCCCCTTGGCTCCAAATGCCCTCTTGGTCATTTTTCCTTCCAAGCACGATTCGCAAGTCGGAAATGACTCAATTTGGAGAGACCCCAAAGAACCATCTTTCACCAACCTTTGAATCCTTTTCGGGTTAATATGACCTAATCTTAGGTGCCAAAGAAGTGTCTCGTTCACGTTAGCCGAGCGCTTTTGTTTATAAGAAATAGTTGATGTGTTATAGGATGCATTTTGTGAGTGATGTGCACAGTTAATAATATAGAGATTGTTCCTTAAAGTTCCACGACAGATAATCACATCGTTACGAAAAAGAGTAACATCTTTATTAAAACGAACAGAATATCCATCGATAATGAGTTTAGAAATAGAAATAAGGTTTTTTTCGAAAAATAGGAACGTATATAACATCTCTTAAAATTAAAGTCTTGTCTTCAAAAGACAGGTGCACTTCTCCCACTGCTTTAGCTGCCACACTCAAAGCATCGCCTTGCGTGATGAGGATCTCACTCTCACTAAGTCGCAGGGTCTGTTTGAAACCTTGCAATGTGAAACATACACGATCAGTGGATCCCGTATCAAATACCCACGAATGGGTAGCATACTCCGCAAAACAAGTTTCAACAACTAGTGAGTGTGAATTACCTTTCTTTCCATTCCTTTTGGGTTTGGAACAGGCTGACCTCCAATGTCCTTTTTCACCGTAGTTGAAGCACTTCCTGTTGGGATTATACTGGAAAGTATGCTTTTACTTTGTATAATCAAAACTGAATTTCGGACTTATTTACTTAAATAAATTGTTTATCACTGATGCTTTAAATATCATCGAATGTTACATATATTTACTGCATAACTGTTCAATAAATAGTATGTGTTACATTGTAGTTAATTTAGTGATACCAGATCACAGAAGATTAAATTAACAGTCCCTTGTAACCAAAAGTACACCATTCACGACCTAGATGGAAATGAACAATCCATCGTGAAAGGTTGAAGTGTAAGGCTCAGATTGGCTTGTCTTGACCAAGAGATTACACTAGTGCATGACTGATGCACTGAATAGGACCTACAAGGGGACAAATTCTTCAGAACTGAACAAGGAAGAATTAGACCTCAGTGGTTCGTTATTTCTTAATCTTCGTCCCTTAAATAGGATCACGTGTGGTTGGTAACTATTGCTTTGACTTATCATGGGTAGAGAATCAACGAGATTCAATACTTTTTATCTTGGGCAATATTATTGGTCACATGCGATTGCTAAGATTTAATACGGAGAATCGTGTGCAAGTACGCTTGTTCGATTTGCCCCCTTGGGAGGTTCATAAGCTTTATCATACCAAATCTTGCAAGTGGAACTAGTTTTCGGTATGGATAATAATGTTGAACCGTTCCTTAACCAAGGACAAAAGATATTAATTAATGGAAAGCTATTTCAGTGGCTTGAATTAATTAGTGGGCTAGATAGTCTTAAACACGAGAAATAATAACCGGGAGCCATATTGACTGTAATATGGGTTAAGATGGATAGTGCAATATTAATTATGTAGTGGGATTAATTAATATTTATGGGCTTGAATAATATTGTGGCTCAATATTGATAATTCAAGATCCATTGGAAGGTCCAATCTTAATTCTCCTAAAGGCCCCCTAAGTAGCCCAACATAAAGTCCAATAACTGAAAAAGGTGTTTAAAAAATAAAATAAATTTGTTGCTTATTTTTTCCTCATAATTTCGAAAATCATAAATAAAAGAGGGAGAAAGATTTTCTTTGAATTTTGTTATGGAATGAAGATTTGTATTCTTGGAATACAAGATTATCTCATTAAATTCAAGAAATCTCCCACTTGGTTATTTATGGGGATATTTTCGAAAATTTTGAATATAAAGGGCAAGAAAGATTTTCTTGATTTTCTTGAAAAGATATTATGAAAGATATGTATTTCTTGAAATACAAGAATATCTCATAAATTCAAGAAGATTCAAATCTTGAAATCTTGATCCCTATTATTTTTGAAATATTCCATAACAAATAAGAGAGTTGGATTTTGTGGAATATTTTAATTATGGAGAAAAGAATATATGAGATATATTCAAGATTTCTTGGAGATCAAGAAAAGATTTTTTCCTCCCTATTCCACATAGAAAAATCGGCCACCACCCTCTATAAATAGGGGATGAATGTTTCATTCCCAAGTACAATTCCATGTGCTGGAAAAATTAGTAAATCCACAAAGGTGGTGCAACAAAGTTTATTTTCCTTTTGTTAATTGTTCGCGAGCATCCTACCACCGGATTGTCGAGCAAGGATTAAAGGAATACTTGGGAAGGTTTTTTTGGTGTGTCTAATCAACGAGGCCATTGTCATTCCAAGAGGTACGTTCACGTTAACTCGTAGTAATTCCGCATGCGTAGGATTTACGTGACCTGTTTATATGCATGATTTGTTGTTGAATTATTATTTGAATTAATATAGGATTAATTCATGCTAGTAATAATTATCATAATTAAATTTGTATTTAAATATTTATCCCGAATAGATCCATGCAATTAATTCCCCAACACTTCCCCTTAGCCGGATTCTTTTCTCCACCATCCCTCTTCACCTTTCCTTTGTTTTTGGCAACACTCGAGTTAGCTTGGCGTTCGCTTTTGGGCTTCTTCTTCCTCTTGCCTCCCTTTGACCTAGAAGAAGAAGAAGACCCAACTGCCGCTAATGCTTGACTGCTCTCTCCTAAAATTCCTTCAGCCGAGACAAGAGCTTGCAACAGATCAGGCAAAGTGAACTTTTGATTATTCATCTGATAATTCAGCCTGAACTGCTCAAAGCTCTTGGGCAGGGAATGGAATACGAAATCGATCTGGGTCTCGATGTCATATTCAGCTCCAAGCACCTCGAGTTTGTTGAGGTGAGCCATCATCTGGAGAACATATTCCCTCACGGGTGTTCCCTCCACCATTTTCATAGAGAGCATGTCCCTCATGGTGATCTGACGAGCCACACGGTTCTGATGTTGGAACATCGCTTTAAGATTGAGCATGATGTCCGCAGCGGTCTCAACGTTTTGGTGTTGGTGTTGCAACACAACTGACATTGAAGCCAAGATGGTACACTTCCTCATTTCGTTAGAACGCTCCCAGTCAGCATATTCTTTCTTAACCGTTTTGGTTGACTCGTCGGATGGCTTTTCTGGTTTGGGTGTAGTAAGAACCTAGTTATGGCTTTGTGCAGTGAGGACAATAGTGAGTTTTTGATACCAATCAACAAAGTTTTCTCCAGTGAGGGGGTTATCTTTCAGTATATTGAACAGTGGATTAAAAGGTTGCGACATGATGAACTGAAATAAGCATATGTTTTGTATCAATATCTAGATCAACACAAAATTAAATCACATAATTCGATCACATGATTCATATTAAAATCTCAAAAAAAATATGAACATGCATCAACCAACATCTCAAAACAGATTTAAATGAGCCTCGTGGGAGGGTCATCATTTAAATCACATTCAAGCAGGTTACAAACAAGAACAGATACAAACCTTTAATTTCAAAGAAAATTAATAGTCGGCTCCCACTTGACCAATATAAAATTGACAGGGACTTCGGAGAAGTATATGAATATCAATTTTATACCTAAGTAATAACCATGATTAAATACAGAATTACTACTTCGTTTTGATCGAGCCTCGTGGGAGGGTCATCGTCGCCACTGATAATAATTCACAATCATCCTTTTGGGAATTTATTCATGTGAAAGCTATCTTTTGACCGTCCCGTAGGGGAATTTCTCCAAAAGATTTCACAAATAAATAAATCATGGAGGTCAAAATTAATTCGATTCAAAACCAAATTAATTATCAAAACATACTTAGTAATTTTTTTTTTAAGTTTGAGATTTTTCGTTGGGCAATTCTCATGCAAACATATTTAAACAAATTAAATAAAGCACAAGAAAAAACAACAGCAATAAATCAAGCATAGTAGAAAATAAACACATTGGGCACAAATTATCCAATTGTCATGGTTTGATTTTCTTTGGCTTGATCTTGAAGAACTGTTGTCTTGAATTTCTCCCACTTGTTCCTCTCGAAAAGAACTCCGTCTTGAACGCTTACGCCAAAATTTCATGCAGTAGGATGCACGCCAAGATCCGCCGACCACTTGGCCAAGCGCCTTACCATGCGCTTAGTAAGCAACCAAGACGTCGCCCAAGAGCCTCGACAACCTCGGAAGGTCAGGGTGGAGTCGCGCCATACATCTCTGCAAGACGCTGTGTTACCACACCACCTCGCCTCGCTTCTTCGCCCTTCAACGCCCGCTTATAGCTCAGCTCAACCCGTCTGCGTTCGTTCCGATCCCTTTGAGCCAAATAGCCTAGACCCATCCGTGTGGCGTCATCCGCCCGTAGGCTTCCTTGGCACATTTTCAAGACGGCGCATGTCGCCTACGTCATTTGCCCGGATTCGTTTTTAATTTGTCTCGCTCTTCGCTTCCGATCAAAGTTACAATTTATTTAACGAAAAATAAATACTTTAAATCTAGACTAGTCTATTACATTGAACAAATCAAATAGTCTAATCTACTCGTGGATTTTTTCACGAGAAAAACAAATCTGAACGAGTCGAATTAAAAACCATTCATTCATACGCATGAAAATAAAACACATTAAATACCATGACAATTGGATACCTGCAAAACAGATCTAGCAATTCTACTATCCAATTTCAATTTAATGTTCAACAATTTAAATAACTATTTAAAAAATCAGAGCTCGAAACTAGAGCTCTGATACCAGTTGTTGAGAAAATAGGGTGCCCGGATCTATTCGAGATGATTTTTAAATACATATTTAAATTAAACAAATAATTACTAACATGAATTAATCCTAAATTAATTCAACATAATAATTAAACAACATGTGTACACATAATTCACGTAAATCCTAAACATGCGGAACTAGGAGTTACATAATTACTAACCTCTTGTAGAGACAAGCTTTGAGATGATGGATCAACCCAAGAGCCTTCCCAAATATATCCCCAAGTTCACGAACGTAATCCGGTGGGAGGATTCGCACGAACGATTTTAATGGAGAGAAATAAAATATTTTGCTACCACCTTTGTGGATTTCTAATATTTTCAACACATGAAATTGCACTTGGGAATGAAGAGCTCATCCCCTATAAATAGGGAGGAGGGGGGCAAAATTTAAGGCTAAGAAAATAAGGAAGAAAATCTTTTCTTGATCTCCAAGAAATCTTGAATATATCTCATATATTCTTTTCTTCTTAATTAAATTTTCCATAAAAATCTCTTTCCCCTCTTCTACCCAATATTTTCGAAATCTACACTATAGAAGGAGTCAAGATTTGACTTCTTGAATTTATGGGATAATTATGTATTCCTACAATAATTATCTCTTTCCATAAAATATCTACAAGAAAATCAAGACAATCTTTTCTTCCTTTAATAGACAAGATTTTCGAAAATTACACTTGGAAATATAGCAAGAATATTTTATTCTCTCTCTCATTAATTGGACTTTATTTTGGGCTATTTGGGGGGGGGCCTTTAGGAGAATTAAGATTGGACCTCCAATGGACTATGAAGCTATAATATTTTGGGTCAAATATTATTCAAGTCCATTAATATTAATTTACTCTACTATAAAATTAATATTGAACTATCCATCTTAACCCATATTACGATTTCACATATAACATGGTTCCCGGTCATTATTTCCCGCGTTTAAGATTATCTTAGTCCATTAATTAATTAAGCCACTGAACAAGCTTTATATTAATTAATATATTTGTCCTTGGAGTATAAACAACTCAACATTATTACCCATGCCGGAAATAAATTTTCACTTGGAAGATTTGGCATGATAAAGGATATGAGCCCACCAAGGGGACAAATCAAGCAAGCCGTGCTTGCACGCGATTCTCCGTATTAAATGTCAGCAATCGTCATGTAATTAATAATATTGCCCAAGATATAAGGTATCGAATCGCATTGACTCTCTTCCCATCATAAGTCAAAACAATAGTTATTAATTTCACACGATCCTATTTAAGGGACGGAGATTAAGAAACAACGCACCACTGAGGTCTAATTCTTGTATATTTAGTACCGAAGAATTTGTCCTCCTGTAGGTCCTCATTCAGCGCACCTCAATGCGCTAGTGTGATCCCTTGGTCAAGACAAGTCAATCTGGGTCTCACACTTCAACCGTTCATGATGGTTCGTTCATTTCCATCTGGGTTGTGAATTTATACTTAATTACGAGGGTTGTTAATTTGATCTTCAGTGATCGGGTATCACCAAGTTAACTACAACGTAATACGTACTGTCTTATTGAACGGGTTTGCAATAAACATATATAACATTCATTCATATTTAATGCAATAGTGATTAAATAATTTATTGTAGTAAATAAATAAGAAACTTCAGTTTGGTTATACAAAGTAAAAGCATACTTTTCAGTATAACCCAACATCAAATTGATGCTCCGGTTGAAAAATGTCGAGTTCACATCACCTTCACGGATCCATTGAATCCGTGACTTCTGAAAAGTATAATTGTCCTTCACCTTTTTAAGTTGCCATACTTTCGCCTTACTGTGTTTCAAAAGTAAACACTCACTTTCCGATAGATCCCTGTCGCTTTGTCCAGATCATTAAACTGTAGAGATGCTTCTTGAATTTCAGTATCGATTTTGCCAAACTTCTCCCGAATCCAGGTCTTGATGTCCTCTTTTAACAACTTTAGTTTCTCTTTAAGAACGAAACTTCCCCACCCATGTATCTCATATCCACTCCAATTTTCTTTGACAAAGTCCATAAGCTCAGGATGCTTAAGCCATGCATTGAAGAAGCGAAATGATTTCGGGCCCCAGTTTTGAGATGTATAGTGAAGAAATATCGGACAATGATCAGAGCTTCCTTTCGGTAATCCCCTGAGACTGCACGATCCCCACTCCATAAGCCATGGATTAGATACCAAATCTCTATCGATACGGCTGCAACATTGTCCATCGAGTCTGGACCACGTGAATTTTCTTCTGCTTAACGGAATGTCAACTAAATCTGCCCCATCAATGAAATCCCCACTATCTCCTTTCCCGATTGAACTGTAGATGTTCACGACCACTATCTCCTTTCCCGATTGAACCCACTTTCCCACTACCCCAACAACACCATCAAGACACAAGGCCTCACTGTACTCAAACCTACTTTTATCCCAGGAGCTCCATATACCTCCTGATAGTCCATTTGAGTTTTTTGCCACCCATCCCGCATCTACCCCACCACCCCAGATTGCATTTGGACTAAAGACTAAATGATCGACGTATTTAGACTCTTGTAAGCAGACAAAGTCAGGTTGATACTTACCAATGAGTTCTCTGACCTTCTGCTTTTTAATCCTCCATCCTAAGCCTCTTATATTATATGATAGCACCTTCATTGGATCACTGCGTCTTCGGATACATTCTTCCCAGCTGACACACTTTTGTTGGGTTCATAACTGTAGCACCACTTGTAGAACACACTTTAGTGGGGTCTGTATCTGTGCCCTTGTTCTTCTTCTCTGGCCCTATCAACCTTTTCCTGACTTTTGTATTTTTTGTGGTGAGTTCCCCTAAATCTCGAAGCCCACACACGAACGAAGCCCACCCATTTTTATTTTTTCGGTTCAATTTCTTTTTCTGCATTTTTTGAACTCTTTTCCTCCGCGCCCTCTTAAATCTCTCAGCCTTGGTAATCAACCAGTTTGGAGTTTCAGAATTGGACGACGAGGACACATGGGACTTAGGCCCTATGGGTTTAGGGCGAAATCGAACACACTGCTCGGTGTTCGGATCAGTTCTCGGAACCCCTGTTTCGTCTGTTGTGAAATACAAGCTTCACATTAGAGAGAGACCCGCCTTTCGTTCCAGAATTCCATCGCTCTTGGTCGCCTCCCGTTGATTTGTTTCGGAGAGAGTTCCAACTGTAATCCCTAGCGGTGTATACTATTACTAGATATGTGCTATGGGCTGACTACCCATTTGTGGGTTTTGTAAATCAATAATCCGTCGGCTCAGGTAATTACTTCCAGGCTGTTTTTTATCGAAGCCTTCTAAAAAGGGGGATTGAGTTCACCTCGATCTGTGCTTCGGCCTCAGGGCATAGCGGACCATCTTCTCTGATCAAGATGTCAAAATTCCGATTTTTGTAACAACAGGGGATATCGTTTTGAATAAGCTTGAAGTTACTTGTTCTTATTCTAATTCTCGCTGCTAACAAGTTCCATCGATGCCTTGTGATGGGATCAGTTTCACAAATCACCCCGCCGTCCGAGATTATCCATTGAATGAATGCTTCGTTCCATAACATCAGAGGAACATCGGATATTTGGATCCAAGTAAGCCTTTCGGATATTCCATCCATTAACTCCTAGGGGTGCCATTCTGAAAACCATACTTGCATCCATGGCTTGTTTTGTTGGAGAATTATTTGTCCGGATCTATTTGGGATGAATATTTAAATACAAATTTAATTCTAACAATTATTACTAGCATGAATTAATCCTATATTAATTCAAATAATAATTCAACAACAAATCATGCATACAAGTTCGTCACATAAATCCTACGCATGCGTAATAGCTAGGAGTTTACGTGAACTAACCTCTTGGAGTGACAACCGTTGAGAAGATGGATCACGTTCACACGAACACACCAAAAGGTCTTCTCAAGTATTCCTACGTCCTTGTCCAACAATCCGATGGTAGGATGCTCGCGAACAATTAACAAAAGAAAAAATAAAATTATGTTGCACCACCTTTGTGGATTTCTAATTTTTCCAACACATGGAATTGCATTGGGGATGAAAAATTCATCCCCTATTTATAATACCAAGGGGGGCGAAACTATTAGGGTTTTAGGTGATTGAGAAATTTCATTGCTTCTTCTTCAAGAAACAATCTTGAATATATCTAATATATTCTATTTCCCAAAATATCTCCCAAATAAAATCTCCTCCTCTTTATATTATGGAATTTTTGAAAATTTCATTATAAATATCCAAGTGGGATATTTCTTGAATTTAATGAGATAATCTTGTATTCCAAGAATACTTTTCCTCATTCCATAACAAAATTCAAAGAAAATCTTTCTCCCTCTTTTATTCATAATTTTCGAAAAAAAAATGAAAAATTAGGCAACAATAATTTATTTTATTTTAAACACCTTTTTTAGTTATTGAACTTTATGTTTGGGCTACTTGAGGGGCCTTTAGGAGAATTAAGATTGGACCTTCCAATGGACTTTGAATTTTCAATATTGAGCCACAGTATTATTCAAGCCCAAAAATATTAATTAATCTCACTACAAAATTAATATTGCACTATTCATCTTAACCCATATTACTGTTAATATGGCTCCCGGTTATTATTTCTCGTGTTTAAGATTATCCAGTCCATTAATTAATTTAGGCCACTGAAATAGTTTCATATTAATTAACATCTTTTTACTTGGTTAAGGAACGACTCAACATTATTATCCATACTGAAAATTAATTCCACTTGCAAGATTTAGTATGATAAAACTTATGAGTCTCCCAAGGGGCAAATCAAACAAGAAGTACTTGCACACGTTTCACCGTATTAAATCTTAGCAATCGTCGTGTAACCAATATCATTGCCCAAGATACAAGGTATTGAATCTCAATGATCCTCTTCCCATCATAAGTCAAAGCAATGGCTATTGGTTCCACACGATCCTATTTAAGGGACGAATATTAAGAAATAATGAGCCACTGAGGTCTAATTCTTCTATATTCAGTACTGAAGAATTTGTCCTCCTGTAGGTCCTGTTCAGTACATCATAATGCACTAGTGCAATGTCTTGGTCAAGACAAGTCAATCTGAGCCTTGCACTTCAACCTTTCACGATGGTTTGTTCATTTCCATCTGGGTCGTGAATTCTATACTTTTAGTTACAAGGGACTGTTAATTTAATCTTCTGTGATCTGGTATCACTATATTAACTACAATGTAACACGTACTTATTTATTGAACAGTTATGCAGTAAATATATGTAACATTCAATGATATTTAAAGCATCAGTGATAAATAATTTATTTTAGCAAATAAGATAGAAATTCAGTCTGGTTATACAAAGTAAAAGCATACTTTCCAGTATAACCCCAACAATCTCCCACTTATACTCAAAGTTTGCTTTTAAGTATACTACAACACGTCTCGTGTAGAATCTACATTACACCTACACGAACCTAATAATATCTCCCACTTATACTCAAAGCAGATTGACAACGGTCTTGACACCCATTCCTTCCACATGTCTCTCGAATGTATTATGAGGCAGACCCTTTGTGAATGGATCTGCTAGGTTGTCTTCTGACGTGATCTTTGCCACATCTATATCTCCTCTCTTAACAATTTCTCGTATAAGATGGTATTTCCTTTCAATGTGTTTGTTGACCTTGTGGGCTCTCGGTTCCCTTGAGTTTGCAACTGCTCCGGCATTATCACATTGTTGGGGCTATACTGAAAAGTATGCTTTTACTTTGTATAACCAAATTGAATTTCTTATTTATTTACTGAAATAAATTATTAACACTGTTGCATTTAAATATGAATGAATGTTTTATATATTTATTGCAAACCCGTTCAATAAGTCAGTACGCATTACGTTGTAGTTAATTTGGTGATACCAAATCACAGAAGATCAAATTAACATCTCCTCGTAATTAAGTACAAATTCACAACCTAGATGGAAATGAACAAACCATCATGAAAGGTTGATGTATAAGACTCAGATTGACTTGTCTTGACCATGAGATTATACTAGTGCATTTGGATGCACTGAATAGGACCTAAAGGAGGATAAATTCTTCGGTACTGAATATACAAGAATTAGACCTCAGTGATGTGTTATTTCATAATCTCCGTCCCTTAAATAGGATCATTTGAAATTAATAACTATTGTTTTGACTTATGATAGGAAGAGAGTCATTGTGTTTCGATACCTTATATCTAAAGCAATATTATTAATTACATGACGATTGCTGACATTTAATATGGAGAATCGTGTGCAAGTACGTCTTGCTTGATTTGTCCCCTTGGTGGGCTTAGAATCTTTATCATACCAAATCTTGCAAGTGAAAATTTATTTCCGGTATGGATAATAATGTTGAGTTGTCTTTACTCCAAGGATAAAGATATTAATTAATATAAAGCTTGTTCAGTGGCTTAATTAATTAATGGACTAAGATAATTTTAAACACGGAAAATAATGACCGGGAGCCATATTATAGTAAAGTCGTAATATGGGTTAAGATGGATAGTTCAATATTAATTTTATAGTGGAGTAAATTAATATTAATTGACTTTGAATAATATTTGGCCCAATATTATAGCTTCATAGTCCACTGGAGGTCCAATCTTAATTCTCCTAAAGGCCCCTCAAATAGCCCATAATAAAGTTCAATTAATGAAATAGAGAAGAAAATATTATTGCCTAATTTTTCAAATTTTTTCAAAAATAATAAATAAAAGAGGGAGAAAGATTTTCTTTGAATTTTGTTATGGAATGAAGATAAGTATTCTTGGAATACAAGATTATCTCATTAAATTCAAGGAATCTCCCACTTGTATATTTATTAAGTAAATTTTCGAAAATTCCATAACAATAAGGAGGAGAAGATTTTGTTGGGAGATATTTTGGGAAATAGAGAATATATTGGATATATTAAAGATTGTTTCTTAGAGAAGAAGCAAGGAAATTTCCCAATGCCTAATTGACCTAAAAATTTCGTCCCCCCCTTATTATAAATAGGAGATGAATTTTTCGGAAAAATATCAGTGTCGACAAAAATATCAAATATTTTTGAAATGTCGATAAACTGTATTTTTTCGAAAAACTTCAATTGTGAGAGTGCAATTCCATGTGTTGGAAATATTAGAAATCCACAAAGGTGGTTGCAAAATAATTTTGGTTTTCTCTCTTATTAAAATCGTTCGTGAGAATCCTCCCACCGGATTACGTTAGTGAACTTGGAACATATTTGGGAAGGCTCTTTGGGTTGATCCATCGTCTCAACGGTTGTCTCTAAAAGAGGTCAGTAATCTCATAACTCCTAGATTTCGCATGCTTAAGATTTACGTGGATTACGTGTACGCATGTTGTTTATTCACTTATTGATTATTATGTTGAATTGATTTAGGATTAATTCATGTTAGTGATTAATTGATTAATTTAAATATGTATTTAAAATCATCTCGAATAGATCCGGGCACCCCTAATTTCCCAACACACAGTACACCGTGATGGTGTTGGGCAAATTCGGAACTACGTCCAAGTCCACTAGGAAGTTTTTGAGCCAATCCGCTTCCTTCGCTGTCTCGCAGGTAGCTACGTATTCGGCTTCCATGGTAGAGTCTGTGATGCATTTCTGCTTAACGCTTCTCCATGTCATGGCTCCTCCCCCCATGCAAAACACACTACCCGAGGTAGATTTTCTGGAATCTAAGTCTGATTAGAAATCCGAGTCCGTGTATCCGATGGGAATCAGACTGTTTGACTGATAAATTAACATTCTATCGCGAGTTATTTTCAGATACTTCAGAATGTTTTTTAACTGCAGTCCAATGTTCTTTCCGTGGATTACTCTGATATCTTGGTACCATGCCAACTGCAAAGCAGATATCTGGCCTCGTGCACAGCATAACATACATGAGGCTTCCAACAGCCGAAGCATAAGGAATGTCTTTCATATCATCTATCTCCCTTTACTTCTTAGGGCACATTTCTTTGGATAGATGGATTCCATGTCTGAAAGGTACGAAGCCTTTCTTGGAATCTTGCATGCTGATTCGCTTCAAGACAGTGTCTATGTATGAGGCTTGCGATAAGCTTATCATCATTTTCTTACGATCTCGAGTGATCTTGATCCCAAGGATGTGACCGGCTTCCTCTATGTCCTTCATATCAAACTGTTTTGACAACCATGCCCTTACGTCTGACAAAACCTTTATATCGTCTCCGATGAGCAGAATATCGTCTACGTATAGTACTAAGAATACCAATGCAGTTCCGACACGCTTTTTATACACACAACTTTTGAACTCGTTTTGATCGAACCCGTAAGACTTTATAACATGATCAAAACATTGGTTCCAAGCACGCGATGCTTGCTTCAGTCCGTAGATGGACTTTTTGAGCTTGCAAACAAGATGTTCTTGGCCCTTTTCAATGAAGCCTTCGGGTTGTTGCATATAGATTTCTTCTTCAAGACTTCCATTGAGGAAAGCTGTCTTGACATCCATTTGCCAGATATCGAAATCGAGATGCGCAGCTATCGACAAGAGAATACGGATGGACTTTAACATGGCTACAGGCGAAAAGGTTTCCTCAAGTCGATCCCTTCTTTCTGAGTGTAACCTTTTGCCACAAGTCTAGCTTTGAAGGTTTCTACCTTTCCGTCTGATCCTCTTTTCCTCTTATTTACCCACTTGCATCCAATGGGTTTGACCCCATTAAGTGGTTTGACTAGCTTCCACACCTTGTTTTGATCCATAGAACCCATTTCGGCTTTCATTGCCGTTTCCCAAGAATTCGCATCCTTGTCATGGATTGCCTCTTTGTAAGTCCATGGGTGTGATTCATTTTTGCCAGGGATCAAGACTGATGACTCTCATATCCCCATGAATCTCTCGGGTTGTCGGATAACCCTCGCACTGCGACGAGGTTCCAGTTGTGTAAGTGTGTCATTTGGTATATCGACTTGTACAGTTGGCATTGAGGTAAGCCCTTTTAGCTCATTCAAGGTAATCTCACTTCTAGGCTTCTTGTCGTTCATATAGTCTTCTTCCAAAAATCTAAAGTGTGTACTGATTACCACATTTTGATCTTCGGGACCATAGAACATGCACCCTTTCGTTCCCTCGGGGTATCCTATGAACAACCTTAATTCTGATCTTGGATCTAATTTACCGGCTTCTTTGTCCAACACGTATGCCGGACACCCCCAGATTCTCATGTGTCCTAGACTGGGCTTGCGCCCGGTCCATAATTCTTTAGGGGTTTTGGGAACCGATTTGGATGACACCAAGTTTAGAATGTAAGCCGCTATTTTCAAGGTGTGACCCCAAAACGATTTGGGTAGATCCGCATAACTCATCATTGACTTGACCATTTCTGAAAAGGAGTTCTATTTCTTCGTTCTACAACCCCATTTTTTTGAGGGGTTCCGAGTGCAGTCAACTGGGATACAATCCCTTCATCTGACAAATAGTTCAAAAATTCATCGCTCAGGTATTCGCCTCCACGATCAGATCGTAGAGAATTGATATTTTTTTCCTATGATTCTCTGTTTGAGCCTTAAAATCCTTGAATTAATCAAAGGGTCTCAAATTTATGCTTCATAAGGAAAATGTACTTAAATCTTGAGTAATCATCGATCAAAGTAACAAAATACTCATAACCTCCTCTTGCTTTGATTGACATTTGACCACATATGTCAGTGTCTTTGATTTTATTCCCCTTGGCTCCAAATGCCCTCTTGGTCATTTTACCCTCCAAACATGATTCGCAAGTTGGAAATGGTTCAACCCGGAGAGACTCCAATGAACCATCTTGAACCAACCTTTGGATCCTCTTTAGATTAAAATGATCTAGTCATAGAAGTGTTTCATTCACATATGCTAAACGTTTCCTTTTATTGCGTGAAATAGTCGATGTGTTATAGGATGTATTTTGCGAGTGGTGTACACATATAATAGTATAGAGATTGTTCATCAATGTCTCATAACAGATACACTCATCATTCCGATAAATGATGTCATTCTTATTAGAAGAAACTCAGTATCCATCAAAAGAATTTAGAAACTGGAAGTGAATTCTTTCTAAAACTGGGAACATAAAGAACGTCTCTTAAAACTAAAATTCTATCACTAAAAGATAAATGCACTTCTCTCACTGCTTTAAACACTATTTTCGTAGCATCGCCCAGTGTGATGAGGATCTCACTTCCACTGAGTTGCCAGGTCAGCTTGAACCCGTGAAGCAAACATGATTAGTGGATCCTGTATCAACTTCCCACGAATAAGAAGTATACGCCACTAAACAAGTTTCAACAACTAGTGAGAATTACATTTCTTTCCAGCCCTTTTGGGGTTGGAACAGGCAAACCTCCATTGTCCTTACCGCTGTTGAAGCACTTCCCCTTTGAATTTTCCTTGACACCAGTGGCGGAGCCACGTTAACACTGGGGGTGGCCATGCCCCCCCTAAAATTTTCTTATCAACTACATATGTATGTGTGTTTATGTGTATATATATTGAAATAAATATGTTAAATGGTTCTAAATAGGCATGCAATTTGGAGATTAGTGGATTGAGATGAAAACAATTACATGCCGTGATCTTTCTTCATCTAATTGACCCATATATTAATAATTAGTAAGAAATATTATATGTATTATATATTACTATGTAGTAACTTTTATATATATATATATATATATATATATATGAACCACCTTATTATTTATTGGTAGTTGTTTATAGTAGAGGCAGTGTTGTATGAGATGAATAAATAAATGAGACGAACTTCACCTTGTTATTTAACTTATGTTTTCCTTTAAAAACGTTATTATAGAACACATGAATTATATGATAGAGTAATTGAGACATTTTTATATGAATATTTGTCTTCTTAAATTTTTGGCCCCCCCACTATGCAATTCTGGCTCCGCCCCCTGTTTGACACCAGCAACATTCCTCATCTTACCATTGCCCTTGGCAACAGTTGAGTTTGATTGCTTATGGTTTTTGGTCCTCTTCTTCTTCTTGCCTTCCCTTGGCCTAGAAAATGAAAGACGGACCACTTGCCGTCAAAGCTTGAGTTTTGTGCCCCATCAACGTATCTGTCGCGACCAAAGTTTACAACAAATCAGCTAGCGAGGCCAAAGTGCTCAAAACTTTTGGGCAAAGAGTGGAGTAGCAAATCGATCTGGGTCTCTAGATCATAATCTGCACCCAGATCTTCAAGTTTGTTCAGATGAGCCATCAATTCTGAGGACGTAATCCCTTACGGGTTTGCCCTCCACCATTTTCAGCGATATCTCTAGCAAGGTGATCTGACGAGCCCCGCGTTTTTGACTCGTCAGTTGGCTCATTTGATTTTTGGTGTGTCCAGAATCCACTTGTTCTTTTGTGCAGTTAGGACAATCATAATTTTTCATTTCCAATCAAAATAGTTCCCCATACAATTCTATTGACTTTAAGTATATTAATAGTGGATTAAAAGGTTAAGACATGTTGAAAACTGAACTAAATAACTATTTGTAAAAGTACAAAATTATCACATAATTCGATCACATGTTGTTGGGGAATGAGTTGCACAGATCTATTCGGGGTGAATATTTAAATACAAATTTAATTCTTTAATTATTACTAGCATGAATTAATCATATATTAATTCAAATAATAATTGCAACAACATATCATGCATATAAAAAGCCACGTAAAATCTACGCATGCGGAATCTACGGATTTACGTGAACGTACCTCTCAGGATGGTAGTGACTTCGGTCGGACGGACTAACCAAAAGGATTTCCCAAGTATTCCCTTAGCCCTTGCTCAACTATCCGGTGGAAGGACACTTGTCGAACAATTAACAAAAGGAAAAAAATAAACTTTGTTGCACCACCTTTGTGGATTTGCTAATTTTTCCAGCACATGGAATTGTTCTTGGGAATGAAACAATCATCCCCTATTTATAGGAGGGAGGTGGTCGAATTTTTCAGTAGAAAATCAATGTGGGAAAAGACTTTTCTTGATCACCAAGAAATCTTGAATATATCTCCTATATTCCTTTTCTCATAATTAAAATATTCCACAAAAATCCCACCTCCTCTATAATATGGTATTTTCGAAAATTTAGTGTTCAAGAATCCAAGATTTGGATCTTCTTGAATTTATGAGATATTCTTGTATTTCAAGAAATACATATCTTCCATAATATCTTTTCAAGAAAATCAAGAAAATCTTTCTTGCCCACTATATTTTCAAATATTTCGAAATTCTATTATGAAATAACCAAGTGGGAGATTTCTTGAATTTAATGAGATAATCTTGTATTCCAAGAATACATATCTTCATTCCATAACAAAATTCAAAGAAAATCTTTCTCCCAACTTATTCATAATTTTCGAAAAAATTAGAGGAAAAATAAGCAACAAATTTTATTTTATTTTAATCACTTTTTTTCAGTTAATGGACTATTTGTTGAGCTACTCAAGGGGCCTTTAGGAGAATTAAGATTGGACCTTCTAATGGACCTTGAATATCTAATATTGAGCCACAATATAATTCAAGCCCATAAATATTAATTAATCCCACTACATAATTAATATTGCACTATCCATCTTAACCCATATTACAGTCAATATGGCTCCCGGTCATTATTTCCCGTGTTTAAGATTATCTAGCCCATTAATTAATTCAAGCCACTGAAATAGCTTTCCATTAATTAACATCTTTTGTCCT
Source organism: Stenogyne calaminthoides (assembly GCA_037126765.1). Taxonomy (NCBI): domain Eukaryota; kingdom Viridiplantae; phylum Streptophyta; class Magnoliopsida; order Lamiales; family Lamiaceae; genus Stenogyne; species Stenogyne calaminthoides. The sequence goes on along the minus strand of JBBCBC010000031.1, from coordinate 2,568,627 downwards.
TGGTCGAGGAACGGTTCAACATTATTATCCATACCGGAAACTAATTCCACTTGCAAGATTTGGTATGATAAAGCTTATGAACCTCCCAAGGGGGCAAATCAAACAAGCGTACTTGCACACGATTCTTCGTATTAAATCTTAGCAATCACATGTGACCAATAATATTGTCCAAGATAAAAAGTATTGAATCTCTCTCTGATTTGCTACCCATGATAAGTCAAAGCAATAGTTATCAATCCCACGTGATCCTATTTAAGGGACGAAGGTTAAGAAACAATGAACCACTGAGGTCTAATTCTTCCTTGTTCAGTTCTGAAGAATTTATCCTCTTGTAGGTCCTATTCAGCGCATCAGTCATGCACTAGTGTAATCTCGTGGTCAAGACAAACCAATCTGAGCCTTACACCTCAACCTTTCGTGATGGGTTGTTCATTTCTATCTAGGTCGTGAATGGAGTACTTTTAGTTACAAGGGACTGTTAATTTAATCTTCTGTGATCTGGTATCACTAAATTAACTACAATGTAACACGTACGAATTATTGAACAGTTATGCAGTAAATATATGTAACATTCAATCATATTTAAAGCATCAGTGATAAATAATTTATTTCAGTAAATAAGTCTGAAAATTCAGTTTCGATTATACAAAGTAAAAAAACATACTTTTCAGTATAATCCCAACACATGTATCATATTAAAATCTCAAAAAAATATGAACATGCATCAGCCAACATCTCAAAACAGTTTAAATAAGCCACGTGGGGTGTGTCATTATTTAAACACATTCAAGCAGGTTACAAACAAGAAAACAGTTACAAACCTTTAATATTCAGATTAATAGTTGGCTCCTACTTGACCAATATAAAATTGACAGGGACTTTGGGGAAGTATATGCATATCAATCTTATACCTAAGTAATAATCATGATTAAATACAAAATTATTATTTCGCTTTGAACGAGCCTCGTGGGGAGGGTCATCGTCGCCACTAATAATAACCCACAATCATCCGTTTGGAATTCATTCATGTGAAAACTATCTTTTGGCCATCCCGTGGGGGGAATTTCTCCAAAAGAATTCACAAATAAATAAATCATGGAGGCCAAAATTAATTCAATTTTATTATCCGGAAGAAAATTTTTAATTAATTATTTAAAACATACTTAGTAATTTTCGAAAGTGAGATTTTTTCAAAATAATTTCTCATGCATCGCATATTCAAACACACAATTAAATACGCACGAAAAATAAAGCAAATATCAAAACAAAAATTAAACATATTGGGCACATATATCCAATTGTCACGGTTAATTTTGTCATGTCTTGATCTTGAGAAATCGTCCTTATTGCCTTCACCGTTCGTCTCGAAAAGCTCCCACTCGTCTGTCTCAAAAAAATTGTCACGCTCGCTTACCGCTATTGACCACCTCATGGTCGGAGTGCACGCCGCTTTGCCTCCCGTGTCGAAATGTCGTCGGCGCCCGTCTTGTAGCGTCACATAAGCACCAAGACGCCTCTCCCAAGAAGCCTTTCGGCAAAGTCTCGGTAGCCTTTTCGGGTGTCACAGACAATACAAGGCCGTCTGGCCTTCGCCCACCCATGCCGATCCGCCTCGCGCGTATCATGTCTTGCGCGCATCGCTGCTACGTCGTCATCACGATCGGCCTACGCCCGTCTTGGCGCGGCTCGATCTGCCGATCGCCCATCGGCCTCGCCTTCTACGCCCCCGCTGCGCCCTGCGTCGCCAAGATCTCGTCGCGTTCCTCCTTGGCACGCGTTTAGGCGACGACGCCGCCGCTTTGCTTCGGATCGTTTTTAGTTCTTCATTTCGCCTGCTGATTTGATCCATTTAAATTTATTTACAAAAAATAAATAAACCTAGATCTAGACCAGTCTATTATATTGAATGAATCAAACAAATCCTAATCTACTCGTGGATTTTCTCACGAGGCAAAACGAATTCGAACGAATCGAATTAAAAACCACAATTTATATGCATGCATAAAACATTCATCAAATACCATGACAATTGGATACCTGCAAAAAAGATCTAGCAATTCTACTAATCAATTCCAAATTTAATGAATAACGAATTAAATTACAATTTAAAATACAGAGCCCGAAACCGTGGCTCTGATACCAGTTGTTGGGGAATTATTGTCCGGATCTATTCGGGATGAATATTTAAATACAAATTTAATTCTAACAATTATTACTAGCATGAATTAATCCTATATTAATTCAAATAATAATTCAACAACAAATCATGCATACAAGTTCGTCACATATATCCTACGCATGCGGAATAGCTAGGAGTTTACGTGAACTAACCTCTTGGAGTGACAACCATTGAGAAGATGGATCCCGATCACACGAACACACCAAAATGCCTTCTCAAGTATTCCCACGCCCTTGTCCAACAATCCGGCGGTAGGATGCTCGCGAACAATTAACAAAAGGAAAAATAAAATTATGTTGCACCACCTTTGTGGATTTCTAATTTTTCCAACACATGGAATTGCATTGGAGATGAAAAATTCATCCCCTATTTATAATACCAAGGGGGGCGAAAATATTAGGGTTTTGGGTGATTGGGAAATTTTTTTGCTTCTTCTTCAAGAAACAATCTTGAATATATCTAATATATTCTATTTCCCAAAATATCTCCCAAATAAAATCTCCTCCTCCTTATGTTATGGAATTTTCGAAAATTTCATTATAAATAGCCAAGTGGGAGATTTCTTGAATTTAATTAGATAATCTTATATTCCAAGAATACTTATCCTCATTCCATAACAAAATTCAAAGAAAATCTTTCTCCCTCTTTTATTCATAATTTTTGAAAAAAAAATGAAAAATTAGGCAACAATAATTTATTTTATTTTAAACACTTTTTTCAGTTATTGGACTTTATGTTTGGGCTACTTGAGGGGCCTTTAGAAGAATTAAGATTGGATCTTCCAATGGACTTTGAATTTTTAATATTGAGCCACAATATTATTCAAGCTCATAAATATTAATTAATCCCACTACATAATTAATATTGCACGATTCATCTTAACCCATATTACTGTTAATATGGCTCCCGGTTATTATTTCCCGTGTTTAAGATTATCCAGTCCATTAATTAATTTAGGCCACTGAAATAGATTCATATTAATTAACATCTTTTTCCTTGGTTAAGGAACGACTCAACATTATTATCCATACCGGAAATTAATACCACTTGCAAGATTTGGTATGATAAAACTTATGAGCCTCCTAAGGGGACAAATCAAACAAGACGTACTTGCACACGTTTCACCGTATTAAATCTTAGCAATCGTCGTGTAACCAATATCATTGCCCAAGATACAAGGTATTGAATCTCAATGATCATCTTCCCATCATAAGTCAGAACAATGGCTATTGGTTCCACACGATCCTATTTAAGGGACGGAGATTAAGAAATAATGAACCACTGAGGTCTAATTCTTCTATATTCAGTACTGAAGAATTTGTCCTCTTGTAGGTCCTGTTCAGTACATCATAATGCACTAGTGCAATCTCTTGGTCAAGACACGCCAATCTGAGGCTTGCACTTCAACCTTTCACGATGGTTTGTTCATTTCCATCTGGGTTGTGAATTTTGTACTTTTAGTTACAAGGGACTATTAATTTAATCTTCTGTGATCTGGTATCACTAAATTAACTACAATGTAACACGTACTTATTTATTGAACAGTTATGCAGTAAATATATGTAGCATTCAATGATATTTAAAGCATCAGCGATAAATAATTTATTTCAGCAAATAAGATAGAAATTCAGTCTGATTATACAAAATAAAAGCATATTTTTCAGTATAACCCCAACATGTTTTCCTTCACAAAAAGTGTGATGTCTTTTTCCTCTTTTCCACACAATAGCCTGGCCTCTCCATTTAATGGGCGAAGGAACACGTTTTTGTACCTCATGTTCATTTATTTAAGTTTTCTAACACTCTTCCTCACTTGTGGATTGAATTCTCAACCCACATCATTGGAAGGAGACACATCGAGTGAACAATTTAATATGAGTAGAGTCGCTTTCAGTGGGAATCGAACCCAGGACGTGGGCGTGAGCTTCCTCTGGGGAGTAGACCCCAACCTAGAGAGGAATCATTGTCTCTTCCATATGGGGAGGAGTCCTAACGAGTGGACAATTTTAAATGAGTGGAGTGTTTTTCACAGGAATCGAACCCAGTATTTGGGCTAAGCCAGAAGTTCTGATACCATGAAAGAATTTCTTCTCATCTAAAAGTCCGAACTTATAGAGAGATGTGAATTTAATTCGTTTATTTAATTTTCCAAACAAATCTAAATTCAACATATCATTATGAATGAGTTATAAATTTATAATTATACGCGGAAATAATTAAATAGCTAGAACATTAATTATCACAAGATGTGATATTTCAAATTCAAATTATACATTTCATCTCATTGTTTGTTAATCATTGATAAATTCAAATTACAACCCCGAAGTATGTAAACATACTTTATACGCAAGACGTGACAAATTATTAATATATGTTTATGTGTGCATGCATGTGTGTGTTTACGAGTAATAGACTTATCACACCTAACTCAATTAAATACGAAAACATGCACACATAAACTGATAAATCACCATCTCCACTCCCACTGTATCTTGATATCTTGATAGGTAAGCATTTGTGAAAAAGATTCATCGACGACGGGACGGATCGGCGGAAGACAAGAAAGCGACGGATGCCCTCCGCGCAGCCCCACCGTGCCTGGTGGTTCCGGCGACAAGAAAACACTGTGGCGCTGCCGTGTCGACAACAAAATGCCCACCCTCTTGATTCTTCTTAATCATAGGAATGAATATTCAACTCTTTATATAGACACCTAACCCTACTTGTAGCTTCATTTTGGTCAATAAATTCCTGTTTTGTTGTATACTACCTCCGTCCCACATCAGTTTTCACAATTGACTTTTTACACGCATTTTTGCGAGCGAGTTTTGTATTAGTAATTGAAATGATAAAGTGACTTTTAAGAAGGGGTATGATAACATCTTATCTATCATACTACTCCTTAAAAATCACTTTATCATTTCAATTAATAATACAAAACTCGCTCGCTAAAACACGTGTAAAAGTCAACTGTGAAAACTGATCTGGGACGGAGGGATTATATAGTTCATGTTTTAAGACTTTGTGTCATGTCATGAATTGATTAATTGTTTCGGCAAAATCTTGTGTGTTACCGATTTGAGTTTGAATCACCAATGGTCTCATATTTTTGGTCTCAAACAGATTTAATCATATAAGTTTTTTGTTCATCAATTTAGTCCCAATAAACTTGAGAATAATGTCCAATTTTAGTCTCAAATCGGTCGGAACAACGTCGTGTTGCCGTTTTAGTTTGGACTTTCCGGCGGATATTGTGACTAGACTGTCACGTGTATTTTTAAGTGTATTTAATTAATTTTTGCCATCAATTCTATTTTAACTTTAAGTTTTTTTAAAAAATATATATTTTAATTATATGACTGAAATTTCAACTGTTAAAGAAAAAATACATGTACAAATCCAGTCACATCATCCACCGGAAAGTCCCAAATTGAAATGTAAAACGACGTTGTTCTGACCAATTTGAGACTAAAATTGGACATTGTCAAAGTTATTGGGACTAAATCGACGATAAAAAAACTTATTAGACTAAATTTATTTGAAGCCAAAGTTATGGGATCATTTATGATTCAAACTCTACCAATTTTTTGGATGGATAAAGGCTCGTAAGCACCAGCCACAGGTGCATCGTGCAACTCAAATGCAATTTTGAAAAGTGCAATTTTTTACATTAAAATGTTCCATTTATTTACACATAAATGTTCAACTTGTTCCGTGTAAAATAAATTGAATGTTTCAGTGTAACCATGTTGAACGATTCTGTGAAACAAGGTGCACTTTTCAAATCATAATTTGAGTCATGTTTTCTACTATCTGTTTCATAGCAGGCTCATAATGTTAATTTTTGCCCATAGCTTGTTTTTTATGCTGAACATGTCTCATCTTGTGAAAGTTCATGGGCATCTCCCCTAACTTCTTGTTATTCAGTTGGGCTGATTCCAGCTCATCTATTATATTTATTTCTCCATAAAAAGTTAAAATTAATTTGAATTGTTTAGCTATTTTCAATTTATTTTATTTGATGTGTTAATTAGTTGAGTAACACTTGTGTGCATCAATTGCACAAGATACAATTGGTGTAATTGAATTCAATTTTAATTTAGATGAATCTTTTATACCCTAAGCACTAAATCATATGAACCCTAAATCATGACTTATTCGGGCCGAATGAACCATGAACACTCGGGTTGAGTGAACCATGAACTACTCGGGCGGGTTCGGGCCAAATTTGGGTCAGGCCCAATTAAAAAAAATTGAATTGAAACTCTGCACCAAATTAAAATTGGTGCATAGAAGAATTTGAGTAATGAGTTCGGTTGAATTCAATCATCAATACATACTGGTGTTAAGACAAATTTAGGATACTCTTGACAGTAGTGCAACAAACGAGCTAAATAAAATATTATTTTGATAAAATTTTCTATACTTATAATTACCATAGTTTAATTATTATTAATGAAATTATTAAAAAAGAAAATATATTTTAACTTGGAAAACGTCAATAATACTAACACTATGAGTAAATTTCGGGTGAAATTTGTTAATAATATGAAATTTATATCATTACATTTATAAATTAATATAATTATATTTATCAATTGATGTCATTATATATATAAAAAATAATAATATTAATTTATAAGTGTAATAATATTTATTTTATATGTACTATAAATAAATTTTACAATAGGTTTGTGCAACGCTATTAATGATTTTATTTTTTTTTATTTTTTTATTTTTTTTTATTTTTTTTTATTTTTTTTTATTAGCGGTGCTATAATTATCACTTTACTAACATGTGAACACTACCTTTTATGTGATTCCAACGAGTCCAACCTTTTTTTTAGGGGCAATCAAGCATCCGAATATTTTCTTATATTTTCTTTTTGGAAATTGAATAGTCTACAGCAAGGATTTTATAACCGGACCGGCCGGTTCAACCGGTTTAACCGGGAACCGGTCCGGAGACCCCCTAAAAACCGCTTTTGCGGTTGAACCGGTCAAAACCGGTCAAACCGGTTTAACCGGTTCTAATTAAAAAAAAAACTTTTAACTATATGTATCAAGGTCCATCTTCATCCCTTTTATGATACTTCCTCTCACATTTTTCTCCAACATTTTTCAATGTGGGATAAATGTATGAGGTGAGACAAATTTAATAATATTTCCTCTCACATTTTTCTCCAACATTTTCGATGTAGGATAAATGTGTGAGGTGGGAAAATTTTTATAATACTTCCTCTAACATTTTTTTTCCAACACTTTCGATATGGAATAAATGTTTGAGGTGAGACAAATTTTATAATACTTCCTCTCACATTTTTCTCCAACACTTTCGATGTGGGATAAATGTATGAGGTGGGACAAATTTTATAATACTTCCTCACATTTTTCTCCAACACTTTCGATGTGGGATAAATGTATGAGGTGGGAAATTTTTTATAATACTTCTACTCAAATTTTTCCCCAACACTTTCGATGTGAGATAAATGTATGAGGTGTGAAAATTTTTATAATACTCCCTCACATTTTTCTCCAACACTTTCGATGTAGGATAAATGTATGAGGTGAAACAAATTTTATAATACTTCCTCCAACATTTTTCTCCAACACTTTCAATGTGGGATCAATGTATGAGGGGGGCAAAAATTTATAGTACTTTCTCTCACATTTTTCTCCAACACTTTCAATGTGGGATAAATGTATGAGAGATGAGACAAATATATGAATCAATGTCCATCCTTTTATATTATTTCCTCTTACATTTTTCTCTAATACTTTCGATGTGGGACAAAAATATAAGGTCCACCTTCCCCCTTTTATATTACTTTCTCTTATATTATTGTGTTATTTTTTTATTATGACTATGACTTTTGTTGTATTTTCTTAAATATGAAAATTTATAATATATATGTTTAAATTTTTGTAGGTGTATACTTATTTTATTTTTTTAACTAAACATAAGAAATATTGACAAAAATTAGAAAGAAATCATTTTAACGGTTGAACCTCCGGTTGAACCGGTCCGACCGGTTAAACCGCTGTCCGGTGGTCTGTCCGGTTCGATCACCGGTTCGGTTATGAAAACATTGGTCTACATCTCATGCTCTAATGTAAATCATAAATATATGTTTTAATTAGAATTATTCAACGAGCATTCCGTTTCGGATGGTTTTAACCATATTATTATGAATTAATAATAGAATAATACATGACATATTGTCACGGTATGATCACCCTGCATGAATGAATTTGTTTATCAAGACACGCAAAATATTATAGGGGGTAACTGATGTGGAATGAGTCATCGTCTAGTCATACTTTTCATATATATTATAGATTTTCTTATTTATTATCTGTTTGAAAGAATTATGTTTCATCTAAAATCTCAGACTTTTCATATATATTATATTATCTTCCTGAGAGAATTCCGTCTCATCTAAAAGCTCGAACTTATAAAGAGGGTTGAGAATAATCTATTTACTTAATTTCCCTCAACACTCTCCCTCACTCGTGGGTATCTATTTACTTAATTTCCCTCAACACTCTCCCTCACTCGTGGGCCGAATCATTGCCTCATGCACTCTGGAGAGGAGACCCTTTAAATGGGTGGAGTGCTTTCCACAGGAATCGAACCCACAACCTGGGCTCTAATACCAAGAGAGAATTCTGTCTCATCTAAAAGTTCGAGCTTGTAGAGAGGGTTGAGAATAATCTATTTACTTAATTTCCCTCAACACTTCCTATTTAATATTTAGTTCTAAAATATTCCTAGAATATGTCTTTCTTGGTCACATAGTTGGGCCTTTAATAATAATGTAGCTCTAGTTTTGCTTATAAAAAGGGATCTTTTATTCAGTTGTTAACACGTTGAATTTGATATTAATATAATTATTTACAGGTATTACCTGAGTATCCCGATACATTGTCTCAGGACGCGCTGCATCATCTGGTATTCAGAGTCATACCGATTCTGAAACTGGAATTGAGGAATTTAATTTCCTTTGATCTCAATTGACTGTTGCTGTCGATGAGATTTTTGATAGCTCCTATCAATGGGACACCCTGGATTTGTCGGCGCCATTGCCGCCATCATCTCCAGTTTTAGAAGCCCTCATGGCCGCCGCCAGTAGGGATGGTAACGGGGCGGGTTTAGCCAAACCCGTAACCCGCCCCGCCAAATTTTTTGCCCGCCCCGCCCCGCCCCGCCGAGTTTTTGAACCCGCTCTACCTTGCCCCGGCCCGTGAACCCGGTGGGTTTAACCCGCCCCACGTCCAATTTTATTTTTCCCTACATTTTTTAATTCATACTCCTAACTTCATACATTTCATTCCTAAAAAATAACATATTAATTAGAATCATTCAAATTATAACAAACAAAATACCTAATTTCATAATCAATCTCACATCATAAAGCACAAAATACAAAAGTTTTAATCAATCCCACATCAAAGAAGATTATTTAATGGGACAGTCACTGAATTAGCTCTAGTTCTTTGTTCAGGCTCCATCTATTTTAAAAAAGATAGATATGTTAGTATTTTAGAAAAATAAATAAAGATGAAAATAAATAAATAAGCAGAAAAATAATTTATCTATACCTCCAATTCATACAATTATTTTGCAGCCCTCCAATTCATACAATTAATACTTGAATTTGTATTATTTGGATGAATTAACTGAAATTTATTTTGAATTATGTACATTAGATATCTACTCATTCTAATTTCTTCTCAATCTAAACTAAAACACTTATTCGATAAAAGAAACTCATAAAACAAAGAAAGAAACAATTCAAACAATTCACCGTGAAAGAAAGAAACCCTATACAAAATACATTTAATTTAATAAAAAATTATAGAATTAATATATATTTATATATGCGGGGCGGGTCCGGGCCGGATTTACCTAATACCGTAACCCGCCCCGCACCCGGCAAAAAATCCATTTGACCGGGTTTAACCCACCCGAAACCCATTTGACCGGGTTTTAACCCGCCCCATCCGGGGCGGATTCGTGTCGGGTCCGGGTTTTAACCCACCCCATTGTCATCCCTAGCCGCCACCACCCGCAACATAACCACCGCCGCCACCACCCACTACATAGCCACCACCCCGCCACCATCACACACTCCGGTTACTATCGGCGACTCACCATATCGCCGCCAGCCGCCGCCCACCATCATCCCACCAAATCGGGATTCACACCACCATCCACCACTGTTTCACCCTACCTTAACCGTCGTACCACTCACCACCACTATCACGGCTCTGCAACCAAAGCCACACTCCGATTTGCGCCAACACGATCCGCCGCGAGTGGCCGCCCACCTATCTGCGCCTTGCCCAAGCCACCGCGCCTGGCGAGCCCGACAATCGACGCCTACCCATCGTTGCCAAGGCCGCAACGTACGCCGACCAACCACCGCACGCCACCGTGAAGACCAGCCACGCCAATTTGTCTTTCTGTTGCGGCCGCGCTTGGAACCAACTTTGGTTCTGTTGCCCTAGGCTGTAATGGGCCTCTTACGCCGCATGATGAGCAGAGTTGGTTGAAGATGTTTGAAGGGAATGATAAAGTTGGGCAGACAAGTGAATTTGGGCATCCAGAGAGTAGGCCTGGATTATTTCTTGAAAATTTGAATTTTTGACCTAAAATCAGTGACTATCAATTTTTCATCAATAATGTTAGTTATTTTGCGACTACTTCGAAACCTCCAATTGCCTATCGTCTCAAGACTTTGGGGCACGTACGCACTGCATGCGTATTTTCAAGAATGGCTAAGTCTTGCTTTCGCGAGTTCAAGTATATTCCGCTCGTCTGCGCACTTTTATGAAAAATGAGTCATCTATGATTCGAGGATGAATCTCACCGAAGCGGGGAAGGATGATGCAGAATGAGTCATCGCCTAGTCATACTTTTCATATATATTATAGTTTTTCTTATTTATTATATTCCTATTTAAATTTAGTTCTAGAATATTCCTAGAATATGTTTTTCTTGGTCACCAAGTTGGGCCTTTAATAATGTAGCTCTAGTTTTCCCTATAAAAATGGCTCTCCTATTCAGTTGTTAACACGTTGAATTTGATATTAATATAAGTATTTTCAGAAACGCTGTCTCAAACCCCTTGCAACGTTATACGCGCTACATCAGTAACAATTCCTTTTCTTTTGATTTGGAATTTTGGATACTTGAGAGCTTCTTCAAGTCAAGGATCAAGAGGTCTAAAAAAGATCAATAAGTGAAAGATTGACTATTTTTTACCCACTGCTCAATTTTGGCGAGCTTGCTAAAAAGAGTTGTACATAGAAATTTTTGTTCATGCCAAAAAGAAAGAGAGAGGAAAAAAAATATTAATGCATCAAAATAAAGGTATTTGTTCATGTTATATCCCTAAAAAAGTTCTCAAAGCTAGGAGTTTGTTAGGGTTTTCTCTAGAAATGTTAAACGGGTCAGTCCTACAGGGCAAAGGGCCTAAACGGATTAGGACATTAGCAATTCACTTTTAAACGGGTCTTTAAGAGTCATAATCTAACCCTAACCCTAGTGGGCCTCGGGCTGAACGGGTTGGCTACACCTTTTTTTTTTTATGTTCTATATATTTGTGCTATAATTGATTGATATATTACTCCGATTAATTTAAAATATTAGCAACTAAAATGTACATACATGAGTTTCCTATAAAAATATAATTTCTTATGAAGTTAGAAGTAATAAAATTTTGGTAGACAATCTATTATTTATATTCATTTATTATTATTATTATTATTATTATTATTTTATTTATATATTTAATATACTCCCCCTCTCACATAAAGATTCCCATTTTTTCATTTTCGTTCGTCCCACCCTAATTAAGGTTCTCATTTTCTCTAATGGTAAGTGTGTCCAACCTGGTCTCTCTATCTCTCTACCCTTTCTCTCTATATCTTTCTATATTTTTACTTTTTCTATTAAATCTCAATCATTTAATATTATATTCCTTAATCTGTGTGCCAAAAAAAAGGAAACCTTAATGTGGGACGGAAGGAGTATAAAGAAACAAAGAAAATAAAAATAAATAAAAATTGTAGGGTTGGCGGGCCGACCCTAATCCGTTAGGGTCAACCCTATAGGGTTAGGGGCCTAAATGGGTTAGGGTCTTATCGGTTCACTTTAAACGGGTCACCGAATTGTCAACCCTAACCCTGTATTTTTCAGGGTTAAACGGGTCGGACCTATAGCCCGCTGCCCATTTAACAGCTCTAGTTTTCTTCTTAGTGCTTCATCATCGACAAGTTTTAGAGTTTTTTTTTTATGTTTTTCTTTTGCTTACTAACATTTTATCATCATTCCCTCATTGCATTCAACCATTAGCCTTGAAAGGTTACAAGAATGGAGACAAACACGAGATTTTGGAGTTTCACGAGTCTCAAGTTATTTTTATTTGTTATTTAATTTTTTATTTTCAGTTATCTACGGAGTAACATTTTACTTACATTTTTTTATGAAGTCAAGGATCAAATTTGACAACGTAATTCTTATTGGTAGGAAAAGTAGTTACCACACACTCGAGGTTCTCATCAAATGTTCTGAATAGAGTTTGGTGCATATATTTGATAGTGTTATCCCTACTAACTTAATTGTGCTTATTCGGTCTTTTAATTTCAATTTTTTTCAAAAATATTGTGGACATAGAATTATCTAAATTCCAAGCTAGAGCTTCACCAAGCTCTCGAGGTGGTTCAATCTCATAATCTGTCATGATTTTCAATTACCAACAATGCTTCCTATGTCTTGAATGCACCATTGGTAGTCAGATTGTCCAATTGCGAGTATTTCCATATGTGTTTATATTTAAATCTTGGTTTCTTCTTAAATTTATTGATCATTATCAGAGACCGTCTTGATATTCTTTTGGCCCGGGGCGAACGGTAAAAAAAAAATAATAATCCTCCCTTTCAACAACATCAAATAAAATAAGGAACCTGCATATGCAAAAAAAAAAAAAAAATTAGTAAAAGTTTATACATAAATCATTTAAAATGACATCTTCTAGCATTTTGAGAGACAAAATCATCAATAACATCTTCATAGTTAATTTGTTCCAACACATCTTTTTTCTAATTTCTATACGTAAAGTTGTTAATCCATTTAACCTTTTTGGTGATATAGTTGATCGTAAGTATGTTTTTAATAATTTTAATTTAGATAAAAAAAAATTTGTAGATGCCAATCACAAGAAGAGTCAATAATATTCTATACTCAATCGAGACATTTACAAACTCAAGTATTTCAAGTGCGATCTTTTTTTCTGCTGATAAAGTCATTTGTAACACTTTGAATTCGGAAAATAAATCTTTTGAATCAATATGTAAAGAGTTATCATACTTTAAAGTAGTCTCAAGATTCTTACAACATGCTTTTTTTTTATCATCATTCAAAGACTTTAATTTATTTAAATAAAAAAGAAACCCAAAAATACTATATATGTTTGCACTCAAATCTACTTTCTAAAGCGGCAATAACAACATCGACCACAATAATAGAATAATTAGTTCTAAAAGAATCTTCACTAGATTGTATATCAATATCATAATTTGTATTTTCATCAAATTGCTTCTTTCTCCGGATTTTTCAATAGCCATTTTTAGTGCAAGAGTTGTAGCAGAAGTTATAGCTAAAGTAAAACCATTCTCTCTATAATCTTAAAAAAAAAAAAAAAAAACGTAATCAACCCCTTCAATTGAACTATTGCATCATCAATGTGCATATTTTTTTATTGTAAATTTTTCTAACCATGTTAATTCTAGTTAAAATATCTTGCCAAATAATCATGCTTAGCAAAAATTCAAAACTTTCTAGTTCATTTGCTAAGCTTTGAGCTTCACTTTTAGTTTTAGCTTCATCAATAATTTCGAATAATTCCAATAAAACTTATCATATTTAGGGAGTTTGATATCTAATGGATTTCATACTTTCAACATGACTTTCCCAATGAATATTCGACAACAACTTAAGAGTTAAGCCATGATCGTGATCTTGTAAGGTTTTTCATCGTTTTGAAGCATTATTAAACAATGAATACAAATGCTGAACAAGATCGAAGAAAGATATTTCTTTGAGACAAATACTCAATCATATCACATATAGTAAGATTAAGAGAATGACAAGCACATGACACATACAATGCTCTAGGATTGATTTCAAATAACCTTTACTGCACACCTTAGTGTTTACCTTTCATATTTAATCCATTATTATAACCCTGACCCCTCACATCATGAATATTAAGATCAAGACATTCCAACACACGTAGCAATTCATTAAAAAGAACATAACCAGTTGTGTTGTGAACATTAACCGAACCGGTGATCGAACCGGACAGTCCACCGGTCAGTGGTTCAACCGGTCGGACCGGTTCAACCGGCGGTTCAACCGTTGAAATGATTTCTGCCTAATTTTTTTCAATATTTCTTATATTTAGTTAAAAAATAAAATAAATATACACCTATAAAAATTTAAACATATATCTTATAACTTTTCATATCAAAGAAAACACAATTGAGTCATGGTCATAATAAAAACAACACAATAATATGAGAGAAAGTAACTTAAAAGGGAAAAGTGAACCTTATATTTTTATCCCACATCAAGTACATATTAAAAGAAAATGTAAGAGAAAATAAAATCTCATAATTTTGTCCCACATCGAAAATGTTAAAAGAAAATGTGAGAGAAAACAATATAAAAGGGGAAAAGTGTACTTCACCTCATATATTTGTCCCACATCGAAAGTGTTGGAGGAAAATGTGAGAGAGTATTATAAAAGGGGGTGAAGGTGGAACTTGATTCATATATTTATCATACTTCATACATTTATCCCACATCGAAAGTGTTGGAGAAAAATGTAAGATGAAGTATTATAAAAGGGGTGAATGCGGACCTTGGTTCATTTTATCCCACCTCATACATTTATCCCACATCGAAAGTGTTGGGAAAAAAAAAATGAGAGGAAGTATTATAAAAAGGTGAAGTTGGACCTTGGTTCATATTATTCCCACCTCATACATTTATCCCACATCGAAAGTGTTGGAAGAAAAATGTAAGATGAAGTATTATAAAAGGGGTGAATGTGGACCTTGGTTCATTTTATCCCACCTCATACATTTATCCAACATCGAAAGTGTTGGAAAAAAATGTGAGAGAAAGTATTATAAAAGGGTTATCCCACCTCATACATTTATCCCACATCAAAAGTGTTGAGGAAAATGTGAGAGAAAGTAGTTTAAAAATATTAAAAAAAAAAAAAGGTGAAAACCGGTTTTTTCCGGTTAGGCGGTTCGCCGGTTGAACCGGTTTTGACCGGTTGAACCGATTTTTTCCGGTTTTGACCGGTTCAAACCGGTTCAACCTGAAAAGCGGTTATTAGGGCTTTTTTTGACCGGTTTGCCGGCCGGTTCCCGGTTGAACCGGCCGGTTCAAACCGGTTATGAAATCATTGGTTTTGAAGCATTCTTAAACAATGAATACAAATGATGAACAAGATCGAAGAAAGATATTTCTTTGAGACAAATACTCAATCATATCACATATAGTAAGATTAAGAGAATGACAAGCACATGACACATACAATGCTCTAGGTTTGATTTCAAATAACCTTTACTGCACATCTTAGTGTTTACCTTTCATATTTAATCCATTATTATAACCCTGACCCCTCACATCATGAATATTAAGATCAAGACATTCCAACAGACGTAGCAATTCATTAAAAAGAACATAACCAGTTGTGTTGTGAACATTCAAAATATTCTACAAAAAAACTCTTTAATTTTTATTTTCCTATTCGACGTATCTACACATCGTATAGTTAATATCATTAATTTGTTCTTGGTGATTTATATCTGGAGTGCAATCAAGAATTCAGAAAAATATTTTGCTTATTTGATTTTAGAAATAATTGCACTTTTAATTTTTAAAGATAATTTGGATATCAACTCATTCTGAATTTTATGACTAAGATAATGATAATATATCTCATTATGCTTAATACGTCAAATATGTTTTTGCATCACAAAGTCAAATTATGCAACGACCATTTCAACTAAACCTAAAAAATTACCATTATTTTCTTCCTAAACCCTACACCCCTAAAACTATCATGCATATCACTATTTTTTTTACAACTTATTATCTCTTATAATTTCTTATACCAATTCATTCTCTCTTCTTACTTTTCTTATGATTTTCTTTCACTTAATCATTACACCACTTACTAATATTAATAAATAATATACAATATCAATTTTAATTTGACATAAATTTCATCCACTATCTCTATTCACTACCATCTCTTTCCAAAGCAAGGTAAAGTGAGACGAGTCAATTGATACCGAATTTTGCTCTGTCTTGAAATAGAGTACCACTAGTGGATGATGATTCTAATACCTTGAATTAATAGGTCTTTGAACAGAATACCGACTTATAAAAAAAATATGTAAAAGCCACTGGAATTTATTGCAAGGTGTCCCTACGCTTTCCTACGCGCTTCTTCTTAATCTTACCGTTGAGGCCTTCTTGCAACTTTTCGAAAAACTTCTAATTCGAACTTAATCAAATATATTTATCTGTCACGCCATTAATTCTTCTGACTCAATTAATTAAATACGTGAGATAGTGTAAAATATAAATTTCTGATTGTTTCCATAATAGAGTATTTATAGAGATACTGTTGGCCACATTAATATCTCATGTAGGCCCCCACTCCATTACACCCTATAAATTTCTCTTAATTTTTCCCAACTTTCATTTCACTCAAAATAAAAAACATCTTCACACAAACAAACCACATTTCTGAGTAAAGTTTTTCAAGATCATCAAGAACCAAAAGCAAAGAATGGTCGACGTGGACCGGAGAATGACCGGTCTGAACCCGGCCCATGTCGCCGGCCTCCGCCGTCGCAACAACAACTCCGTCGACGCCGCTCCCGCCGCGCAACAGCCTCCTTTCCTTTACTACCCTCGCGGATAAAATAGTCTCGCATTTAAAGAACTCGGGTACCCGGGTCGAACCCGGGTTATCCGACCCGGAACTCGCGCTAGCCGAGGCGGAATTCGCGTTCGACTTCCCGCCGGATCTCAGAGCGGTTTTGTCCGCCGGATTGCCGGTCGGACCCGGTTTTCCGGACTGGAGATCGCCCGGTTCGACCCGGGTTCGTCTCCGGGCCGCGTTTAATCTCCCTATTGCTTCGATTTCTTTTCATATTGCGCGGAATTCCCTCTGGTCGAAATCGTGGGCCCCGCGGCCCTCCGACCCGGAAAAGGCCCTGAAAATAGCCCGAAATGCGCTTAAACGGGCCCCGATTCTGATACCCGTTTTCGACCGTTGTTATATTCCTTCCAACCCTTGTCTCGCCGGAAATCCAATTTTTTACGTGGATGAGAGTACAATCTTCTGCTGCGGATTCGATTTACCCGATTTCTTCGATTGCGAAAGATCCGACCCGAAAATCATCTCATCCGGGTCTACATCGACCCGGAGAAGCTCCGATTCCGTTATTACTCCGCGGTGGGTGGAGTTTTGGAGCGACGCCGCAGCAGATAATCACCGGCGAATTTCAAATTCGCATTCGCAGGAATTCGAGATGGCGAGATTCGAAAGGCCGAAATGGGTGTGCGAATACGTGGGCCGGAATCGGGTCGGTTTTGAGGGAAAGTGGGTGGGCCGAATCCGATGTATTGGAAATTGTCGACGTGTCAGCGTCGGGATTCTTCGAGGGGGAAATGGTGATGGTGGACAGCCAATCAGTGCTTGACGCGTTGCTGTTGAAAGCGGATCGGTTTTCGGATACGCTCCGGAAAGGCGGGTGGAGCCCCGAAGAGGTTTCGGAGGCGTTGGGGTTTGATTTCCGGCGGGAGGAGGGGAGGAAGCCGCCGAAGAAGCTGTCGCCGGAGATGGCGGAGCGGCTCGGGAAACTGGCGGAGTCGGTGAACCGGTCGTCGTCGGAGTTGTGATCGTGGGTTTTTGAACCGGCTACCGGCAAATTTTTGGGATTTTTTTTTTTTTTTTTTTGCTTTTGTTTTTTCAGTTATTCGAAGTCTGGTGTTTGCTTTTTGGTACAGAAGTTTGATTAGGAAATCGGAAAAGGGCTCTTCAGGTTAAATAAAAGTTAAAGGATACAGTAAAAGTTACTCTCTGTTTCTCGTGTACTTTGAAACAAAAGAAATACCATACTTTTCTTGTCGATAATATAAAGAAAAATACTAATTCTTTGTACAGTGTTTATCTTTAGTTAATTCATATTATGTGTAAAAATTTTAAGTTATATTATTTGCTATAGCATTGAAATTAAAATGAAGTCGACTATCCAAGAAAGATAGATGGTAAGGAAATGTTGAAATATTTTTAGGTAAAAAGAGGGGGAGAATTTCTTTCAAATGAAGTTTGGAATCCATGGCTTCTGGTTTACGTTTTCAGAAATGCAGATTTATTAATTTGAAAAACTATGTTAAAACTATTTTAGTTGCGTTGGCCGTTGCATTGAATAATTGGTGAATAATTTGATTCACCTACAAAATGAATCACACATTACAATATTAAGCCAATATTTTTATTTTTCTTAAAAGAAAATCGAACGGGTGTTGTAAATGTTATTCTGTTAGGCAATTCACATCACTACAGTGAAATGTTGTAGAATTTATTACAGTAAAAATTACATACAATCATATTATAGGAACTGGAAAAACATATTACTATATGGAAGATATTTTTAATTATAGTTTTACAAAAAAGAAAAAAAAATCCATATATTATATGTTATACTACATGTATGTAAATTTATAAAGAAATACATGTAATTAATTAATATTGTATCAACTTGACTATAACAAATACATGAACTTTGATAGTATATAAAAATAAATACATGCATTTTGATATGTACCTATGAGGTTAATAATGTAGTGACAAACAATAAAATTAAAATGTTGTCACAATTAACCATAAATAAATATTTGACGTACATTTGCGTAAGACGATTTCACAGTAAAACGGAACTTATTTTGAGTATTGACGTTTTAACATTTTGGAAGAAGAAGATACTCGTTGGCCGAATTGAATTTAAAATAACTCACAGAGAACGAGTTCAATACGGGTCCCGATTTTATTTAAAATCTTACTCTAAAATCAAATTTCACAAACTATGATTTTGGATTTGAAATGAAATATGGTGTGACCCTAAGCAAACACATTCTAAAGAATTTGAAATGAAGCAACAATTAATGCGTGTTTACCATCATTACTCAATGATAAAAATCCCTACTTTTAAAATTCAAAAATTATAAAGAAACAATTTTAAAAATAAGTGTTTTTCACCCTGGAATTAATATTTGAAGACACCCTCTTAAAGCAGTGGAAACGTGGGACAGTGATATTAGTGTAGAGGAAAGCGACAAGCATGGGTTAGTTTCCATCTTAGGTACACGAGTCTGACTCCCAACACATTTAATTAAACACAATAATATCGTACCATTTGACATGTGTTTCTTGGTAGGGGCTCCGAATATGAAAAAAGAAACAAAATATATATAGACCCCGCTTAGGTTTTATTTTATTTTTATTTTGAGTAAATTTTAGTCTTTAGTTAGAGACTTTTATGTGGGCAGATCATAGACTAGACGAGATGAAATTATACTGTGTAATAGTGTAAATTTGACTAGTTCTTTTAAAATAGAAAAAAAAAATGACTTATTTATTATACAAGGTTAGAGTATGTGCAGTTCGTGGTGAAATTTGTTTATAATATGGACCTTATATCATTACATTTATAAATTAATACTATTATATTTATAAATTGAGATCATAATATTAAATCTTATAGGTATTAATATATAAGAGTAATGATATCAGTTTATAAGTTTAATGATATCAATTTCATAGTATGACATGTTTCATATGAAAGTTTGTGTTAAATTAATGTATAAATAATTATACTCAAAGTATAAATACAAGTCCGTTTTCAAGCATAATTAAGTTTAAACAAACTTTATTAGATTATTTAGTATTATAATAAAAGAATTATAATAAAATTAATATATATTTCCTCTTGTTCAAAATATATGTCATTTTGGCTTAATAAACACATATTAAGAAAACTATTGGATCGTTCATTAATTTGGATATGAACAATATTTGAATATTTTAGTTCCAAGTATTATTTTGGATTGTTCAAAATTTTACACTTTTGTATATAAAAATTCATTTACTATATTATAAAAATTATTTGGACTATATATACTAGAATGAAAAAACAACAATTTTAATATTATTTCATTCTTACGATAAATATTACATAAAATTTCTCGTTCCTTCACTGATGTCCAACGAGTTTGAACTCATGTAATTTCTGAATCATTTTCCTTCTTTTCTCTAAAAAGGAACAGTAATAGTAAACACATTATTTGGGGGCACGAAATATATTCCTCCCACTCATTTCAATTAAATGACATTTTAATTTTTTATATTATTTACATAATATATGTAATTTTTTTATTTTTTCTTTCCTAATAAATAATTTTCATGGTCATTTCGATTTTTATTTTTTCTATAAATATGCAGTTTGAATACTACCTCCTTCCCAGAATAACGTGCACACCACCTTTATTATCGAGTTTTAGTGAGCGAGTTGTTTATTAGTACTTCAAATGATAAATTCATTTTTAAGGAGGGGTATTATATTATAGATCTACCTCTCATCTTTTATGCATCTTTGAAAATTGTTTTATCATTTTAAATACTAATAAAAAACTCGCTCGCAAAACACGTGAAAACAATAAATGTGCACGTTATCATGGGACGGAGGAAGTATTATTTTTCTATTATCATTATACGAAAAAAAAGAAAAGAATTATCTACAAAATTTTTCAACATGCTTACGGAATTTTCAACGAAACTAATTATGTTCTTAAATAATTAGGATTGCCTAAAACTTACCTACAAAATTTTCAAATAATATGACTTTTTCTAAACTACAAATATAATTATATGTGGAAGTGTAAATCGCCTAGTGAATTATTTGTGTATATAATTGTTTGTCTATAAAAATTATAAATGTGTAAGCAGTTTGTTTGTATTTAATTTATTTATCTACCGAAATTCAAAAAATTTGTATGCAAGTCGAGTTTCATTATTTAAGGACCAATTATTTTTATTGAAAAATTTCTTAGCCATTTGAAAATTTTCGTAAGCAACTTAATTTTATTTTTTTGTAGTGTATTATGATTTAATTATTATTATTAATTAAGGTTAATTTGACATAAAAAATCACTACAGAAAATGAAGAAATGCCTACGAAAATTTTCAAATGGCTACGAAATTTTTCTACATATATAATTTGGTCCTTAAAAAGTGAGGATTGTCTACCACTTGCCTTCAAATTTTTAGAATAATCTATGAAAAAATTACTTACACAAATTTGTCAAAAGTAGATATTTATTTATTTATTTTTAGAATAGTTGTTGGAAAAAAAAAGTGGTGCTACAACTTGTCAAAAAAGAAAATGTAAAACTGATATTGGGACATCCAAAATGATAAAATGTAAAATTTATTGTGGGACAATTTAGTATTATTTAATGGAAGTGGGGAAGGAAAAGAAAAAAGAAAAAATGTTAAACTACACTTGATCATGCAATTGGCGTATAATTAATTGTTAATAGAAAATAATTAATATATTATTTAGTGAAAATAATTACACAAAAATTTATAAAACATTTCCTGAATAAAAACCCGTGAAATATGATCAAATCAAAGGGGAAGCCGCTAAAAATATAGGGGAAACAAATGAAATAGATGGAATATCATTTTGTTTATATCGTAACATATATTTATTATTATTATTATAGCAACACATTTTTTCTCTTATTGTAACACAAATTTGGGAGTAATTTTTCTTATTTTGCATGCCCTTTGCCCAATCTTTTGCTATTAATAATTCCTCATACCTATGTTCTTTTGATACTTATGAATAAATTTTTTATGTTGAAAGTCAGTAAAATAAAATTTTTAATGTTAAAAAGCGAGTATTTGACACAATTCTCTCCATGGATGAAAGTTTTTTTTAGTGACTGAAAAAACAAGTACAACTGTTTGTGCACAAGTTTTTCTTTCTTGTGATATATAGTGATCTTGAGAATACCAAAAGATTGAATACGTTATTTAAGGAAGATATTTGGAAACAACTGTTTTTTTTCTTTTAAAATCAATATTTTGATGAATGGAAACATTGGAGATGAGAAGAGATTGAATAAATCACATAACATGCTGAATATACGTTTAGTTGGAAAATAGTGGTACATTCTGAAAGTGATCTAAAAGAATGAATATAACTATCTAAAAAAAATACAACTTTTGAATTTACCTCTTTTTTTTTATTATTGGAGTGTTTCTCCTGTTCCCCTCCATAGTATATTTTATAAACATATAATTTATTATACTGAAACATATAACTTGTTACATTAAAACATGCAATCAGTATTCGTAAAACAAGTTGCACGTTTAATATAATAAGATGTATATTTCAGTGCAACAAATTATTTATATTTTTCTAAAATACTTCATGAAGTTCACGGTGCACCTGATGATACAAGATCTAATTTTTTTTACAATATACTTATTTCAATATTTGGTAACAATTTCTAACAGAAATTCGGCGTTGTTGGACGGGAGAATTTGGGCTTTTTTGAAGGGCCTAAAGGGTCCGGTTATACACACCCCCACAATTGGTAGTTGCGACGCTAATTACGATTTTTCATTCTCTTATTCGAACCGTTAAGATTAGATCGGAGAAATATGATGTGATTAATATTTTTTTTCAAAAAAAAAAAAAATCAATTTTGATCCAAAAATTGAACAGTATGAAATAATGGAGATTTTGGCTGTTGAACTCAAATAAGAAAAGTTTTATTTGGCATTGTTTATGGTTTTTATTTGTTTTTAAATAAAGGCTGCTTATTGATGAGAATGACTGTCGGTAATGGAGGAAATTCAGAGGAGGCGGCTTCTTTTACGGGAGGAAGGGAGAGATCGAAAGAAAGGGTAAAGGGTATTTCCGTCATGTTGTAAAAAAATAAAACTCTTGTAGGTGTATCTACTAATTAGGGGTGACTAATAACCGGACCCTCTGTTTGGCTGTTGTTATAATTTGGGCACAAAGATGAAGGGTTGGAGCTTGTGGGTCGGGAACTGGGCATGAGTATTCTGGGTCGGGTTTGGATCTTCGGCCCATAGCCAATAAGGTGGGCCTGGTAAACTGGGTTTAGGAGTTCTGGATTCCAACACTGAAATTGAGCATGGAGCTATAATGCAAAGATTCTTCTTAAAATATCATAATGCAATATCGGATTCGCACCCGCACCCGCACCCTAAAGGTGGTGCGATTCTCAAATCTGCGTATCTGAATGCCATTTGACGAATCGATAAATTATAAAATAAAATAAATTAATGGACACACGAATCTGATACGTGAATCTATGCTAGATGATTAAATATGATCATGTTATTAAGCATTAGATGTGTTTTTTAATTGAACTTTATTATGTAATGCCATTTAAATTGATAATTGAATTCATCATTTTAACTTATATATTGAGCTGACGATATTTGAATTATTTTTTTTATGCTTAATTAGATTAAATTATTGAATATTGTTAAGTTTTAAGGAGGATAAAAATTTGAATTGCATACATTTTGTTTTACGAATTTTAGATTTATATATATATTTTTAGGTGTTACTCCCTCCGTCCCAGATTAGTTTTCACAGTTGACTTTTAGACGCGTTTTTGCGAGCGAGTTTTGTGTTAATAATTGAAATAATAAAGTGACTTTTAAGGAGGTATGATAGATAAGGTGTTCAGTTTCGTCTCTGAAACTATGGTGTCCTTTTCGAAGACTAGATGTTGTGAGCTTTGTAACGTGTGACTAAAAGTAGCATCCAATAAAAGACTCTCCATATAAACATTTAATTAGCTTGCATATAGACTTCAGAACCAAGGTTGACCAGCGTCCTAAGACTGGTCACACTGTTCTTCTCCAAGTTCTCAATGTTTCTCTTCAGGTCAGAGCTACAGTGGGTCAAGCTAAGGAAAGCAAATGCAATATATAATGCATAGAGAATTTCATACTCTGAAATTACCAATCAAATGCTCAAATAATCGAGCCATTATTCTTGGAGCCTGATTTTTAGATAAAAACTAGTAAAAGATGAATGAACAGAACATGAAGGATACAAAATTTTATGTTGCTCAAAGATCTTATCCCTGAAAAACAACTGGAAAAAGTCAAATCTTTGGAGTTGGGAAAAAAGGAGCACCGTTCTGCAATAGCATGGACAAGATCAGGTTTCAAGCGACGATCAACAAATTCCTCTCATACTTCCTTACTTTCTCTCGTCGTAATCTATCCATATCAGCCCTATAACATGATGAAATGAGATTATAAGCTTAATCATTAGAGTGATAGTACAGGAAAAGTAGCACAGAGAAACTGCTGAGAGCCAGTGTGAGAATATATTCATTGAACATCTGAATAATTTTGAATTTGGAACTCATCTTGCAAGCAAAATATTCATGTTAATAGGGGTATTTCCACTTCATCTTTCGATTCCAATTTATAAGGATTCAGAAGAAAGCACTATATCTTCGGGAACAATGGCAAACATAAGTAGCATACATCATCAAGTGTATCATATTACATCATAAGTAGGCATAATTAAGCCAATAATCTTCAAGTAAGGCGAATATTTGTATATCATATTAGGTCATGTTCAAAGGCAGGGAGATAATTAATTGGTTTAGGCTCAAAGGGGAGATTAAGAAAAACCACATAAAGAGATTAAAAGCTAGTTTCTAGATAAAAAAAATCAGTTCACTTTGATATACCCAAAAGAAAAAGAAAGTTCTTTTTTTTTCCCTAATCCGGTTAATTTTTCCATCGATCATTCAAAATCGTATCAAAAGTTTGAAATTGTGCTTGGGGCAGAAACTCCACCTTGTAAAGGTTTGTTAAAAGAACGATTAAACACTGTCTATTGAAGATATAAACCTATTAAAATTCATAGGGTCCGGTTATTCGCATCCCCAAATTAGTAGATACACTCACTATTATTTATTATACCCTTCTTGAAAAAATTCTAAATCATATCTATAATCTATAATCTCTATAATGCAAAACCTCCTTAAGATGATGTGGCAAGTCATAAAATGATGTGGCAAAACCACATTCTTCTATTTCAAATTGTTGGGATTATACTGGAAAGTATGCTTTTACTTTGTATAATCAAACTGAATTTCGGTCTTATTTACTGAAATAAATTGTTTATCACTGATGCTTTAAATATCATCGAATGTTACATATATTTACTGCATAACTGTTCAATAAATAGTACGTGTTACATTGTAGTTAATTTAGTGATACCAGATCACAGAAGATTAAATTAACAGTCCCTTGTAACCAAAAGCACACCATTCACGACCTAAATGGAAATGAACAATCCATCGTGAAAGGTTGAAGTGTAAGGCTCAGATTGACTTGTCTTGACCAAGAGATTACACTAGTGCATGTTTAGTGCACTGAATAGGACCTACGGGAGGACAAATTTTTCAGAACTGAACTAGAAAGAATTAGACCTCAATGGTTCGTTATTTCTTAATCTTCGTCCCTTAAATAGGATCGCGTGTGGTTAGTAATTATTTCTTTGACTTATTACGGGGTAGAGAATCAACGAGATTCAATACTTTATATCTTGGGCAATATTATTGGTCACATGCGATTACTAAGATTTAATACGGAGAATCGTGTGCAAGTACGCTTGTTCGATTTGCCCCCTTGGGAGGTTCATAAGTTTTATCATACCAAATCTTGCAAGTGGAACTAGTTTCCGGTATGGATAATAATGTTGAACCGTTCCTTTACCAAGGATAAAATATATAATTAATGGAAAGCTATTTCAGTGGCTTGAATTAATTAATGGGCTAGATAATCTTAAACACGGGAAATAATAACCGAGAGCCATATTGACTGTAATATGGGTTAAGATGGATAGTGCAATATTAATTATGTAGTGGGATTAATTAATATTTATGGGCTTGAATAATATTGTGGCTCAATAATGATAATTCAAGATCCATTGGAAGGTCCAATCTTAATTCTCCTAAAGGCCCCTCAAGTAGCCCAACATAAAATACGAGATTATCTCATTAAATTCAAGAAATCTCCCACTTGGTTATTTATATGTTATTTTCGAAAATTTTGAAAGAATAAGGGAAAGAAAGATTTTCTTGATTTTCTTGAAAAGATATTATGGAAGATATGTATTCTTGCAATACAGATATATCTCATAAATTCAAGAAGATCCAAATCTTGGAATCTTTATCCTTATTTTTTCGAAAATAACCATAACAAGAGAAGGTGGGATTTTATGGAATATTTTAATTATGGAGAAAAGAATATAGGAGATATATTCAAGATTTCTTGGAGATCAAAAAAATATTTTTTCCTCCCTATTCCATGACAAAAAATCGGCCACCTATCTATAAATAGAGGATGATTTCTTCATCCCCAAGTACAATTCCATGTGCTGGAAAAATTAGTAAATCCACAAAGGTGGTGCAACAAATTTTTATTTTCCCTTTTGTTAATTGTTCGCGAGCTTCCTTCCACCGGATTGACGAGCAAGGACTAGGGAATACTTGGGAAGGACTTTTGGTGTGTTTTTATCGACGAGACCATTGCCACTCCAAGAGGTTAGTTCACGTAAACCCGTAGCAATTCCGCATGCGTAGGATTTATGTGAACTATTTATATGCATATTTATTGTTAAATTATTATTTGAATTAATATAGGATTAATTCATGCTAGTAATAATTTTTAGAATTAAATTTGTATTTAAATATTCATCCCGAATAGATCCGTGCAATTAATTCCCCAACAACTGGTATCAAAGCCTAGGTTTCGGGCTCTGAATTTTAAATTGTAATTTAGTTCATTTTCATTAAATTTGAAATTGGATAGTAGAATTGCTATATCTTTTTTGCAGGTATCCAATTGTCATGGAATTTAATGTGTTTATTTATGCATGCATATAAATTGTGGTTTTTTAATTCGATTAGTTCAAATTCATTTTGCCTCGTGAGAAAATCCACGAGTATATTAGAATTTGTTTGATTTGATCAATGTAATAGACTAGTCTAGATCTAGGTTTATTTATTTTTGTAAATAAATTGTAACCGGATCGGAAACGGAGCGAGATTTAAGAATTAGAAGACGGGATCCTAATCGGGCGTAGGCGGCGTCGTCGTCGAACGCGTCGAAGGAGGCACGCTGCGATGCGATCTGGCGGGCGGCGACACGGGCGGGGCGAGGCCGTCGGGCCGAGCGACGCGGATCAATGAGGCGCGCAACCAAGGGCGATATCGCTGAGATATAAGGGGGGGGATGCTGACGGCGCGACGCGGGCGATCTTGCGGGCTTGACGTCGGGCTGGTCAAGATCAGATTGAATCAGCGACCCCCCTTTACCGAGATTCGCCGGCGTATACGAAAGCACCATTGGCGCAGTATCGGCGCTTAGCGGCGAGGCGTCTGTGACAGACGCCGACGACATCGCCGGAGTGCAAGACGTGCACTCCGACCCACGAGCTGGTCGATGACATCACTAGACGTGGCGAACCTTTCGAGACGAACGATGAAGGCAAAGAAGATGATTTCTCAAGATCAAGACATGGCAAAAATTAACCGTGACAATTGGATATGTGTGCCCAATATGTTCAATTTTTTGTCTTGATGTTTATGCATTATTTTATGCTTATTTAAATTGTGTTTAAATTTGCGATGCATGAGAAAACGTTTTGAAAAATCTCACTTTCGAAAATTACTAAGTATGCTTAAACAATTAATTGACAATTTTATGGATAATAAAATTGAATTAATTTTGACCTCCATGATTTATTTATTTGTGAATTCTTTTGGAGAAATTCCCCCAACGGGACGGTCAAAAGATAGCTTTCACATGAATAAATTTCAAATGGATGATTGTGGATTATTACTAGTGGCGACGATGACCCTCCCCAAGAGGCTCGTTCAATGCGAAATAATAATTCTGTATTTAATCATGGTTATTACTTTGGTATAAAATGGATATGCATATACTTCCCCGAAGTCCCTGTCAATTTTATATTGGTCAAGTGGGAGCCAACTATTAATCTAGTCATTAAAGGTTTGTAACTGCTCTTGTTTGTAACCTGCTTGAATGTGTTTAAATAATGACCCACCCCACGTGGCTTATTTAAACTGTTTTGAGATGTTGGCTGATGCATGTTCATATTTTTTAGATTTTAATATGAAACATGTGATCGAATTTTGTGATATATTTGTGCTTATGCATATTATTATTTATTTCAGTTCATCATGTCGCAACCTTTTAATCCACTGTTCAATATACTTAAAGACAATTTGCTTACTGGTGAAAACTTCGTTGATTGGAGTCGTAAACTTACTATTGTCCTCACTGCACAAAGCCATAACTGGATTCTCACTACACCTAAACCAGAAAAGCCAAATGATGAGTCAACTAAATCGGTTAAGAAAGAGTATGCTGACTGGGAGCGTTCCAACGAAATGGCAAAGTGTACCATCTTGGCTTCAATGTCAGATGTGTTGCAACACCAACACTAGAACGTTGAGACCGCTGCAGACATCATGACTAGTCTTAAAGCGATGTTTCAACATCAGAACCGTGTGGCTCGTCAGATCACCATGAGAGACCTGCTCTCTATGAAAATGGTGGAGGGAATGCCCGTAAGGGAGCACGTTCTCCAGATGATGGCTCACCTTAACAAACTTGAGGTACTTGGCGCTGAATACGACATCGAGACCCAAATCAATTTCGTGCTCCACTCTCTGCCGAAAAGTTTTGAACAGTTCAGGCTGAACTACCAGATGAACAATCAGAAGTTCTCGATGCCTGATCTATTGCAAGCTTTGGTCTCGGCAGAGGCGATATTGAGGCAAAAGAGCCAAGCCTTGGTGGCAAATGGACCTTCTTCTTCTTCTAGGCCAAGGGGTGGTAAGAACAAGAAAAATGACAAAAGCCACAAGCAAGTGAACTCAAGTGTTGCCAAAGGCAAAGAAAAGGTGAAGGGAGGTGGAGGAGTGAGCAAGCCAGCTAAGGGGAGGTGCTTCAAATGCGGTGAAAAAGGACATTGGAGGTCAGTCTGTTCCAAACCCAAAAGGAATGGAAAGAAAGGTAATTCTCACGCACTAGTTGTTGAAACTTGCTTAGTGGCGTATGCCCCCCATTTATGGGTGGTGGATACGGGATCCACTGATCATGTTTGTTTTACTTTACAAGGGTTCAAGCGGACCCGACAACTTACTGGGAGTGAGATCCTCATCACACTGGGCGATGCTACGAGAGTGGTAGCCTGAAGCAGTGGGAGAAGTGCACCTGTCTTTTGAAGACAGAGTTTTAATTTTAAGAGATGTTCTTTACGTTCCGAATTTTAGAAAGAATTTAATTTCGGTTTCTAAACTTTACCTTGATGGATATTCGGTTACTTTTGATAAAGTTTTTACCATTTCTCTTTATGATAAATTTATCTGTCATGGAACGTTGTCGAATAGTCTCTATACAATTAACTGTGCACACCACTCACGAAATGCATCCTATAACACATCAATTGTTTCCGATAAAAGAAAACGTTCATCAGACGTGAACGAAACACTTCTATGGCATCTAAGATTGAGACATATTAATCCAAAGAGGATCCAAAGGTTGGTAGAAGACGGTTCACTGGAGTCTCTCCAAGTTGAACCAATTCCAACCTGCGAATCATGTTTGGGGGTAAAATGACCAAGAGGGCATTCGGAGCCAAGGGGAATAGAGCCAAAGAAGTGTTAGAAATCATTCACACAGACGTATGTGGTCCAATGTCAACCAAAGCAAGAGGAGGTTATGAGTATTTCGTCACTTTTATTGATGACTACTCAAGGTACGGTTATATTTTCCTTATGAAGCATAAATCTGAGACCTTTGAGAAATTCAAAGAATTTAAGGCTCAAGCAGAGAATCATAGGGAAAAACGTATCAAGTCTCTACGATCCGATCGTGGAGGCGAGTACCTCAGGGATGAGTTTTTGAACTACTTGTCAGATGAAGGGATTCTATCCCAGCTAACTGCACTCGGAACCCCTCAACAAAACGGGGTTGCAGAGTGAAGAAACAGAACTCTTTTGGAAATGGTTAGATCAATGATGAGTTATGCGGATCTTCCCAAGTCGTTCTGGGGTCATGCCTTGGAAAGAGCGACTTACATTCTGAACTTGGTGCCATCCAAATCGGTTCCCAAAACTCCCAAAGAATTGTGGACCGGGCGCAAGCCCAGTTTGAGACACATGAGAATTTGGGGGTGTCCGCCTACGTGTTGGACAATGAAGCCAGAAAATTGGATCCTCGATCAGAATTAAGGTTGTTTACAGGATACCCCGAGGGAACAAAAGGGTGTATGTTCTATGGTCCCGAAGATCAAAAGGTGTAATAAGCACCCACTTTAGATTTTTGGAAGAAGACTATATGAACGAAAGAAGACCCAGAAGTGAGATCACCTTAAATGAGCTAAGGGGGCTAACCTCATTGCCAACTATACAAGATGACATACCAAACGACACACTTTCACAACCGAAACCTCGTCGTAGTGGGAGGGTTGTGAGACAACCCGAGAGATTCATGGGGATAGGAGAGTCCTCGGACTTAATTCCCGGACAAGACGAATCAGACGCATGGACATATGATGAGGCAATCCAAGACAAAGATGCGGTTTCTTGGCAAAAATCAATGAAAGTCGAAATGGGTTCTATGGATCACAACAGAGTGTGGGAGCTAGTCGAACCACTTAATGGGGTCAAACCCATTGGTTGCAAGTGGGTATACAAGAGAAAAAGAGGACCGAACGGGAAGGTGAAAACCTTCAAGGCAAGGCTTGTGGCGAAAGGTTATACTCAGAAAGAAGGGATCGACTATGAGGAAACTTTTTCACCTGTAACAATGCTCAAGTCCATCCGAATTCTCTTGTCGATTGCTGCGCATCTCGATTTTGAAATCTGGCAAATGGATGTCAAGACAGCTTTCCTTAACGGAAGTCTTGATGAAGAAATCTATATGCAACAACCCCAAGGCTTCATTGAAAAGGGCCAAGAACACCTAGTTTGTAAGCTCATGAAGTCCATTTACGGACTCAAACAAGCATCTAGAGCTTGGAACCAATGTTTTGATCATGTTATAAAGTCTTATGGGTTTGATCAAAATAAGTTCGAAAGTTGTGTGTACAAAAAGAGTGTCGGAACTGCATTGGTATTCTTAGTACTATACGTAGACGACATTCTGCTCATCGGGAATGATGTAAAGGTGTTATCAGATGTATGGGCATGGCTTTCAAAACAATTTGATATGAAGGACTTAGGGGAAGCCGGGCACATCCTTGGGATCAAGATCACTCGAGATCGCAAGAAAATGATGATAGGCTTATCGCAAGCTTCATACATAGACACTGTCTTGAAACGATTCAGCATGCATGATTCCAAGAAAGGCTTCGTACCTTTCAGGCATGGAATCCATCTATCCAAGGAAATGTGCCCTAAGACACAAAAGGAGATAGATGACATGAAAGACATTCCTTATGCTTCGGCTATCGGAAGCCTTATGTATACAATGTTGTGCACGAGACCGGATATCTGCTTTGCCGTTGGCATGATGGCAAGATATCAAAGTAACCCGGGGAAAGAACATTGATTCAGCTAAAAAAAACATTCAAGTATCCGAAAAGAACTCGAGATAGAATGTTGGTTTATCAGTCAGATAGTCTAATCCTCATCGGCTACATGGACTCGGATTTCCAATCAGACTTAGATTCCAGAAAATCTACCTCCGGTAGTGTGTTTTGCATGGGGGAAGAGCCATGACATGGAGAAGCGTTAAGCAGAAATGCATCGCAGATTCTACCATGGAAGCCGAATATGTAGTCGCTACGAGGCAAATGTGAAAAAGCCGGTTTGGCTCAAGAACTTCTTAGTGGACTTGGATGTAGTTCGAATTTGCCCAAAGATCAATCATTTTATTGTGACAATGCCGGAGTAGTTGAAAATTCAAGGGAACCAAGAGCCCACAAGGCCAGCAAACACATAGAAAGGAAATACCATCTTATACGAGAAATCGTTAAGAGAGGAGATATAAGGTGGCAAAGATCGCGTCGAAGACAACCTAGCGATCCATTCACAAAGGGTCGCCTCGTAATACATTCGAGAGACATGTGGAAGGAATGGGTGTCAAGACCGCTTAACTGCTTTGAGTATAAGTGGGAGACATTATTAGGTTCGTGTAGGTGACATTATATATCACGACAGAAACTACACGAGACATCTTTGAGTATACTTAAAAGCGGACTTTTGAGTATAAGTGGGAGATTGTTGGGATTATACTGGAAAGTATGCTTTTACTTTGTATAATCAAACTGATTTTCGTCTTATTTAATTGAAATAAATTATTTATCACTGATGCTTTAAATATCATCGAATGTTACATATATTTATTGCATAATTGTTCAATAAATAGTACGTGTTACATTGTAGTTAATTTAGTGATACCGATCACGAAAGATTAAATTAATGAATCCCTTGTAACCAAAAGTACACCATTCACGACCTAGATGGAAATGAACAATCCATCGTGAAAGGTTGAAGTGTAAGGCTCGATTGACTTGTCTTGACCAAGAGATTACACTAGTGCATGTTTAGTGCAATCAATAGGACCTCCAAAGAGGACAAATTCTTGGTCAACTAGGAAGAATTAGACCTCGGTGATTCGTTATTTCTTAATCTTCGCCCCTTAAATAGGATCGCCAGGTTTAGTAATTATTGCTTTGACTTATTACGGGTAGAGAATCAACGAGATTCAATACTTTATATCTTGGGCAATATTATTGGTCACATCACGATTGCTAAGATTTATCTACGGAGAATCGTGTGCAAGCACGCTTGTTCGATTTGCCCCCGGGAGGTTCATAAGTTTTATCATACCAAATCTTGCAAGTGGAACTAGTTTCCTGTTATGGATAATAATGTTGAACTCGTTCCTTACCAAGGATAAAAGATATTAATTAATGGAAAGTTATTTCAAAGGGGCTTGAATTAATTAATGGGCTAGATAATCTTAAACACGGAAATAATAACCGGAGCCATATTGACTGTAATATGGGTTAAGATGGATAGTGCAATATTAATTATGTAGTGGGATTAATTAATATTTATGGGCTTGAATAATATTGTGGCTCAATATTGATAATTCAAGATCCATTGGAAGATCCAATCTTAATTCTCCTAAAGACCCCTCAAGTAGCCCAACATAAAGTCCAATAACTGAATAAGGTGTTTAAAAATAAAATAAATTTTGTTGCTATTTTTCCTCATTAATTTCAAAAAATATAAATAAAAGGGGAGAAAGATTTTCTTTGAATTTTGTTATGGAATGAAGATATGTATTCTTGAAATACGAGATTATCTCATTAAATTCAAGAAATCTCCCACTTGGTTATTTATATGTTATTTTCGAAAATTTTGAAAGAATAAGGGAAAGAAAGATTTTCTTGATTTTCTTGAAAAGATATTATGGAAGATATGTATTCTTGCAATACAGGTATATCTCATAAATTCAAGAAGATCCAAATCTTGGAATCTTTATCCTTATTTTTTCGAAAATAACCATAACAAGAGAAGGTGGGATTTTATGGAATATTTTAATTATAGAGAAAAGAATATAGGAGATATATTCAAGATTTATTGGAGATCAAGAAAAAAAAATTCCTCCCTATTCCATGATAAAAAATCGGCCACCACCTCTCTATAAATAGGGGATGATTTCTTCATCCCCAAGTACAATTCCATGCGCTGGAAAAATTAGTAAATCCACAAAGGTGGTGCAACAAATTTTTATTTTCTCTTTTGTTAATTGTTCGCGAGCTTCCTTCCACCGGATTGACGAGCAAGGACTAGAGAATACTTGGGAAGACCTTTTGGTGTGTTTTTATCGACGAGACCATTGCCACTCCAAGATGTTAGTTCACGTAAACCCGTAGCAATTCCGCATGCGTAGGATTTATGTGAACTGTTTATATGCATGATTTGTTGTTGAATTATTATATGATTAATTCATGCTAGTAATAATTGTTAGAATTAAATTTGTATTTAAATATTCATCCCGAATAGATCCGTGCAATTAATTCCCCAACACAAATCTCTCTAATCTCATTCATTTAGAGTGTTGTTTTAATCTCAGCCATTGATTTCATCTTCCATTTTCTATAAATTGTGACCTCTCTCATTCATTTTTTCTCCATTCTATTTCACAATTTCTCATTTCTTCATCCTCAATTCTCAACCAATTATTTTTATCATTATTTTAGGGTTTCATATCACATTTCTCATTTGTTAGATCATATTTGTTGGTGTTGATTTCACTATTGTTACATCATTTTGCATTTGTTGTTTCTATTATTTTTTAATGATCTAACTAATAATTATTTGTGATTTTCAGATTTTGATTGTTATTCATATTGTATTTTAATTTTCTAATAATCGTATTTTGATTTTTTAGATTTATATATTATCGATCAAGAAGATTACTTTTGGAGAACGTGAAGTTTATATGTGGAAATGAATTCATGAAGATGATTTGATGTCTACAATGAAGTCAACATGTTATCAAGTTTCGTTTGTATTCTATTGTAACGGATATTTGTATCTTCAATATAATTTCTTTGAATATGATCTAATTTCTTCTATTTATAACAATTGTTCTCTTTCACCTATAATTTCAGTATTTATTATTTGCGCATATGACATATCAAAAAAATTATGCGCATATGATGATATATTTGGCATATAGTTATTTCTTGGTGAATAACAATGACATTCCATTAAACAAGATCTTATTTTATAATAAAAATAATTAAATATATGTTAACTTTATATAACATAATTTTAATATATATGTTCAGTATTTTTCAATTTTATTATTACTTAATTATATTAGGAGATATTTCTTTTAGAATTTTTGCAATAATATTAAATTTGAATTTACTTGAATTAGGTGACAACTATATCAAAATTAAGGATTATCATGGGCCAATCAAAAATCAATTTTTTTTATATATCTTTAAAATAGAATTAAAAGTATTATTTAAAATCAAGATGTAAATTAAATTTTGAACAAAATAATTTATTTGAATTTTCTTTAGCTTTAAATACTTTTCTTTTTTTGTCACGGATAGATAAATTCTTGCCAGCATACACAAGTCTTAAAAATTATAATAACCATTAAACCTAAAAGTGTATATCCAATTAAATTTTAATATTTTAGTTTTTGTATTGTCATAATAAAATTTAAAATAAATTTTATTTCTAAATATATTTGCAGGATCGTAGGTGAATATAAATTGGAAATATTTTATTTTTAGGTCTAAAGTTATATTAAATAATCCTAAAAATATTTTAAATTCAAATGATAAATGAAATGAAATTCAATATTCTTTTTGAAAGACAACTTTTAAGGATGATTTGGTATTTTAATTTTAAACATAAAAAAATCGATACAAAATATATGTTGATTTGGAGAGTTATTGATGATTTGCAAGATTTAAGTCCTAAAATTATGCAATTACATAATTGTTTAATCAAACACTTATTATTATAGACATGCTTTGAATTTTTACTAAATTTTGATAGAATATGTAAGTTATTATAATTATTACATTAATAATAGTCAAACATTCCTAATATATAGGTTTAACTTAATTGTTTTCTATACATAGGTTTAATTATATTTAATGTCTAATTAATGATAACTAATAATAAATTAATAAGCAAATATACAAAGTCAAACTATATTTAATTATATCAATATTTTTTATGAAAAATATGTAACGAATAATTTGATATAATTTTTTGATCTAATTTATTTAAATATTTTAAATTATGTACATATGTCAAAATATTCGTAAATATAAATAATATGATATTAGACAAACAAATTAATTTTTTTTGAATAAGGTATTTAAATGTACAAAATAAGAGGAATAATTAATTACATATTTAATTTATTGAAATAACCAAAATGTATATAATAAATTATCATGATTGGTTCTTTTAGTATTAGTTTTTTAATGGATAGTATTAATTTTTTAATTGAAAGGTATCGTTTATTAAAATTTTAAATAACTAAAATTTATTATGATAGTATTGAATTTTTTGTTGGTATTCTAAAAAAAATATTCAAATTAACACTTAATTAATGAATATAATTAATTATTTATTATTTCCCATAAAAAAATAATTAATGATTTATTTTTATAATATTATTAATTATTTAAAATTACCTGACTTGCTTTTTTATCTTAATTAAAAAATATTCGATAATTACTGAAGATTTTTTAATTTGGAAAAAAAAAATCGCGTTAATAATAGATGTTACACAAAAATTCTATATGAAGGTATATTAGTTGTGATGAACTATATTTTTTTTGTCGCTATAATAACAGAACAATTTTTTTAATTGAATATAAAATTTAGAGGCACACTTACATGAGACGGTCTCACGGTGAGATGAGACATATATTTGACATTGACACTTTAACACTTTGGGAGGGGTGTAGATTGTACCCCGTCTCATGCATGAGACCGTGTCATATGAATTTTTATCATAAATTTATATAATTAATGTTGATGTAAAAGTTTCAATATTCATTGTCAATGTACAATTAATAAATATAATTGCAAAAAATACCGATAATATAATTAAGCAATATAATTTATTATTTAAAATATTTTATTAATTATTTAAAGCTATTTGATTTAATTTTTAATCTTAATTTAAAAACATTCAATAATTATGGAAGATTTTTCTCTACTTTAATATACCCATCTTTGCAATTTTTAATGTTACACGAAAATTCCTCAAACATGATTGTTAAGTTATCTCATTCATGATAAATTAATAACTTTTTTTCGCTATAATTACGAGAGAAACTTTTAAATTGAACATATAAATTGGTACAATTAATATTGATATAAAACTTGCGAATATTTTTTCTAAATTTATTTGCAGAATTATAGATGAATATTAATTTGAATTTTTTTCTATATATATTTTTAATTTTATTTAATGTATAATTAATAATAATTGATAATAATGGAAAATGTCCACTGGTGTTTTGCTTGATGGGGAGGCCAAGGGTTGGAGCTGAGGGTGGTTGAAGCTATGGCGGTGTTAAGGGGACTGCATTGGGCGAAAGAGAAGGGTGTAACGAACTTGGTAGTTGAAACGGACGCCCAATTGGTGGTGCATGCACTAAAGAGGTCGAGCCCGAGCTTGAGGCTTACGTATTTTGGTACGTTGATTGAGGAGATTTTGAGTATTGCTAATTCTTTTTCGAGTATTACGTTTTTATGGTCTAGGCGGACGGACAATTTATTGGCCCATAGATTAGCTTTGTTTGGTCTGTCGTGTGATTTATCGTTCTTTGATAGGGTTATTCCTGTTGCTTTTGCTGACACTGTTATGGCCGATTTTGGCCCATTCGTTGATCTATAAGATCCTTTTCGTTTCAAAAAAAAAAGTCTACATTGTCAAATTATATTTAATTAGATCAATATTTTTTTTATGAAAATTTTGTAACGACTAATTGAACATAATTTCTCGATCTAATTTATTTAAATATTTTAGATTATGTACATATGTCAAAATATTCGTAAATGTAAATAATCTGATATTAGACAACAAATGTTTTTTTTTTTTAAATGTACAAATTAATAGGAACAATTAATCACATATTTAATTTAATCAAAGATCTAAAATGTACATATTATATTATCATGATTGGTTTTTTTAGTATTGATTTTTTAATGGACAATATTAACTTTTTAATATAAAAGTATAGATCATTTAAATTTCAATTAACTAAAATTCATTAAGATATATTAATTTTTTTGAGATTTTCTCAAAAAATTCAAATTTTCACTTAATTAATGAATATAATTAATTAATTAATTAATTATTTAAAATTATATGAATTAATCTTTTATCTTAATTAAAAAATATTCGATAATTACTGAAGATTTATTTAACTTGAAAAAAAATCACATTTATAATTGATGTTACACGAAAGTTTCTGTATTATGGTAAATTAGTTGTGATGAAATATATATTTTTTTATCGCTATAATTACAATTTTTTTTAATTGAATATATAGATTTATATAATTAATGTTGATGTAAATTTCAATATTGATTGCCAATGTACTGTTAATAAATGTAATTGTATTTGACTCAATTTTTATTTTTTTATAATATAATTAAGTGATATAATTTATTATTTATATTATTTTATTAATTATTTAAAGTTGTCTAATTTAATTTTTAATCTTAATTCAAAAACATTCGATAATTACGGAAGATTTTTCTCTACTCGAATATATCCATCTTTGTAATTTTTAATGTTATACGAAAATTCCTCCCACATGATTTATAAGTTATCTCATTCATGATGAACTAATACATCATTTTTACCTATAATCACATAAGAAACTTTTAAATTGAAAATATAAATTGGTATAATTAATATTGATATAAAAATTACAAAATATTATTTCTAAGTTTATTTGCAGAATTGTAGATGAATATTAATTTGAATTTTTTTCTATATATAGATTTAATTATATTTAAAATAATTCATAATAAATTAATAACGAAATATACAAAGTCAAACTATATTTTAATTAGATCAATTTTTTTAATGAGAAATATGTAACGACTAATTGAACATAATTTATCGGCCTAATTTATTTAAAAATTTTAAATTATGTATGAGTGTCAAAATATTCGTAAATCTAAATAATCTAATATTAGACAAACAAATTTTTTTTTTTTTTTGGATAAGGCATTTAAACATACAAATTAGGGGAACAATTACTTACATATTTAATTATATCAAATAACTAAAATGTACATACTATATTATCATGATTGGTTCCTTTTGTATTAGGCTTTTAATGGATAATATTATTTTTTTGCTAATTGAACATAACTTATCGGCCTAATTTATTTAAATTTTTTAAATTATGTACGCATGTCAAAATATTCATAAATATAAATAATCTAATATTAGAAAAATAAATTATTAATTTTTTATAAGGCATTTAAACATACAAATTAGGAGGAACAATTACTTACATATTTAATTAAATCAAATAATTAAAATTTATATATTATATTATCATGATTGGTTCCTTTAGTATAAGGCTTTTAATGGATAGTATTATTTTTTTTAATAGAAAAGTATAGATCATTTAAATATTTAATAACTAAAATTCATTATGATATATTAAATTTTTTGTTGATATTCTAAAAAAATTCGAAATTTACACTTAGTTAATGAATATAATTGATTATTTATTTATATAGTATTATTAATTATTTAAATTATCTGACTTAATTTTTTATCTTAATTAAAAAATATTCAATAATTACTGATTTTCTTTAATTTGAAACAAATACACGTTTATAATTAATGTTACACAGAAATTTTGTGTTAAGGGATATTAGTTTTGATGAACTATTTTATCGCTATAATTACAGAATAATTTTTTTAATCGAATATATAAATTTACATAATTAATGTTGATGTAAAACTTTCAATATTGATTCCTAATGTACAATTAATAAATGTCATTGCGTTAGATTAAAAAAATTCCGATAATATAATTAAGTATTATTTTATTAATTATTTAAAGTTTTCTGATTTAATTTTTAATCTTAATTAAAAAACATTCAATAATTATGATATATTTTTCTCTACTTAAATATATCCATATTTTAAATTTTTTATGTTACACAAAAATTCCTCCAACATGATTGTTAAGTTATCTCACTCATAATTACGAAAGAAACTTTTAAACTAAACATATAAATTGGTATAATTAATATTAATATAAAATTATAAATATTATTTATAAATTTATTTGTAGAATTGTAGATGAATATTAAATATATATATATATATATATATATATATATATATAGGTTTAATTATATTTAATGTCTAATTAATGATAATAGGTAATAAATTAATAACCAAACATATAAAGTCAAACTATATTTAATTAGATAAATATCTTTTTATGAAAAATATGTAACGACTAATTGAATACAATTTTTCAATCTAATTTATTATTTAAATATTTTAAATTATGTACGCATGTCAAAATATTCGTAAATGTAAATAATTTGATAATAGCCAAACAAATGAGTTTTTTCTTTTTTTTTTGGATAAGGTAGTTAAACATACAAATTAAGAAGACCAATTAATTACATATTTAATTTAATCAAACAACTAAAATGTATATATTATATGATCAATATTATTTCTTTTAGTATTAATTTCAATGGATAGTATTAATTTATAATAGAAAAGTATCATTTATTTAAATTTTAAATAACTAAAATTCATTATGACATATTGATATTCTCAAATTTTTTTTTTTACACTTAATGAATAAATATAATTGATTATTTATTTATATAATATTATTAATTATTTAAAATTATCTTACTTAATTTTTTATCTTAATTAAAAAATATTTGATAATCGCTGAAGATTTTTTTAATTTGAAAAAATTCATGTTTATAATTAATGTTACACGAAAATTCTGTATTAAGGTATAATTGTTGTGATGAACTATATAGTTTTTTTTGTCTAATTACAAAACAAGTTTTTTAATTGAATATATAAATTTATATAATTAATGTTGATGTAAAAATTTCAATATTGATTTCCAATGTACAATTAATAAATTGTACCTAGGCAATCGTTGTGATGACAATTTTCAATATTGATTTCCAATGTACAATTAAGAAATTAAGAGGGGACAATTTTTAATTATGTTATTTGTTATGATGACGATAAATAAAAGTCGGTGAATCGTTGTCTACTGTGTGTTTGTATCTTCCAAAGCCGATTATCACACACGACAGATATATATTGCAGTCTGTAGAATCAAAAGTAAAAGAGGAATTAAAATCCTATCTCTTAGTTCTAATGTGAAACCTTGCAAGTGTATAAAAAATGTTGTTTACAAAGAAGTTTTTCGACATTTATAATTGTGTGTGATGTATTTAATTCTGAAATATAAAATTGTGAACTATTTTTTTATTATAAAAAATAAAGTATAATGATATGTAAAATCTCATTTTAGATATTTAGATTACATTATTATTTTTTACAATAAAAAATACTCCCCCGTCTCACCACACATTGCAGAAACTTTTGGACACGTATTTTAAGAAAGATGTATAATGAGTAGAGTTTTGGTGGATAATTTTGTAATCTTTTATGTATAAAATAGTTGATTGAGTGTATGCTTAGGTCCCAAAAGTAATGACATTTTGTGTGAATATATGAGTATTGTAAGGGTGGAGTTTAATAAGGAGTTCAATTTTGAGTATGCAAAGTGTTGTGGGATGTTCCAATTAATAAGAAAAATATGCAATATGTTATGAAACGGAAGGAGTACATTAATTAAACTTAAGAAATTTCTTCTAACACTAGTATTATATAAAAGGAGGACTGCACTCCTAAGAAGCTACCATGTGTCATTTAAATGTCTTCTCCTTCTTACATATGTCATTTTAAGTGTCCTTTTCTTCCGACGTGTGTCATTTTAAGTATCTTCAACTTCCGTGTCAAATTTAAAACCATTATTTTGCCATGTGTCAACCTCAGTTTGATGAGGAAAGGAGAACGTGTTGCACCGCCCGTTCAAGGAACGCTGTAATCTAAAAAGACTCTTTGAAAACTTTATTCACACCTGATTATAATAAATGTTGCATGCAAAATTAATAATTGTAATCTGAAAAGGCACTTTGAAAACTTAATTCAACGACTTTTCATTTTTTGTGTGTGTTAAATACAGAAACATCAAAGAATCAAAGATTATAATTTTGTAGCAGGATCGTATCGTGTAGCAGCTTTGTTATTTTAAGAATTCTTAATTTTCCAGCATAAATCAAATTAAACCCCAATTTGGCAAAAATCAGTTGAAATTAACAAATTTCGATTCTGGCTTAAAAAAGAAAAGAAAAAGAGAAGGAGAGAGTAACTTTACCAGAGATCTGATGGAGAAAGGGAGCGATGGCGTGAGATCGGAGAGACGGAACAGAGGCGGTCAGGTGGTGGATGGGAGGCGGCGGGCGACGGCCGCTGATTGAAGAAACTGAAGGAAGAGTGAGAAGATTTAAGGGCTTAAATTGGAAGATACAAATATGTAAAGCCCAAAACAAAACTAGGCGGCCCATCAATATCAAAGTCACGCCAAACGGATAAATAGACGACCATGAAACATTATTTTTGCTTCTGTTGCCCACAAATGATTCATGTATCAGCTTTTCAGCTTTTATTTACGATTTTGTTTCGTTTCATCACTAATTCCAAATTAATTAATGGCAAATTCTCCATGCACCATTTGATTTGGTGCAATTTAATTTTAGAATTTTTTTTTTTTTTTTTTTTTTTTAGTTTTCTTTTAGTTTTAATTTCAATTTTAGGTTTGGTTTTATTTTTTTATTATTTTTGACCCGGATTCAAATCCAACCCGAGTGGTTCATGATTCACTCAGACCAAGTAATTTATGATTCACCCGGCTCGAATGATTCATATATAATTTAGGGTTCATTATTTAGGGGTTATAGTTTATAGTGTATAGTTCATTCAAATTAAAATTGAATCCAATTGTAATAATTTGAATTGGTGCATGGGATGCACAAGAAAGTGACTCTTAATTAATACTACATATCTTTAGCTTAGTAAAAATAAATGTGTTACTTCCTAATGAAACAACTAATA
The DNA here is from genome assembly GCA_037126765.1 of Stenogyne calaminthoides. NCBI lineage: Eukaryota > Viridiplantae > Streptophyta > Magnoliopsida > Lamiales > Lamiaceae > Stenogyne > Stenogyne calaminthoides. The sequence continues at coordinate 2,525,472 of JBBCBC010000031.1, read as the reverse complement.
TGTTTAATTGAAATAACTAATAGTACTGCCTAAAAAATTCACGCAAAATGCAAATTAATTGTACAATAAAATTAATGTACACGATTTGACAAATAAGGGCAGATTTAGTCAAGAAAAACATGTCTTTTTAACAATAAATAAACGAATAAGAGACTTAACATTATTTTTTTTATGTAAAATTAAACAAATACTCCCCCCGTCTTAAGATAATGTGCACACTTTCTTTTCGATCCTTTCCATAATAACATGCACACCCCTTCATCCTCACAATATCCACAACATTACACAAAACGTCATTATTTTTGGCCCCACATATATACAATTTAACTTTTTTTATTTATTTTATACATAAAGTTTATAAAATTATTCCTCAAAGAGTGGGTCTCTTGTACACCCAAGTGCACCGTACACTCATGCAATGAATGACCCATTTAAAAAATCGTGTCAACCTATTTATTAATTCACATATTTTGCCGAAAAAATACCAGTTGTGGGGTTTGGCCCAGTGGTTAAGTCTCTCGGCTGTGTTTTGCAAGGTACAGGGTTCGACTTCCTTTAACCTTCAATCCCCAACTTTGTTTATATTTTTTTTATGTGCAACTACTAAAAATAGAATCGTGCAACTATCAATAACCAAAATGTGCGACTACTTATAATTGCAAGATTCTACCATACAATTAGAAAACATATAAACGTGCAACTACTTAAAATAGAATCGTCCAACTACTTAAAAAAGAATCATGCAACTACCTATAACCAAAACGTGTGACTATTTATAATAGAAACATGCAACTACCTATAATAGAATCGTGCAACTACCTATAACAGAAGCATGACACTACCTATTATAGAAGTGTGCAACTACCTATAACAAAAGCGTGCAACTACCTATAACAAAAGCGTGCAACTACCTATTATAGAAGCGTGCAACTACCTATAACAGAAGTGTGCAACTACCTATAATAGAAGCGTGCAACTTCCTACAAAAAAAATGTGCAACAACCTATAACAGCAACGTGCGACTGCCTAAAAAAACTGTGCGACGGTCGACGATGCGGTGGGAGGCCTGCGGCGGTCAATGGTACGGTGGGAGGCCTGTGCAGCGGTCGACGAAGCATTGGAAAGAGGCGGTCTCTCTCTCTCTCTCTCTCTCTCTCTCTCTGCAATGGTGGTGAAGATGATGAAGTGGAGGCCATGGCCGTCGCCTCAATCGAAGAAATTCAAGGCCAAAATCACGATTCATGAGCTCAAAGGCATCATCGCAACCCCCAATTCATTTCTGGATTCTTCTAGGTTTTCAGTTGAAACCAAGTGGAAAGGCTCCAAGGTGATTTCATTGACTTCTTTGAGGAAGAGCGTGAGGAGGAATTTCGCCAAGGAGGAGCTTTTGGGTGAAGACGGAATTGTTCGATGGGATGAGGAATTTGGGGAGAAGGAGAGGAGGGCACCATTCTCAAAATTGGAATGAGGTAAATTAATTAAAAAAAAACCCTGAAAATGACATTTCATATTTAACCAGAATTCAATTACTGGGTAGGGTCGGTGCACGAATCTTACATCCGTGCACCAGTTATCTATGAGACCTAGCCTTCCTCAAAACTCTGCTTATTTTTTTTTAAAAATTTTGTGTCCAAATAACGTGTACATTATCTTGAGAGTTGAGACAGATGGAGTAATAATTTTCTCAATTTAGTGCCAACGTTGGTAATTGTCAGATTTTGTTCACACAGTCGATAATTTCTAAACGACGCCATGACTACGTAAATGTTTTTTTGCCCAAGAGGCTATAGCACTATAGTAAGTTTTTCTCAATTATTTTAAAACAAAATGACACCTGATCATCATTTTTGTTTCATCAATCAATAAAAAAATCTATAAAAACTTATTGGATTTTGGAGTACAAGGGGTATGATGCGAACAAGAATTTTGGACCCAAAAAAAATATGTGCAAGATTATTCGCGAAATTGTCCCAAATTTATTACTATCAAAGATATGGTCTATTTTTGCAAGATTAATCAAGATTGGCAAGAATCTCTACAAAATTGACAAAAATCTAAAGATTTACTTTTTGTCCTTTAATATTCATTTATTTTTGCATATCTTTTAGATTAGATTTAGTCAATTTAGGCAGATTTTTAGTCCTTTTTTCCTTTAAATATGTGTTGAACGTTTTTTTTCTTGGGAAGCAATGAATAATATAACTTATCGTGTTTTCTATTCGTTCTTTTATGGTCTGTGTCAGGGCGACGAATTTATCGTGTTTTCAAATCGCGGTTCTCATCAAATTGGTGCTTTAATTGAGAGTATTTGAGAATCACGATCGTAAATTGCTACTAGGGATGTCAATGGGTCGGGTCGGGTACTTAGATACCCAGACCCAACCCACTCTTGAAACGAGGCGGGGCGGGGCGACCCATATTAAATATCTTTTCATATTTTATTTTATTTTACGATTTAAAATATTGATATCAATAGATAATTTTAATTTAAATAACATATTATATTTCATATAGACCTAAAAAAATGTCTATAAAGTTGAATTTTTTTTATCTACATATTAATAAATATGAAAAAATATAAAAATATATTATATGTATATATATGGGATTTAAATCGATTTGGTCCCATAACTTTGGACCTTTATTGAAATGGTCCCGTATATATCACATGTTTCAATTTAGTCCCGTATGTTTTAAATTTGTGTCAATTAAGTCCCAATGCGCCGGAGACTGGTCAAACTACACTAAAACGGCGTCGTTTTAGGGGAGTGTATCACACGCGCCCCTATTTTTTGGCCGGAAATGCTGACTTGCTTCGATTTGGACACGTGGCACTCCACATGTGTATTTTACCGATTAAAAAAATGAAAAATGAAAATTAAAATTACACATCATTAATTACAAATAAAATAAATCAAATTTAAATTAAATATATATTAAAATTTCAGAATACAATAAAAAAAAATGAAAATAGGAGGAAACTTCCCCACCCCCAAAATTAAAATTAAATCACCAATCCTCTAATCAGAAGCAAAAATTGAATCCATCACACCACACCCTAACACCCCCAAATTGAAGAACCCTAATCCTCCACACTCTAACACCCCCAAATTGAAGATCCCTAATCCTCCACACTTTTCGCCGTTCCAAAATCGAAGAACCAATCAAACCCTACACCGTGGAAGCGCGACCATGGTGTATGTGCGTCGCAAAGGGGCGATGAAGTGGCCACACCCAGATTATATATTTTTTGGGGGTGGGGAAGTTTCCTGGAACATAACCCCTGCATCCCATCTTTTTTCAAATCAGCAAATCCGGGGTGATGCTCAATACCAAACTGCCCACCATGAGTCAAGTGTGAGTCACAATCAACAATACCAGTAGGAGTGACCCCTGTTTTCGCAATCTGGGTTTCCGAATCGACACTACGAGGTACCCCAGTATTGGAAGGAGCTCGAGCGGTAGCAGTTGTGGCTCTATTAGTATCAGGGGAGGCTCGAGAGTACGCCTCTAATGGTGTAGGCATAGTCGCGTGCAGCGACGTAGTGGTGTTAGTCGGCGGCGCCATAGAGCAATTCATTAAATCCAAAAATTGGGTGCCCGTTGACGAAGAAGGATGCAAGCCCAACATCTCCGGGCTAGGGCCTGGGTGAGCCGACATCGCCAGGACTTTCGAAACAACGCGCGAATCCAAATCGACGGCCAAAGCCACGGGGCCTGTTCGCGAATCATAGAGTATCGCATAGAGAAAATCTGGGTTAGCAAGGCGAGAGAAGAACATGCTGAGTAGCAGAATCACAGTGTGATGGATTTGATTTTTGCTTCTGATTAGAGGATTAGTGATTTAATTTTAATTTTGGGGGTGGGGAAGTTTCCTGGAAACTTCCTATTTTTTTATTTTTATTTTTTTTTATTGTATTATGAAATTTTAATATATATTTAATTTAAATTTGATTTATTTTATTTGTAATTAATGATGTGTAATTTTAATTTTTGTTTTTCATTTTTTTAATCTGTACAATACACATGTGGAGTGCCACGTGTCCAAATCGAAGCAAGTCAGCATTTCCGGCCAAAAAATAGGGGCGCGTGTGATACACTCCCCTAAAACGACGCCGTTTTAGTGTAGTTTGACCAGTCTCCGGCGCATTGGGACTAAATTGGCACAAATTGAAAACATACGGGACTAAATTGAAACATGTGATATATACGGGACCATTTCAATAAAGGTCCAAAGTTATGAGACCAAATCGATTTAAATCCCGTATATATATTATATAACATATATTTGATTTTTAATATATAAAACGGGGCACGGGTCCCGAGTAATACCCAGACCCGTCCCATTTCACTACGGGTCCGGGGCGGGTCCGACCCAAATAATGCGGGTCAGTGCGGGCCGGGGTAATATTGTCATCCCTAATTGCTACCATGTCAAGAACCAACGGTGAACGGATTGAATCGATGGAGACCGAGGTGGCGGACATCAAGGTCAGTGTGGCGAATATGAACGTCAAGTTTGATGCGTTAATCGCGGAGGTAGAGAAGATAAAGCCCAAGCTTTACCGACGTTCTTCTCAGAAAAATCCCCACACCGGTCATTATCCTTGCCGGAGAAGATAGCCTCACGGCGTCATCGCCTAACCACTGAAGAATACAGATCAGCCGCAACCATATCAGAGACACAACCCTCTCTTGGGTCGTCTGTTAGCGTCGCTCCACCGCCGGCATCACGTTCCGCCAACGGCCACAGGTTAGACGCCCCAGCACTTGTGCAAAAGTCCTACCGAACGCCTTCCACCGCCGCAAGGAGAAGTTACGCCGATCAAAATGGTGCTGCAACAGAACTTGGAATCCCTTGTCACGAGTTCACGTCTGTTGCCCTAAACCCTAAATTTGGGCCTTTTCCTTTTCTTGTGATTAATGAGAAAGTTGGGCCAGCTAATGTATTCAATGAACGTGGGAATTATTTGGTGGAGAATGACATACATGGGCTTCATACTATTAAGATTAATCACGATGGGTCTGCTGTCCAATTAAAGGAAAATGGCCAAGTTGGGCCATGTGAATTTGATGAGAGAATGGGACCGACCACCATTGATGTATTTTTTTATAATGGGCCTTTTTTTTTTTGATGGATTGGATAGCTTTAATGGATCTCCATATTATGATGGACCACCTATTTATGATGAAGAGCAGTCCGTAGTTAATCTATGCCTCTCATTTTTTATTTCGAACTCGCAGATGAGGAAAGAGAAGGATGTCTCAGAGGAACCTTGGTAAAAAAGTGGACTATACTGGCAAGCGTCCTAAGAGGACAGATGGTGGTGCTGATGATCCCATTCAGGTGGAGGATTCAGATGATGAGATGGAGATTCCTGAAGTCCCTGTTGCTGAACTGAAGGACTCTGATGATGATCTGACAATGGAGGAGCTGATGGCCAAAAAGGAAAGGAGAACCAAAAGGAGAAATGATCCTCCTGTGAATGTTGCTGAAGATGTTGCTGAATCATCTGAGGATTTAGAGAAAGAAGATGATCCTCAAAGTGAGGATTCTGAGAAAGAAGATGATCCTCAAGCGGAGGATTCAGGGGGAGAAGAGGATCCTGAAGAAGATGACCTTGAAGCAGAGGAACCTGTGCAAGCTGATGATGAAGTTGCTCCTGAGTTTGACCACTCATATGATTCTCATGAGGTACTCATGTTTGATTTTGACCCTGATGATAAGGTTGAATATTATAGGAAGTCTGCTGTTGTGAAAACCATGCTTAAGAGATTTATAGTTGATGAAAGGATCATAAAAATGCCTGATTTTGAGGCAAATAATCTGATAGGATTCCTAGACAGTAGATCTCTGTTGCATGCTCTTCAATATGCTAAGCCTTATTATATCACTTGGGTTGCTGAGTTTTATGCCAATTTGAAGAGAAGCTGTGGAAATAAGCAGTCTTCAAATTATGGGAAAGTTAGATTTAGGTACAATGTTGTCACCATTACCCCTAGGCTTATAAACATCTTCCTGAAAACAAGACAGATGGAAGATGATACTGGTGAATTGGAAATTGGGGAAGTAATGTCTGTCATTACTAGTGGTAAGTATCCTAAATGTGTTAGTGTTAGTGTCCTAGAGACAATCTATTGTAAGGACATAATACTCGATGATGTTCAGTTTGATTGAATATTATAGTTCATTTAATATTAATGTATGGCAATACACTTGTTTGAATATTATGTTTGATTGTTTGCATTTATTCATGCAAGTGTTCACATGAGTCATCGCAGTCATTGAGGTTATGAGAACTCGGATGACTTAAGCATGATTCTCAAATAGCCCCGATCAAGGATCATCAGGAATGGGATATTGATGATGCAATTGAGATTGGTGTGCGATCTGCATCATACTCTTAGAGAGTGTAGTAAGATCTCATTTACTACGAGATACTAGGTATCTCATGATGGATGCACAGATACCTTAGAGGGTATTGGTATACCCATTCGAGAAACCGTTTGATGTAATTTCACAATATGTGTCTATGGGTGTCTCGGTTAGTGGGAGCGATGTCATACTCCTTTGATTTGAGGTCAATACGCACGACATGTGTGGAGTGAACTTTAACCATGACCGATGCTTGCACCCTTCCATGGGTAGATATAGCTTGGATTGGGTTCATCACGAAATGCATGTGCGTGGTAGTTGAGCCAAGAATAAGATTCATTCCTCAATGTGGATTTAGAGAGAATACTCATCTTCTCATCATAATTGGATTTAAGTCATCGGCCGATGCACGTCAACTTGGACTTTGTGGCCAAGTGTGACACAAGTGATCAATTAGTGATTGCATATAAAATGATTAAGTTATTTGAATAGACACTTCATCATGTTCAAGATTTAATCGAGTATTCGCGAATGAAAGGAAGTTATCGTAATAACTCATGTTTCAGTTACAGGTAGTTGCACATTTCCTCGCAACGTACCTCATATATTGAGAATGTTTGATTTATTGTCTAGGATTCAATTAAGATCGTTAGTTTGACTAATCGCTCGATATATGAGGGCTTATGGGTCACACAACAAGTAACGGTTGTTTAGTGATTATAGTTGGTTGATTAAATATTATATTAAATATTAATATTTAATTTATGGAGAATATAATAATAATTATATTTAGAATTAATTATTATTACTATTTGATAAAATTGGATTTAATTAAATAGGATTCCCAATAATAATATATAAAATATTATTATGGGATTTGATATATATGGAATCAAATCCGTAGAGATTTGATATACATGAGAATTAAATCCGTAGAGATTTATGTATATGAGAATTAAATCTATGGGATATAATTTGCAAGATTATGAATTTTATTTACTAATCAGGTTAGCTTAAGATTTAAGCTGGACCTTGTTAGGGTTATACTGAAAAGTATGCTTTTACTTTGTATAACCAAACTGGAATTTCTTATTTATTTACTAAAATAATTAATAAATCACTGTTGCATTAAATATGAATGAATGTTATATATATTTATTGTAAATTCGTTCAATACGTAAAGTACATATTACGTTGTAGTTAATTTGGTGATACCAGATCACAGAAGATCAAATTAACAGCTCCTCATAAATAAGTACAAATTCACAACCCAGATGGAAATGAACGAACCATCATGAAAGGTTGAAGTATAAGACTCAGATTGGCTGGTCTTGACCAAGAGATTATACTAGTGCATTTAGATGCACTGAATAAGGACCTAGATGAGGATAAATTCTTCGGTACTGAATATACAAGAATTAGACCTCAGTGGTGTGTTATTTCTTAATCTCCGTCCCTTAAATAGGATCATGTGAAATTAATAACTATTTCTTTGACTTATGATAGGAAGAGAGTCAATATAATTCGATACCTTATATCTTGGGCAATATTATTAATTACATGACGATTGCTGACATTTAATATGGAGAATCGTGTGCAAGTACGTCTTGCTTGATTTGTCCCCTTGGTGGGCTCATAATCTTTATCATACCAAATCTAGCAAGTGGAAATTTATTTTCGGTATGGATAATAATGTTGAGCTGTCTTTACTCCAAGGACTAATATATTAATTAATTTAAAGCTTGTTCAGTGGTTTAATTAATTAATGGACTAAAATAATCTTAAACAGGGGAAATAATGACCGGGAGCCATATTATAGTAGAATTGTAATATGGGTTAAGATGGATAGTTCAGTATTAATTTTATAGTGGAGTAAATTAATATTAATGGACTTGAATAATATTTGGCCCAATATTAAAGCTTCATAGTCCATTAAAGATCCACTCTTAATTCTCCTAAAGGCCCCTCAAATAGCCCAAATTAAAGTTCAATTAATGAAAAGGAGAAGAAAATATTTTTTCCTAATATTTCTCAAAATTTTTGAAAAATATAGGAAAAGGAAGAAAATATTTTCTTGATTTTCTTGAAATATATTTTATGGAAAGAGATAAGTATTCTTGGAATACATAATTATCTCATAAATTCAAGAAGTCAAATCTTGATCCCTTTTACCTTGTAATTTTAAAAAAAGTGGGGAAAAGGGGAAGAAAGATTTTTATGGAAAAATTTAATTAAGGAGAAAAGAATATATGAGATATATTCAAGATTTCTTGGAGACCAAGAAAAAGATTTTCTTCCTTATTTTTTCCTAAAAAAAAATCGGCCACCCTAGTCCTATTTATAGAGGATGAATTTTTCATTCCCAAGTTCAATTTCATGTGTTGGAAATATTAGAAATCCACAAAGGTGGTGGCAAAATATTTTATTTTTCTCTCTTGTTAAAATCGTTCGTATGAAATCCTCCCACCGGATTACGTTCGTGGACTTGAGATATATTTGAGAAGGCTCTTTGGGATGATCCAACGTCTCAATAGTTATCTCTACAAGAGTTACGTAATCTCGTAACTCCTAGATTCCGCATGCTTAGGATTTACGTGGATTATGTGTACGCATGAATTGTTTATTTGCTTATTGATTATTATGTTGAGTTGATTTAAGATTAATTCATGTTAGTAATTAATTGATTTATTTAAATATGTCTTTGAAAATCAGCTCGAATAGATCCGGGCACCCATAATTTCTCAACAACTGGTATCAGAGCTCTAGTTTCGAGCTCTGATTTTTTAAATTGTTATTTAAATTTTGTTGCACGTTAAATTGAAAATTGGATAGTAGAATTGCTATATCTGTTTTGCAGGTATCCAATTGTCATGGTATTTAATGTGTTTATTTTTCATGCGTATGAATGTTGGTTTCAATTCGACTCGTTCGGATTTATTTTTCTCGTGAGAAAATCCACGAGTAGATTAGGTTATTTGAGATTTAAGGTATTTATTTTTCGTTAAATAAATTTTAACATTATTTCTATTAGAAGACAATTCCGATATTGGAAGGAAGTTTCCTTCCATTTTGAAAACAATTATTGCGATTTTTTTTCGGTCGTGGTGTATGGAAATGCTCCTTTATCTAATGGTTTATATTTGTTTCATTGTGGATATAACATTCTTAATATACAAAATAAAAGACTCAAACTTAGTAATCCATGAAAACCCGACGTAATGACATTGTAGCCACTTGGTCATGCAAACGAGGAAAGAATTGCGACAGTTAAGGAAATTACTACTAACCCCATTAGACTTTTGAGTCGACACGAAGTTGTGAATCTTGTCTTAAGGGCAAAATAACCAATAAACCCTTTTAAAGGAGTTCGCCGCGGCCGCTAGATGGGATCCAATCCACTCGTCAGGGACCATTGCCCACTCTGGCTAAGGGGTCGATTATTTTTCATCACTTTTATGAGAGAAATTCAAGATAGAATATAATATCAAGATCAAGACAAGGAAAATCAAACCATGACAGTTGGATAATTTGTGCCCAATATGTTTATTTTCCGCTTTGCTTGATTTATTGTTGTTTTTCTTATGCTTTATTTAATTTGCTTAAATGTGTTTGCATGAGAATTGCTCAACTAAAAATCTCAAACTAAAAAATTACTAAGTATGTTTTAATAATTAATTTGATTTTGAATCAAATTAATTTTGACCTCCATGATTTATTTATTTGTGAAATCTTTTGGAGAAATTCCCCTACGGGACGGTCAAAATATAGATTTCACATGAATAAATTCTCAAAAGGATGATCGTGAATTATTATTAGTGGCGACGATGACCCTCCCAAGAGGCTCGATCAAAACGAAGTAGTAATTTTGGATTTAATCATGGTTATTACTTAGGTATAAAATTGATATGCATATACTTCACCAAGTCCCCATCCAATTTTATATTGGTCAAGTGGGAGCCGACTATTAATTTTGAATTAAAGGTCTGTAATTGTTCTTGTTTGTAATCTGCTTGAATAGGATTTAAATGATGACCCTCCCAAGAGGCTCATTTAAATATGTTTTGAGATGTTGGCTGATGCATGTTCATATTTTTTTGAGATTTTAATATGAATCATGTGATCGAATTATGTGATTTCTTTTGTGTTGATCCGGATATTGAGACAATATGTATGTTTATTTCAGTTTCATCATGTCGCAACCTTTTAATCCACTATTCAATATACTAAAAGACAATCTGCTCTGGAGAAAACTTTGTTGATTGGTATCGAAAACTTACTATTGTCCTAACTGCACAAAGCCATAACTGGGTTCTTACTGCACCCAAACCAGAAAATCCATCGGACGAGGCAACTAAGACGGTTAAGAAAGAGTATGCTGACTGTGAGTGTTCTAACGAAATGGCAAAGTGTACCATCTTGGCTTCAATGTCAGATGTGTTGCAACACCAACACCAAAATGTTGAGACCGCTGCGGACATCATAGTCAATCTTAAAGCGATGTTTCAACATCAGAACCGTGTGGCTCGCCAGATCACCATGAGAGACATGCTCTCAATGAAAATGGTGGAGGGAACACCCGTAAGGGATCACGTTCTCCAAATGATAGTTTACCTTAACAAACTTGAGGTGCTTGGAGTAGAATATGACATTGAGACCCAGATCGATTTCATACTCCATTCCCTGCCCAAAAGCTTTGAGCAGTTCAGGCTGAATTATAAAATGAACAATCAGAAGTTCACCTTGCCTGATCTGCTGCAAGCTCTTGCCTCGGCAGAAGGAATATTAGGAGAGAGCAGCCATGCTTTAGCGGCCATTGGTCCATCTTCTTCTTCTAGGCCAAAATGAGGCAAGAAAAGGAAGAAAACCAAGAGGGAAAGCCAAGCTAACTCAAGTGTTGCCAAGGGCAAAGGAAAGGTGAAGAGGGTGGGTAGAGTGAAGACTCCGGCTAAGGGGAAGTGCTTCAACTGCGGTGAAAAAGGACATTGGAGGTCAGCCTGTTCCAAACCCAAAAGGAGTGGAATGAAAGATAATTCTCACTCACTGGTTGTTGAAACTTGTTTGGCGGAGTACGCTACCCATTCATGGGTAGTAGATACGGGATCCACTGATCATGTTTGTTTCACGTTACAGAGGTTCAAGCGGACCCGACAAGTTAGTGGACGTGAGATCCTCATCACACTGGGCGATGCTACGAGAGTGGCAGCTGAAGCAGTGGGAGAAGTGCACCTGTCTTTTGAAGACAAAACTTTAATTTTAAGAGATGTTTTTTATGTTCCTATTTTTCGGAAAAACCCTATTTCAGTTTCAAAACTATTTGTTGATGGATATTCTGTTCGTTTTAATAAACATGTTACTGTTTTGCATAACGATATGATTATCTGTCGTGGAACTTTACGGAACAATCTCTATATTATTAATTGTGCACATCACTCACAAAATTTATCGTATAACACATCCACTATTTCATGCAAAAGAAAGCGTTCGGATGATGTGAACGAAACACTTATTTGGCACCCTAAGATTAGGTCATATTAACCCAAAAAGGATTCAAAGGTTGGTTCAAGATGGTTCATTGGGGACTCTCCAGATTGAACCATTTTCAACTTGCGAATCATGCTTAGAGGGTAAAATGACCAAGAGGGCATTTGGAGCCAAGGGGCTTAGAGCTAAGAAAGTGTTAGAAATCGTTCACACCGACGTGTGTGGTCTAATGCAAATCAAATCTAGAGGTGGCTACGAGTGTTTCGTTACGTTTATCGATGATTACTCACGCTACGAATACATTTTCTTAATGAAGCATAAATCTGAGACCTTTGATAAATTCAAAGAATTTAAAGCTCAAGCAGAGAATCATAAGGAAAATACTATCAAGTCTCTACGATCTGATCGTGGAGGCGAATACCTCAACGATGAATTCTTAAACTACCTGTCGGAAGAGGGAATTGCATCCCAGTTGACTGCACCCGGTACCCCTCAATAAAACGGGGTTGCAGAACGAAGGAATAGGACGCTTTTAGAAATGGTGAGATCAATGATGAGTTATGCAGATTTACCAAAATCGTTCTGGGGATACACTTTGGAAACAACGGCATACATTCTGAACTTAGTGCCTTCCAAATTAGTTCCTAAAACCCCGAGAGAATTGTGGACAGGGCGCAAGCCCAGTTTAGGACACATCAGGATCTGGGGGTGTCCGACATATGTGTTGGACAAGGAAGCTGGTAAATTGGATGCACGTTCAGAATTAAGGTTTTTCATTGGGTACCCCGAAGAAATGAAGGGATGCATGTTCTATGGTCCCGAAGATCAAAAGGTGGTAATCAGTACGCACTTTAGATTTTTGGAAGAAGAATATATGAACGATAAAAAGTCTAGAAGTGAGATTATCTTAGAAGAACTTGTTGGGATAACATTTGTCAGGATCTATCAGGATGACCTCATAAACACAAATTTAAATTAACAATTATTACTAGCATGAATTTACCTAAGTGAATTCAAATAATAAATACACCAACAACGACATGCAAATAAAATTCACGTAAAAGATCCTAGCATGCGGAAATTCTAGGAGTTTATGTAAACGTACCCGTTGGAGAGACAATCCGAGATGGACATGATCAAGTAACTGGCTACCAACCAAAAGTCCTTCTCAAGTATTCCCATGTATTCCCAAGTCCTCGCTTAATAACCCGATGGGAGGTTCTCCGATGAACGAGTTATAAAACAAAGGAAAATAAAATTGTTGCACCACCTTTGTGGATTTCTAATATTACCAACACATGGAATTGCTTGCACGCAATTGAAGTTTTTCGAAAAAAACACAAATTGTCGACGTTTCAAAATATTTGATATTTTATCGACGCTGATATTTTTTCGAAAAAGGATCAATTCCTGTGTCTTGGGGATGAAACATTCATCCCCTATTTATAATAGAGAGGGGGACGAAAATTAGGGCTCAAAATAGGGTTAGGAAAGATCTTTTCTTGATCTCCAAGAAATCTTGAATATATCGCATATATTCTTCTTTCCATGTGTATTTTTCCACAAAAATCTCACACCTTTATTTAGTCTAATATTTCGAAAATTACAAGAAGATTTGGAAGATTGGATCTTTCTTGAATTTATGAGATATTTTTGTATTCCAAGAATACATATCTTTCTCCATAAAATCTTTCCAAGAAAATCAAGAAAATTTTTCTTCCCTTTCTCTTTATAATATTTTCGAAAATTATCAATTAAAGAAGCCAAGTGGGAGTTTTCTTGAATTTATGGGAAAATCTTGTATTCGAAGAATACTTATCTCCTTTCCATAAAATCTTTCCAAGAAAATCTTCTCCCTCTATTTCTTTAATATTTTTGATTTTTTTTTTAAGGAAATACAATGCAACAATTTATTTTATTTTAAGCACCTTTTATTTGTTGGACTATAATTGGGCTACTTGAGGGGACTTTAGAAGAATTAAGATGGACCTTCCAATGAGCTTCTGAATTCCTAATATTGAGCCACAATATAATTCAGCCCATTAATATTAATTAATACCACTATATAATTAATATTGCACTATCCAATCTTAACCCATATTACGGTAATATGGCTCCCGGTTATTATTTTCCGTGTTTACGATTATTTAGTCCATTAATTAATTAAGCCACTGAAAAGCTTTATATTAATTAATATCTTGATCCTTGGAGTAAGGACAACTCAGCTTTATTATCCATACCGGAAAATTAATTCCACTTGCAAGATTTGGTATGATAAAGGTTCCGAGCCCACCAAGGGGACCAATCACGCAAGACTTTGTAAGCACACGATTCTCTGTATTAATCTTAGCAACTGTCGTGCAATTAATATTATTGCACAATATATATTGGGTATCGAAGTCTCAATGATTCTCTTCCCATTTATAAGTCAAAGCAATAATTACTAATTGCACACCGTCCTTATTAAGTGAAAGAGATTAAGAAATCAACAACCATTGAGGTCTAACTATTCATCCCTTAAGTCAGTGCGAATGAGTTTATCCTCTCTGCAGGTCCGCTTCAGCGCATCGAATGCACTAGTGTAATCTCTTGGTCAAGACAAGTCAATCTGAGCCTTACACATCAACTTCTACCAATAGACTGTTTGAGTCTATCTAAGTTGTGAAACACGCACTAGTTTACAAGGGACTGTTAACGTGATCTTCTGTGATCTGGTATCACCACGTTAACTACAATGTAACATGTACTATAATATGAACGGTTTGCAATAAATATATATAACATTCAATCACATTTAAAGCAACAGTGATAAATAATTTATTTCAATAAATAAGTGTTTAATACATAGGTTACACAAAGTAAAAGCATACTTTCACATATAATCCCAATAATCTCCCACTTATACTCAAAGTATGCTTTTAAGTATACCACATCGCGTCTAATGTATTATACAGTGACATCTAATGTCACCTACATCAACCTAATAATATATCTCTCACTTATACTCAAAGCAGATTGGCAACGCTCTTGACACCCATTCCTTCCACATGTCTCTCGAATGTTAACAGAGGCAGACCCTTTGTGAATGGATCAGCTAGGTTGTCTTCCGACGCGATCTTTGCCACCTCTATATCTCATCTCTTAACGATTTCTCTTAAAAGATGGTATTTCCTTTCAATGTGTTTGCTGGCCTTGTGAGCTCTCGATTCCCTTGAATTTGCAACTGCTCCGGCATTAACACAGAAAATTGTGATGGTGCTGGGAAAATTCAGAACAACGTCCAAGTCCACTAGGAAATTCTTGAGCCATACCGCTTCTTTTGCTGCTTCGCAAGCAGCTACATATTCGACTTCCATGGTAGAAGCGGCGATGCATTTTTGCTTAACGCTTCTCCATGTTACAGCTCCTCCCCCAAACAAAACACACTACCCGAGGTAGATTTTCTTGAATCTATGCTCGATTGGAAATCCGAGTCCATGTATCCCACTGGAAATAAACTGTCCGACTGATAAACCAGCATTCTATCCCGAGTTCTTTTCAGATACTTTAGAATGTTCCTTACTTTGATGTCTTGCCACCATGCCAACGACGTAGCAAATATCCGATCTCGTGCACAGCATTGCATACATAAGACTCCCTACTGCCGACGCATAAGGAATGCTTTTCATGTCATCTATCTCCCCTTGTGTCTTGGGACACATGTCTTTCGATAGATGGATTCCGTGTCTGAAGGGTACAAAACCTTTCTTGGAATCTTGCATGCTGAATCGCTTCAAAAACAGTGTCTATGTATAAAGCTTGCGATAAGCCAATCATTCTTTTCTTTCGATCTCGAGTGATCTTGATCCCAAGAATATGAATGGCTTCCCCTAAGTCCTTCATATCAAACTGGTTTAACATCCATATCCTTACGTCTGACAAAACCTTTACATCGTTTCCGATGAACAGAATATCGTCTACGTATAGTACTAAGAATACCAAGGCAGTTCCGTCACACTTCTTATACACACAACTTTCAAACACATTTTTATCAAACCCATAAGACTTGATTACATGATCAAAACATTCGTTCCAAGCCCGAGATGCTTGCTTTAGTCCATAAATAAACTTCCCCAGCTTGCAAACAAAGTGTTCTTGGCCTTTCGCGATGAAACCTTCGGGCTGTTGCATATAGATTTTCTCGTCAAGACTCCCGTTAAGGAAAGCTGTCTTGACATCCATTTGCCAGATCTCAAAATCTAGATGCGCAGCTATTGCCAAGAGAATAGAGATGGACTTAAGCATGGCTACAGGCGAAAAGGTTTCTTCATAATCGATACCCTCTTTCTGAGTGTATCCCTTTGCCATAAGCCTAGCTTTAAAGGTTTCGACATTCCCGTCCGGTCCTCTTTTTCATTTGTAGACTCACTTGCATCCAATAGGTTTTACCCCACTGGGTGGTTCCACTAGCTACCACACTTGATTATGATCCATTGAGCCCATCTCGGCTTCCATCGCAGTTTGCCAGGATTCAAAATCATCATCTTGGACCGCCTCCTTGTAGGACCAGGGGTCTGATTCATTATCCCCGGGGACCAAATCCGAAGATTCTCCTATCCCCATGAATCTCTCAGGTTGTCGAACAATCCTCCCACTACGACGAGGTTCCGATTGTGTCGGTGTGACGCTTGGTATATCAACTTGTACAGTTGGTATATGAGTTTGCCCTCTTATTTCGTCTAAGGTAATCTCACTTTTGGGCTTTCTATTGTTCATAAAGCCTTCTTCCAAAAATCTAAAGTGCATACTTATTACCACCTTTTGATCTTCGGGACCATAGAACATACACCCTTTCGTTCCCATGGGATATCCTATAAACAACCTTAGTTCCGAACGTGCATCTAACTTACCGGCTTCCTTATCTAGCATGTATGCTGGACACCCCCAAATTCTGAGATGTCTCAGACTGGGCTGGCGCCCAGTCCACAACTCTTTAGGGGTTTTGGGAACCGATTTGGATGGCACTAAATTCAGAACATAAGCCGATGTTTCCAAGGCATAACCCAAAACGACTTGGGAAGATCTGAATAACTCATCATGGATCTGACCATTTCTAAGAGTGTTATGTTTCTTCGTTCTTGAACCTCGTTTTGTTGAGGGGTTCCGGGTGCAGTCAACTGGGAAACAATGCCCTCGTCTGACAGGTAGTTCAAAAACTCATCGCTGAGTTATTCGCCTCCACGATCAGATCGTAGAAACTTGATACTCTTTTTCATATGATTCTCCACTTCGGATTTGAACTCTTTGAATTTATCAAAGGTTTCCGATTTGTGTTTCATCAGGAAAATGTACCCGAACCTTGAGTAATCATCAGTGAACGTCACAAAATACTCATAGCCACCTCTAGCTTTGGTTGACATTGGACCACACACGTCAATGTGAACGATTTGCAACACTTATGTGGCTCTATTCCCCTTGGCTCCAAATGCCCTCTTGGTCATTTTACCCTCCAAACATGATTCACAGGTTGGAAATGGTTCCATCTGTAGGTCCGACAATGAACCATCTTTCACCAACCTTTAGATCCTATTTAGATTAATATGACCCAGCCTTAGATGCCAAAAAAGTGTCTCGTTCACCTTTTCTGAATGTTTTCTCTTATTGCTTGAAACAGTCGATGTGTTAAAAGATGCATTTTATGAGTGGTGTGCACAATTAACAGTATAGAGATTGTTCCTTAAAGTTTCATGATAGATAAACACATCGTTAAGAAAAAACAGTAACTTGTTTAGAAAAACGAACAGAATATCCATCAACAAATAGTTTTGAAACAGAAATAAGGTTTTTACGAAAAACAGGATGTTGGTCCTGGTGGGAAAACCCATTTTGCGCGTGCGGAAGCAAAACATTTCGTTGCGGTGCATATAAAAACAGGGGTGAGGGCAGAGTGATTCCAATTTTTCACCTTTTAAGCTCATGTGTTGTGTCTTGCTTATAATCGAGTGCGTATGACAAGATAAGAACGTAAAGCAGTAAAGAACACAACAATGTATAGTGGTTCGGAGACTCAAGCTCCTACATCCACTCTCCCTGTTCCTAGGGAAATTCCTTCAAACACTTCCTGAGCTTTCTGACTACCTCTGTAGTTTACTTACTCAACTCGGCCCTGAGTTTTCTGACTACTCCGCGTAGTTTACTTACTCAACCCGACCTTGAGCTTTCTGACTACCTCTGTAGTTTACTAACTCAAACTGGACTTATCACCCTCTCGGGCTCGCCTCTTAGATGTTTAATGAGTTCACACTCCTTCGGGACTTATCACCCTCACTCGGGATTGCCTAACAACTACCTCACTTCACCACTACTTATCTCTTGCGAGAATGGGTTTGGGTTTGGTGTTGTCTCCAACTATGGTGAGATTTTCCCTTACAATGGTTTAGCCTCAATGCTAAGGTTGGGAAAATCTCTCTAAGCTTAGGATACATCGTGGGTTGCTTAGGTTGGGTTCTAGAACACTCTTTGAATATATTTGTATATCTACAGACTTGTGTTCTAGTGGTGGGAATGCTTTGACTATAACGCTCTTGGCTCTGTAGCATTTTGTGCATAATCTCCACACATAATTTTGATGGAAGATCTTGTATTTATAGTGTGGATTTGAATGTTACCGTTGGAGAGAATCTCATTCAAATCCATACTATTCTTTGTAGGTTCTGCAGCTTTTTCAGGCTGGTTGTCTTCCTCTCATTGGTCCACGTCAGCTGGATTCCAACGGCTATATTCCTCAGCTTCAGTGCCTCGGAACATTCAGGATATACTGAGCTTTCAGTATATTACTGAGTCTTCAGTAATCTCTGAGTCTTCAGGTTTCTCTGAGCCTTCAGGTTTCTCTGAGCCTTCAGGTTTCTCTGAGTCTTTCAGATTCCTCTGAGCTTTTCAGATTCCTCTGAGCCTTTCAGATTCCTCTGAGCCTTCAGGTTTCTCAGTCTCATACTGAGTCTTCAGAATCTAACCTGTTCTATATCTGCCAACTATACACGGTGCAGATATTATCCTGAACACTCTAAAACTGAACCTTGACTCATCTATCAAGATTATCCTGAACATGTCATACTCAGGGGTTTTGGGATCTAATCAAAATCCTTCTTTATTAAATTCATTTCCCAACAATTTCCCCCTTTTTGATGATGCCAAAACCATCTTGTTACAACACACTTAACCTATACTCGGGTTTCAGTTTTTCCTATTACAAGAATGGTATATCTCTTAATAATCAATTCAGCAATGAATTTCTCAACAAATTCATCACCAAACAACAATAATCAGGCATATCAAATATAAAGACATGTAAAAAAGATAATGAGGTATTATCTTTGAGCATAAAGATAAAGTTTTCATTGATGTATGATAGACTATTACAAGTTACAATGAATCTTATCAAAAGATAAAGACAAAAACATAAAGAATTACAAGTCTTCAGTCTTGATCTTCAGTCTTCTTGATCTTCAGCTCGGCTCCTCATTCCTCTTCCACGGACCTTGTCTGATCAGGCATACTGACACTCATGCTGACTGAGTTCAGTTTCTTCTGACTTCAGACATCCTGACCCTCAGGTCTCTTGACCTATACTAAGTCTCAGTTCACCTTACTTACTGAGCCTCAGATCACTTTTACTCGAGCTACTCGATTTCTTCTTTATCCGATCGTCGATCACGTGATTAGATCAACACATCTTCAGATCAATATATCAGAATAGCATCAGGTCATCATATTAGGTTAACATATCAGGTTTATCATTATCTGATCTCGATCACGTCTGATCTTGGTCGATCTCTTACCTTTCATCTTACGATTTGCAACCTTCTTTTACGATTTGGCTTTTAGCTTTTCTTCTCTTACGAATTTTGCCGCGGCTCATCATTGACTCGAGGAACTCATCTAACTCATCGATCTCGTCGGTCTAAATCTATGACCTCGTCGATCTCAATCATCTACTTTTGATTCCGTGAGTTCCCCTCAATTTGTTCTTTCGTTCCCCCTCAACTTGTTCTTTTGTAAATTTTCTTGAATAACACAAGTTGATGATGTTTTTTAACACGTAACTAAAATATCCCAACAATTTCTCAATTGATAAAGATGCCAAGACATCAGAATATATGCATTTTTAAATAAACGGGTTTTCTTTAAAAAGATCAGTTCAGGTGGTCACTCTGAATTTAGTGAACCTTTTGAACTCCCACTCTGATACCACTTGATGGTATCAGATCAGAGACAGGTTTTAAAAAATAGATCTGCTCAGGCGATCACTCTAAAAAAGTAATCTTTTGAGCACCTGCTCTGATACCACTTGTTGGTCCCAAAGGAAAAACCCATTTTTCTTGCGTCTTGAAGCAAAAACATTTCGTTGCGGTGCATATAAAAAAAGGGGTGAGGGCAGAGTGATTCCAATTTTTCACCTTTTAAGCTCATGTGTTGTGTCTTGCTTATAATCGAGTGCGTATGACAAGATAAGAACGTAAAGCAGTAAAGAACACAACAATGTATAGTGGTTCGGAGACTCAAGCTCCTACATCCACTCTCCCTGTTCCTAGGGAAATTCCTTCAAACACTTCCTGAGCTTTCTGGCTACCTCTGTAGTTTACTTACTCAACTCGGCCCTGAGTTTTCTGACTACTCCGCGTAGTTTACTTACTCAACCCGACCTTGAGCTTTCTGACTACCTCTGTAGTTTACTAACTCAAACTGGACTTATCACCCTCTCGGGCTCGCCTCTTAGATGTTTAATGAGTTCACACTCCTTCGGGACTTATCACCCTCACTCGGGATTGCCTAACAACTACCTCACTTCACCACTACTTATCTCTTGCGAGAATGGGTTTGGGTTTGGTGTTGTCTCCAACTATGGTGAGATTTTCCCTTACAATGATTTAGCCTCAATGCTAAGGTTGGGAAAATCTCTCTAAGCTTAGGATACATCGTGGGTTGCTTAGGTTGGGTTCTAGAACACTCTTTGAATATATTTGTATATCTACAGACTTGTGTTCTAGTGGTGGGAATGCTTTGACTATAATGCTCTTGGCTCTGTAGCATTTTGTGCATAATCTCCACACATAATTTTGATGGAAGATCTTGTATTTATAGTGTGGATTTGAATGTTACCGTTGGAGAGAATCTCATTCAAATCCATACTATTCTTTGTAGGTTCTGCAGCTTTTTCAGGCTGGTTGTCTTCCTCTCATTGGTCCACGTCAGCTGGATTCCAACGGCTATATTCCTCAGCTTCAGTGCCTCGGAACATTCAGGATATACTGAGCTTTCAGTATATTACTGAGTCTTCAGTAATCTCTGAGTCTTCAGGTTTCTCTGAGCCTTCAGGTTTCTCTGAGCCTTCAGGTTTCTCTGAGTCTTTCAGATTCCTCTGAGCTTTTCAGATTCCTCTGAGCCTTTCAGATTCCTCTGAGCCTTCAGGTTTCTCAGTCTCATACTGAGTCTTCAGAATCTAACCTGTTCTATATCTGCCAACTATACACGGTGCAGATATTATCCTGAACACTCTAAAACTGAACCTTGACTCATCTATCAAGATTATCCTGAACATGTCATACTCAGGGGTTTTGGGATCTAATCAAAATCCTTCTTTATTAAATTCATTTCCCAACACAGGAACGTAAAGAACATCTCTTAAAACTAAAGTCTTGTCTTCAAAAGACAGGTGCACGTCTCCCACTGCTTCAGCTGCTACTCTCGTAGCATCGCCCAGTGTGATGAGGATCTCACTTCCACTAAGTTGCCGGGTCAACTTGAACCCCCGTAACGTGAAACAAACATGATCAGTGGATCCCGTATCCATTACCCACGAGTGGGTAGCATACGCCGCTAAACAAGTTTCAACAACTAGTGCATGAGAATTACCTTTCTTCCAATCTCTTGGTCAATCTGAGGCTTACACATCAACTTCTACCAATAGACTGTTTGGTTCTATCTAAGTTGTGAAACACGCATTAGTTTACAAGGGACTGTTAACGTGATCTTCTGTGATCTGGTATCACCACGTTAACTACAATGTAACATGTGCTATTATATGAACGGTTTGCAATAAATATATATAATATTCAATCATATTTAAAGCAACAGTGATAAATAATTTATTTTAGTAAATAAGTGTTTAATACATAGGTTATACAAAGTAAAAGCATTCTTTCACGTATAACCCCAACAGAACTTAGGGGGCCGACTCAATTGCCAATTGTACAAAATGACATACCAATCGTCACACCTACACAACCGAAACCTCGTCGTAGTGGGAGGGTTGTTAGACAACCCGAACGATTCTTAGGGATCAGAGAGTCTTCGGACTTGATCTCAGGAGAAGAATCAAATCTATGGTCCTATAACGAGGCGATCCAAGATAAGGATGCAACATCAATGGGTTCAATGGATCACAATAAGGTGTGGGAGCTAGTCGAACCACTCAATGGGGTAAAACCCATTGGATGCAAGTGGGTATACAAGCGAAAGAGGGGACCGGACGGAAAGGTTGAAACCTTTAAAGCAAGACTTGTGGCGAAAGGGTACACTCAGAAAGAAGTGATTGATTATGAGGAAACCTTTTCACCCATAGCCATGCTCAAGTCCATCCGCATTCTCTTGTCGATTGCTGCGCACTTAGACTTTGAGATCTGGCATATGGATGTCAAGACAGCTTTCCTCAATGGAAGTCTTGACGAAGAAATCTATATGCAAAAACCTGAAGGCTTCATTGAAAAAGGCCAAGAGCATCTGGTTTGCAAGCTTAAGAAGTTCATTTATGGGCTAAAGCAAGCATCCCGTGCTTGAAATCAGTGTTTTGATCAAGTTATAAAATCATACGATTTTGATCAGAACAACTTTGAAAGTTGTGTTTACAGAAAGCATGACGGAATTACCTTGGTATTTTTGGTACTATACGTAGACGACATTCTGCTCATCGAAAATGATGTAAAGGTGTTATCAGACGTAAGGGCATGACTGTCAAAACAGTTTGATGTGAAGGATTTTGGGGAAGCCGGTCACATTCTGGGGATCAAGATCACTCGAGATCGCAAGAAAAGAATGATCGAGCTTTCACAGGCCTCATACATAGACACTATTTTGAAGCGATTCAGCATGCAAGATTCCAAGAAAGGTTTTGTGCCTTACAAATATGGAATTCATCTATCCAAAGAGATGTGTCCCAAAACATAGAAAGAGATAGATGACATGAAGGGCATCACTTATGTTTCGGCTGTGGGAAGCCTCATGTATGCAATGCTATGCACGAGACTAGATATCTGCTTCGCCATAGGAATGGTAGCAAGATATCAAAGCAACCCTGGGAAAGAGCATTGGACTGCAGTAAAGAACATTCTGAAGTATCTGAAGAGGACACGGGACAGAATATTGATTTACAAGTCAGACAGTCTAATCCCCATCGGTTACACGGACTCGGATTTCTAATCAGACATAAACTCCAGAAACTCTACCTCGGGTAGTGTGTTTTGCATGGGGGAAGGAGCCATGACATGAAGAAGCGTAAAGCAAAAATGCATCGCCGATTCTACCATGGAAGCCGAATACGTAGCTGCTTGTGAAATAGCGAAGGAAGCGGTTTGGCTCAAGAACTTCCTAGTGGACTTTGACGTTGTCCTGGATTTGCCCATCACGATCATAGTCTATTGTGACAATGCCGGAGCAGTTGCAAATTCGAGGGAACCGAGAGCACACAAGGCCAGCAAACACATTGAAAGAAAATACCATCTCATACGAGAAATCGTTAAGAGAGGAGACATTGAGGTGACAAAGATTGCATCGGAAGACAACCTAGCAGATCCGTTCACAAAGGGTCTGCCTCAGAGTACATTCGAGAGACATGTGGAAGGAATGGGTGTCAAGAACGTTGCCAATCTGCTTGAGTATAAGTGGGATTAGGTTTGTGTAGGTGACATTAGATGTCACATAGAACACGAGACATGTTGTAGTATACTTAAAAGTAGACTTTGAGTATAAGTGGGAGATTGTTAGGGTTATACTGAAAAATATGTTTTTAGTTTGTATAACTAAACTGGAATTTCTTATTTATTTACTGAAATAATTAATAAATCACTGTTTTATTAAATATGAATGAATGTTATATATATTTATTGCAAATTCGTTCAATAAGTAAAGTACATATTACGTTGTAGTTAATTTAGTGATACCAGATCACAAAAGATCAAATTAACAACTCCTCGTAATTAAGTACAAATTCACAACCCAGATGGAAATGAACGAACCATCATGAAAGGTTGAAGTATAAGACTTATATTGGCTTGTCTTGACCAAGAGATTATACTAATGCATTTAGATGCACTGAATAAGGACCTGCAGGAGGATAAATTCTTCGGTACTGAATATACAAGGATTAGAGCTCAGTGGTGTGTTATTTCTTAATCTCCGTCCCTTAAATAGGATCATGTGAAATTAATAAATATTGCTTTGACTTATGATAGGAAGAGAGTCAATATGATTCGATACCTTATATTTTGGGCAATATTATTAATTACATGACGATTGCTGACATTTAATATGGAGAATCGTGTGCAAGTACGTCTTGCTTGATTTGTCCCCTTGGTGGGCTCAGAATCTTTATCATACCAAATCTTGCAAGTGAAAATTTATTTCCGGTATGGATAATAATGTTGAGCTGTCTTTACTCCAAAGACTAAGATATTAATTAATTTGAAGCTTGTTCAGTGGCTTAATTAATTAATGGACTAAAATAATCTTAAACAGGGGAAATAATGACCGGGAGCCATATTATAGTAGAATCGTAATATGGGTTAAGATGGATAGTTCAATATTAATTTTATAGTGGAGTAAATTAATATTAATGGACTTGAATAATATTTGCCCAATATTAAAGCTTCATAGTCCATTAAAGGTTCAATCTTAATTCTCCTAAAGGCCCCTCAAATAGCTCAAATTAAAGTCCAATTAATGAAAATGAGAAGAAAATATTTTTGCCTAATATTTCTCAAAATTTTCGAAAAATATAGGAGAAGGAAGAAAAAAATTTCTTGATTTTCTTGAAAGATATTTTATGGAATGAGATAAGTATTCTTGGAATACATAATTATCCCATAAATTCAAGAAGTCAAATCTTGATCCCTTTTGCCTTGTAATTTTTGAAAAAGTGGGGAGAAGGGGAAGAAAGATTTTTATGGAAAAATTTAATTAAGGAGAAAAGAATATAGGAGATATATTCAAGATTTCTTGGAGACCAAGAAAAATATTTTCTTCCTTATTTTTTCCTCCAAAAAATCGACCACCCTAGTCTTATTTATAGGGGATGAATTTTTCATTCCCAAGTGCAATTCCATGTGTTGGAAATATTAAAAATCCACAAAGGTGGTGGCAAAATATTTTATTTTTCTCTCTTATTAAAATCCTTCGTGTGAAATCCTCCCACCGGATTACGTTCGTGGACTTGAGATATATTTGAGAAGGCTCTTTAGGTTAATCCAACGTCTCAACGGTTGTCTCTACAAGAGGTACGTAATCTCGTAACTCCTAGATTCCGCATGCTTAGGATTTACGTGGATTATGTGTACGCATGAATTGTTTATTTGCTTATTGATTATTATGTTGAGTTGATTTAGGATTAATTCATGTTAGTAATTAATTGATTTATTTAAATATGTATTTGAGAATCAACTCGAATAGATCCGGGCACCCATAATTTCCCAACAGACCTCCCTTATATATATGAGCTCTTGGGAATTCATAAACAAGACTTCATATTTTCTCTTTAAAATCTCTAAGTTAGAATTTTCCTAGCAAATTCATCTCGGGGATTCAACGCTGATAGATCTGTGCGAATTGATAAACGACTGTTACGTGAATACCGTAGTTGAAGAATCCGTGTACGAATTTTTGTAAGAATTCTATTTACGTTTACCCATTATTTAATTATGCAATTATATGTTCGTTGTTGGTGAACTGTTTAATTTCTTTGTGCATGTATTACGTGTTTACGTGCATCTAAATTCCAACATCTCACATGTACTGAAGGATGAAAACCACACAATTGATCTACCCTTGAAAGATCCTGTACAACAAACCGAAAATATTGCCCATTATGTTGGCAACATTCCATACAACATCACAGGACGAAATGTCACTCAGTAGTCAACAAGCTCTGACTACCGGTTATTATCCCTTAATTATACTAAATTGAAAGAAGCTCTCCAACGATTCTTTTTAACTGAACAGTCTGGATACGATCTAAATTTAACCCAGTTAAAAATATTAAATAGTAGGATAAAGGACAAATAAATTCCCGAATACACAAGCTCGATTCGAAAGAACTCGATTTAAATCACCCTAGCAAAATACTAGTTGCTACCAATGGTCATAAATTTGTAACAGTTATGGATTACAAATTTAAGAACTAGCAGACATACAAGAATTATCTAACCTAGGTGATCAATCCAAATTAAATATCCAAGTATGTTGAAAGTTTAACTAGATGAAATAAATAATCCCAAGATAAATATTGTAAACGTCTCAAATTAATTAATAAACATTAAAGTACGAGTTCAGAAATCTCTGGAATTGAAATAAAAATATTAACTAAATAAAACTCTCAAAATTGTCTTGCGTCGACCTCTCTTAGGTTGCCAGCGTCGTAATTCTTCTCCCTCCAACCCAAATTGGCGTCTCCTCTCCCCGAATTGTCGTGCCTGCTGCTCATCTCCATTCTTTAAAAACTACTCCCTCTGTTTTAATTTTGATTGTCCACTTTTTGTAAATAGTCATCCTAATTTTGTTTGGTCATTTCATAAAAAGGAAATAAAGTAACTTTCAATACTACTCTCTGGCCCCAATTATATAGGCTTGTTTTCCATTTATGAATGTCCCAAATATATAGGATTGTTTCTACATAAAGTAACTTTTTCTAATTAATTTACTAATATAACCCTATGCATTAATTATGTTGGAAACTATAATGAATATAATAGAAATTTTGCTTGTTTCATTTACTTTTCCAATACAATTTCTTAATCTGTGTGAAAAGTCAAACAAGCCTATATATTTGTGACAGAGAGAGTATCTAATATTATTATTTCTCTCCACCAAACTCACTTTACACCATTTAATACTATCATTTTCTACTTTTTCTTAATCTCTGTGTCTATAGTAACCGGATAATAAAAAATAGGACGCATGAAGTAATATATTAGGTTAATTGGAATCAGGAGTGATGGGCCCGAACTAAGGTTTTAATTTAATAAAAGGCCCTTTCTTTCCTTTTATGTCACGTGCATGCATCATTAATTCTTAATCAACAAGTAATCCATAGGCTGACTCATTTAGTTCTAACTCGGCCGCTCACGTGCAAGATCAATTAAAAAATCCATGGGCCTTAATTTGTTGGCAGACTAATAGTGCATTCATCCGGTCGGACCCAACTCAAATGTATCTCCCCATTCGGGCTCATCTCAAGCTTCATCAAAAGGATTCAAAAATACCTGAATTTTATCAAAAATATATAATCAAAGTCCACAAATCCCAAAAGCAGTATGTCGATTAATTACGAGCAAAATAAAGAATTATTGTTATAAAACAACCAATTTAAAGCACACAAATTACTCAATAATTCTGACTTATGAAATACCCCCACACTTAAATCTTTTCTTGTCCTCAAATAAAACAACACCATAAAAGTAACAATGGATAACCTAAGGGATTCACTCAAGTCCCTTTTACACACCGAATGTGAAACTATCGAAAAGTAGCAACTCACAAAATCCCGAACTAAGATCAATGCAATTAGAAATTGTGAACTTTTGAAAGCTTCCTCTCAAGTTCCCAAAATCATTTATGATAGATCCTCAATTCCTTGACTTGTCAAGCCCCTTACCATATTTCGACTCCCCTACAATTTGCTCATCTAAAATAGGCAACTCAAACAAACTCTACATCCTAGTATACCCCCTATCACCTTTTTTTTTCTAAGGTCTGTAGCATCACTCTACTTGTCGAGTTTTAGCTCTAATTGTATCCGACTTTGAAACGTTCGAACCCCCGAAAGCAGGCAGCTGTCTCAGCACCTTTTTTTTCTCCCCAAAGGCAAAACCGCAACTTCATTCCATCTTTAGGTTTTAGCTCGAATTCATTCTTTTTTTTTCGAGCCCATAAAAATGGGCAGCTGTACCGGCTTTTTTGTTTGTTACACAATTCTTCAACTAAACTCCTTTTTCTCCTAATCACATCAATTTTTTTTTCAACCTTAAGGGGCACACCATGAATGCATCAGTTATCTAAGTGACCTAATTAGACTACTTTAATTACAAGAGATCAAAACACAACTTATGACCATAACTCTTCAATTCACCAATTTACTATCATAAACTCAAACGGACCCTCTCATGAAACTTCATCTACCACAACCTCCGCATGCATCAAACAAAGTAAATTTAACCAGAAACTTCACAATTCACCACCAAACAATAATATCACATCCTTATAGCAAATTACAAAAAAAAAATGACACACACAATCACAAAAATTCAGATCATGCCAAAAATTCCCCCCCACACTTAGATTAAAGCTTGGCCTCAAGCAATATATAACAAAACAACAGGCAGGCTAGGGAAATGTAAGACATGAAAAGAGTAAACCTGATTAGTAGCGAGGGCCAGCAGGGTGGTGAACACCCTGCCCTTGTGTGCGTTCTTCGACTTGTGCTCTTATAGAGCCTGCAAAAGGAGGATAAAAAAGAAGAAGACGACCAAAGAGGGACTCCAGAAATTTCACTGCTACTGTGACACTGGGAGGGCTAATGTCAAAATTACAGAAAATTGCAAAAATACATGAAATAACGGGGGATTACGGGGGGTGAAAAATTAACAAATAAGACACTAAAATACTCAAAAAACAAAAAAATAAGCCCCCACAATTCACACACAAAAAGTACAAAAATAATTCACACCTTTCCCCGGCAACGACGCCAAAATTTAACCGCACTGTCGAGGTGCGATAAAAATAAATACACTATTCTACCCTACTAATTCGTAATAGTGGCAAGCAAGGGTTTTAATCGAGATCCATCATGCTATCTATGTCACATTTGAGCAATTATTGGGCGCCGCCTACCCAAACATGACTTACACGGACTAACAAATATTTTGGGCGTCGTCTACCCAAGCATTTAATACAGTCCGACAAATATTGGGCACCGCCTACCCAAACAGTTATAAAGCAGACTATAAATGGGTTAACAAATTTAAATCGAATTTAAATAAACAAGTTAACCAAGTGGGATTTAATAACCTTTTAAAATGAATTTTAAAATCTAATTTTAAATTTAATTTTAAAGTTATTAAACAGTGAAAATTAATTCAATTAATTATTTTGGTCCAACAAAAAAAATCCATTTTTTTTAAAATTAAACCTTTTATTAATTTATAAAATCAGATTTTAATTCTATTTTACCAATGGCTCATGTGCAAATTTTGAAAATTGTACGGAAGGGTTTGTCCTAAATTCAATTTCGGCACAGTCCTTCCCCTCATCATTGCCCAGTGTCCAAAACCATTTTCAATCGGATCAACCAAACCAACCAAAAGTCCAATAATTCATCACAGTTCATCAGAATTATTCCAAAAATTCTCAAAATTGTTCCAACTATTAGGGTTCAATCAGATTACAGTTTCATCAGTTCCAAACCAAAACCCAATCGACAAGCAAGCAACAATTATCAAATAATCAGATTTATCCCAAAACCATCGGTATCCAACATGCATCAAGATACATCGGAGGACAGTAACCATCGACGAACAGGCGCGAGTTGCCGCCACCGCTTATCGCGTGCGAGCGACTCGCCGCCGTGAATCGAAAGGACCGGGTGGGGGCGCACGTGGAGCCGCGACCCCTTTTTCTTCGAACTGGTTCGAAACCAGAGGGGTGAAGATCGATTCGGCGGCGCGCCGCCATTGGTTTGTCACGATTCCGGTGGCGCGCCGCCTTGAAATGCAACAAGACAGACACGACGGTCAAGTCTCGAAAGAGTTCAAGCATCGACGACTCAAATCAAGATGAATCGGTTGCACACCGCCGCGAAACGAGCCGATTTGAGGGCGCACCGCCGTGAATAGATACGAAAACTAGGGACCTCGCCTCGAAGAAAATGACACGACGAAGCAGCCACCGTGGGCCACGCCGCAGGCTTCTTGCACGTGTCGTGAGGCATGATGCCCAGCGTCGACCTTCAGCGACGCGTCGTAGCGCCGCTGGCCGTGGAGGAGAAAGAGACCAGCGGTGGTTTTTCCAGAAGGGAAAACCCTAAAACTGGGGGCGAGCAAGTGGGGGAGGCAAGGAAGATGAATGAGCCGGGCAAAATAAAAAAAAAGGAAGGGGTGTGGTTTATAAAATAAACCGTGCCCCATGGTTTTAAAAAAAAAAAATAATTTTAATTGTAAAACCAAATTACAATTATACAATTAAAAACAAGAGCTTGAAGCTCAGATATTGCTCTTAAAAAATAAGGTACAGTAAACAAGGGCAAAGATGAAAATAAAAAAATTATTATACGTTAAATATGGTTGTAAGGACGATTCTCATTAATTTAATAAAAAATGCGAAAATTATTTTACAATGTTATTTCTTGAATTTAAATGTTGAATTTAATGGATTTAATATCTAGTTTAGCTTATTCCTATGATTTTTCGCTTCATTGACATTAATTTTGACTTAGATGACTTTTGGAAGCGGTCCTCGTCTTAATCTTATCTGTAAGGTTGTGTTTGTCTTGGGACTCACACGGAGGGACTTAGAACTTTGCACTCCCCGTCTCATACGAGTTTGAGATTTAGAGTTTGGTTTTTAAATCCCACATTCAATTCACACCTACAAATACTTATAAAACCTATTACTAATATTTTTCTCAATACATCTCACTTTATACACTTTATTACCCTTTTCAATATAATATAATAATATAACATCAATCACTATTAAACATTGAATTGACATAAAGTTAAATTTCACCCTACTCAAATCTCAAAATAAACACGTACATTTACTATTCAACAAGGATACTAAATCCCTAGATTCTAAAACCTGGACTTGCTCCGCACACTTAAATTCCAAAACAAACGCAGCCTAAGTAAATTCCGCATGGTGGGATGGGGGGTGGGAGGATGGGAAAAAATTACTCCTTGTTGACGGGAAAGCTATAACATTCCTCACACCAGTTCCCCGAGGGGGCCCACAATTTTAATATATGTTTAAATATTATATATATATATATATATATATATATTAATTAATAAATACTAAAAAATACAAATATTTCTTACTGATATTAACTAAACCCTTATCTCGCTCTTTCTCACTTCACACTTCTCATAGTTACTAAAGTGTGGAAAAAGATAACAAATGAGCAATGGATGTTGATTTTTGTTGTTGATGTTGTATGATTGTTGTCAAATGAATTATCTTGAAAAACTATTATTTTTGTGTATGCTTTAAATTTGTAATTTTTATTTTAAGCATGGTTATATTTTTTTTATATGATGTGTTCTGATATTTGTATTGCGAACATGAGATTTCTAAAAAAATGGGGAATGGGGAATCCCCGATTCCCGGCGGGAACGGGAATCCCCGACTGGGTGGGGAATGGGGATGATTATTGAAAGTGTGTGTGCGTGTGCAAAGGATTTCAAAATTATGTATAGTCTTAATTCAGACTATACGAACCTCATGGTTAAAAACATCACTTTACAAGTACTGAGATATACAAGAACCTCTTACAAGATCCTAAAAGGTATAGTGGAAAACCAAACACCAAAAATCAATCTATTCAATCAAGTAACTAGTGATCTTATTCAACCTAAAACTTGATCTAATAAGATAAACACAATACTGATGGAAAATGTCGACCAGTACAAATAGAATAACATCGAGCTTAACACTCCACTCTCGGTTGTGTCTCGGATGCTACACTCTAAAGTTTGGAGTAGAGCAAATGATATTTCACTTTTTCTCAAACTTGTATCTCGACCTGTTGGGAAATTTGTAGTTAGTTTTGATAGAAGTTCCAAAACAGATTGTAATAGGACCAGTCAGACCTGTTACCTGACTGATGATTTAAATATCAGATAGGATGACCAGCTGAGATGTATAGACAACTGATGTATTAGATAAGAATAGGTCTAGTCTTGAAGAAAATCAGATATGCAAAAGATCAGTTATGCAAAAGATCAGATATGCAGAAGATCAGATATGCAGAAGATCAAATATGCAGAAGGCCAGACATGAAGTTGATCAGAAGGTATCAAGACCAGAAGACCGACATCAGATAACAAGAAGAATCAGTAAGTTGGGCTAAGACAACTAACATCAGAAGATTCATACAGGTAGACAAATCAGTCTTTATCTGATCTGGTCAGCTTCATCAGGTAACCACTTCAAGCTACCTAGTACGAGTCAGGTCACTCAGACAAGAAGAATGTCAAGCTTGTTGGAAAATTATGTGCCAACTTTGTGTACATATGAGCCAATAAGAAGAAGACATGCACGTACGGAACTGACAAGTGCAGGACTAGCGTTTTAGGGTATAACAGCTAGAAAGGACAAGCTTGCATGCTTTCGGCCATGCCGTCCCTGAAGCACGTCCCGTCCGCCTGCGAACCTACCGAAAATAGACCGAAATTCGAATTGCTCTCCAACGGCTAGTTCGATTTCTGCATGCATATTCTGAATCAGGTTCAGACTAGCATCAAGCTACTAAACTGATCATCTTGACACGTTCGTCTACTGATATAAAATAGATTGATCAGAATTTTGGTTGAGTAAAACTGGTTTTCACACGGGTTAACTAATCTTCCGCACCATCAGTTAAACTTATAGGCGCCGAACTGATCTGCCTCCGAGCAATCAGTAAGTCAGATATCAGTCCATACTGATTCACTCCACACTCTGATCAGGAATACTTGTTAATCAAACCTGATCCACGAAAAGTTTTAGAAGTCTATTCACCCCTCCCCTCTAGACTTCTACCCTCACTAAAACCCGTTCAGGACCTACAATTGGTATCAGAGCGGTGGTTCTTCCGACCACTAGCTTTGAGTATCATCGGTTCTTGAGGAGGAACCTTTGTGGTCACTTGAACTGATCTTGAAAAACCGTTTTAAAACTCATACTTTACAAAACCATCACAAGCATGGATAACACTTCAGGAATGCATCATAATTTACCCATGTTTTCTGTTGATGAGTATGCAGATTGGTCTATCGACATGAGAGACCATCTGGGAGTGATAAGCAACAGAATGATTGAGATGTTGGAAAATAGAGGCACGTAAAACACGTAATCACATGTGCAACGGAAATTAAAGTTCACCAACAACGAACAATTAATTGCATACATATTACAATAATCATAACGAGAAATCTTACAGTAACTCAAGAGCAGATTTCTCTACTACGATATCCACGTAATCCCCAATTACGGACATGCAAGGATTTGCCAGCGTTGAATCCCGAGACATATTTGCTAGGAAAATTCAAACTCTAGATCTTATGGAGAAAATATGAAGTAACGTTGTTTGTGAATTCCCAAGAGCTTGGATGGGTATACCAATACCCTCTAAGGTATTTGTGCATCCATTATGAGATACCTAGTTTCTCTAGCAAGTGAGATCTTACTACACTCTCTAAGAGTATGATGCAGATCGCACACCAATCTCCATTGCATCATCAATATCACATTCTTGATGATCCTCGATTGGGGCTATTTGAGAATCATGCTTAAGTCATCTGAGTTCTCACACACTCAATGACAGTAATGACTCAAGGGAACACAGATAAGAATAGATGCAAACAATCAAACATAGTATTCTAATTAGTGCAATGCCATATATTTAATATTAAACAAATAATAATATTAAACCAATACTGAATATTATCTGAGTATTATGTCCTTACAAAGGATTGTCTCTAGGACACTAACATTAACAATCTCCCACTTGAACTAGAGTCAATCACCTACATGTCTAACCCCTAGACCATCAAAATGTCTAGTGTGTACATGAACGCTCAAAGCCTTGGTGAAAGGATCAGCCAGATTATCCTCTGTGGGGACACGTTCTAATTCTATCTCTCCTCTAGCGATTATCTCTCTAATCAAGTGATAACGCCTCAGTACATGCTTGTTTCTGTTATTGGATCTCGGTTCTTTAGCTTGCGCAACCGCACCAGTGTTGTCACAATACAACTTTATTGGACTACTGGCACTCAGAAATACCCCTAGTTCATTTAAGAACTGCTTTATCCAGACAACTTTTTTGGCAGCTTCAGCCGCAGCAATGTACTCAGCTTCGGTTGTTGAATCAGCGGTAGTATCTTGCTTGGAACTATTCCAACTAACCGCCCCACCATTGAGAACGAAGACATAGCCCTCTTGTGACTTGTAATCATCACAATAGGATTAGAAACTTGCGTCAGCATAGCCGGTCGCGACTAGCTCTGACTGACCTCTGTAGATCAGAAAGCATTCTTTTGTACGTCTGAGGTACTTAAGAATGTTCTTGGCAGCAATCCAGTGGGGTTCTCCCGGATTCTGTTGGTATCTACCAGTAGTTCTGACAGTGAAGGTCACATCTGGCCTAGTACAAGTCATGGCGTACATGATGGATCCAATTGCAGATGCATATGGTATATCCTTCATGCGCTGGATATCAGCTTCTGTAGAAATTAGAGAGCTTTATCCCATGACATATCGGTAGAGAACCTCTCTTGGAGTTCTCCATCGCAAATCGCTTCAACACCTTGTCTACGTAGGTGGACTGTGACAGCCCCAACATCTTCTTGGATCTATCCCTATGGATCTTGATCCCTAAGATGTAGCAGTCTTCTCCAAGGTCCTTCATCATGAAGGTCCTTGACAGCCATTCTTTCACGGACTGCATGAGTGGGATATTGTTTCCCATAATGAGTATGTCATCGACATACACAACTATGAATACAATATTCTTCCCACAACATTTTCGATAGACGCACAGATCTTTCGAGTGTCTGACGAAGTCAAATGATTTGACAGCTTCATCAAATCGGATATTCCAACTCCTATAAGCTTGCTTCAATCCATAAATGGATCGTTTAAGCTTGCACACAAGATTAGATTTTGGTTTTGATATGAAACCTTCAGGTTGAGTCATTAACACTTCCTTATCAATGTTGCCATTGAGGAAAGCTGTTTTGACATCCATCTGCCAAATCTCATAATCTAGGTGTGCTGCTATCACAAGTAAAATTCGAATGGACTTGATCTTTGCAACTGGTGAGAAAGTTTCGTCATAGTCAATGCTTTCGCGTTGACTGTAACCTTTCGCCACCAACCTAGCCTTGTAGGTTTGTACCTTGTCATTTGCATCAGTCTTCCGTTTGAAGACCCACTTGCAACCTATGGGTCTAACCCCTTTCGGCAATTCAACCAAGTCTCAAACTTGATTGACTTACATCGAGTCCATCTCGGATTTCATGGCTTCATGCCACATCTTTGAGTCAACATCTAATGTTGCCTCAATGTAAGTTTTAGGTTCGTCCTTATCCGGGATCTCCATGTCATCATGCTCTTCTATGAGGAAACCATACTATCTTGTGGGTGGATTACGAACTCTAGTGGACTTATGGAGTTGTGGTTGCTCAAGCTGCACATTCTGATCGTGAAAATTTTGTGGTGCGGCAATTTCATCGTCGACCGGAGAGACCTCAAGAGCGACACTTCCGGATGCCTCTTGGGTAAGAGTTTGAACTATGTTGTTCTCATTCAGCCCACTTGGAGTTTGTTGCTCGGGCAATGCAACTCTAATTACGCTCCCACTGGCTAAAAGAGGATCACTTAGTGATAAACTTCCACCATGTGAGCTGTTGAATGCTCCCACTGATTCTTTGTCATGTTGCTTTGACAAGACATCAGCCTCCTTGTTAAGTTATGGTTCTTGAATTTCTTCAAGTTCTATCATCTTACGGCTTTGTTCCTTGAAGACGTAGTCTTCTTCAAGGAATTTAGCCTGCCTTGAAACAATCATTGTTTGTTTTTGAGGTAGATAGAAATAATATCCTCTAGTTTCCTTAGGATATCCCACAAAATAACCCTTTTCACTTTTTGATTCCAACTTGTCAGTGAGCATTTTCTTCACAAACGCGGGGCAACCCCATGTTTTAATGTGAGAGAAATTTGGCTTCTTGCCATGCCATAACTCGTATGGCGTATGCCCAACTTATTTTGGATGGAATCATATTCAGAAAGTAGATTGAGGTTTGGAGTGCGTATCCCCATAAGAATGTCGGAAAGGAGGAGAAACTCATCATGGACCTCATCATGTCTAACAGGGTTCGGTTTCTCCTCTCGGACACTCCATTCATTTGGGGTGTACCAGGAGGAGTCCATTGTGATTGGATTCCATGCAACTTCAGATAATCAATGAACTCATGGCTAAAATATTCTTCTCCTCGATCTGATAGAAGAGTCTTAATATTCTTACCAAGATGTTTCTCTACTTCAGCTTTGCACTCCTTGAATTTCTCAAACGATTTGGACTTGTGTTTCATTAGATACACGTACCCGAATATAGAGAAATCGTCAGTAAAAGTTATGAAGTAGCCGAATTCCCCTAGACACAAATGTCACTGTGGATCAACTCTAGAACTTCTTTGGCATGAACCCCTTTTCCAGAAAATGGTTTGTTGATCATCTTGCCCTTGAGACATGATTCGTAATTACCATAGGACTCAAAGTCGAATGGGGTTAAGTAGTCTAACTTTCTTAACCTTGTTATCATATTCTCATTTGCATGACCAAGCCTACAATGCCAGAAGTAAGTCGAGTTTTCATGATTACTAAGTTCGAGTCGTTTGTTTTGTATATTAAGAATGTTATGTCCACAATGCAACAAATATAAACCATTAGATAAAGGAGCATTTCCATACACATCACCATTAAGCGAAAAATAACAATTATTATTTGCAAAATGGAAGGAAAAACCTTCAATATCCAACATCGGAATAGAAATAATGTTGCGGGTAATAGAAGGAACAAAATAACAATTATTTAGTTCAAGTCTAAAACTAGAGGGTAAGTCTAAAACATAAACGCCAACACGTTCAGCAGCAACTCTTGCTCCATTCCCAACGTGTAGGGCGACTTCACCAGGCCTAACTGCCCTACTATGCTTGAGACCCTGCACATTCGTACAAATGTGTGAGCCACAACCGATATCTAATATCCAGCAGTTAGTATCATTTGTGGACATGTTTATCTCAATAACAAACATACCTGTTCCAGTGGCTGAGACACCTTGTGTCTTCTTTTCAGCTGCTAGAACCTTACAGTCCTTCTTCCAATGCCCCTTCTGCTTACAGTGAAGGCATACATCCTTGTCCACCCTATCCTTCTTTTGAATTCCACCTTTGGGCTTAAGGAAGCTAGGCTTAGAGCCTTTCTTTGCCTTGTCTCTCTTCTTCTTCTTTCCTTTCGGACCAGAAGAAGTAGAGGCACTCACCATGAGTACAGGCTTCTCTTTAGCAGTGGAGGACTCAAAAGTCTTGATCATATTATGCAGCTCGGGCATGGTCGATTCCATCTTATTCATATTAAAGTTTACTACGAAACTCGAATATGAATTGGGAAGCGACTGAAGAATGGCATAAACAACAACGTTGGTCTTGAGCTCAATGCCCAGAAGACCAAGTTTCTCGATTAGCCCTATCATCTTCAATACATGAGGAGAAACCTTCCCTCCCTCAAACAATCGGCATCTAAATAGATCTCTCATCACTTCATAAATCTCAAAACGAGATGCAGAATCAAAGAGATCCTTCAGATGCTTAATCACCTCGAAGGGAAGCATCTTCTCATACTGCCTTTGCAGCTCGGGAGTCATTCCGAGTAGCATAACACACTGAGCCTGGGAAGCATCCTCTTGATGCTTCTTTTGGGCTGCAGCGTCGAACGCTTCAGCCTCTTCGGTACTAGCCTCAGGGGTAACAGGGATTGGCGCGACCAACATGTACTCAATCTTTTCTTGCCTGAGCATCAAACGAACGTTTCGGTGCTAGTCGAGAAAGTTTGGCCCAGCCAACTTGTTCGTTTCCAAAACACTTCTCAATGACAAGTTATTCATTTCAACAATCCTAGAGAAATAAAATAAAACCGGAATTAAAACACATAATTTCTATGATCAATATTCAACAATCAAAATAAACATGGCCTTTCAATTTATTTTGTCTCCATTATTTTCACATACTTAACGACCTCATCGAAAAAGTATGAATTTATGTCTAATATAAATCATAACAGACTAGAATCCACATTACTACTATCATAATCCCAGCGAGGGCTGATCATTATGACAACATAACTGGTAGGTCTCCAAACCAATTGCCAGATTGCAACTCCTAGTTTGTCGAACCTAGTTCGACTGATGTCACTTACCCTTTGTTCCCCACGAGGGCTAGCGAAACAAAGTTAAGTTGGTTTACAACCATCAAGCGGCGACATTTTCATGTCCCTATAAAAGTCCCGTTAGATGTAGATCCGAGCAAAAGACGAGGGTCTTTAAGTACTCATTGGAATGAAATCTCTGGTTTACTTTTAATTTCGATGGAAGACATCTTATCAAGTTAATGAGAAAACTATATTTTAGTGAGGAACAATTTAAAAGGCGGGGTATTAATTGCTTAATCGAGATCCATTAAGTCTAAGTCATATTTGAGCAATTACGGGCGTCGCCTACCCAAACATGATATACACGGACTCACAAATAATTGGGCGCCGTCTACCCAAGTATTTAACACGGTCCGACATTTATTGGGCGCCGCCTACCCAAACCATTATAATGCGGACTTAAATGTTAACTAATTTAAAAATAATAATTAAACAAGTTAACAGTGGGTTTTAATAAATTCTTTTAAAAAACAAATTTAAAATAAATTAAAGATTCATTTTATGATTATTAAAATTGATTAATCCAATTAATCGTCTCGGTCCAACCGAAATTTTAATCTCAGAATTATATCCAATAAAATTCCAAAATTTAATTTTTATTTATTTTAATCCTGAGGGCTCAGGTGCAATTTCTAAAATTTGCACAGGAGGGCCTGTCTCAAATCGAATTTGCAAAACAGCCCTCCTACATCATCACCCAACCAAATCGAATCCAATTCGAAGTCCAAACACCAAATTAACCCAATTTTAGAATCAAAATCGCATCACAATTAATCAAATTAATTCATCCATTCAATCCAACCAAGGAACCAAAACAATCGAACCAGTCTACGTCCCAAACGAAGACGAACAGAGTCGACTGTTGTAACTAGTTTTTATCTACTCAGTTAAATAATAATTATTATGAAACACGTATGCTAAAGGCAATCAAATCAGGGAAATAGACAAAGGAGTTGGTGACCCGGTTCGTCTTTGGAATCAAACTACGTCCGGGGGCATCCAAGCCAGGGAGAGGATGTATGTATATGCCTAAAAGTCTAAGTTGTTCGACCTTTTACAGAGGTGGCCATGGTGGCCTATTTATACTATGACTCCCACCCTATGGGTGGGAATTTACATAAGGAATAATGCCTATGAAAGGGCTACAATATCGGGAACCATTAATCTCGCCTTGACAGGCCAGACATCGTCCATCTTCAGCGTGCGCCAATCGTGGAGCGGATGTGGAGGGCGGATTAGTGGCATGTTGGGGGCTGTCATTGA
Organism: Stenogyne calaminthoides; assembly: GCA_037126765.1. NCBI lineage: Eukaryota > Viridiplantae > Streptophyta > Magnoliopsida > Lamiales > Lamiaceae > Stenogyne > Stenogyne calaminthoides. The sequence continues at coordinate 2,485,865 of JBBCBC010000031.1, read as the reverse complement.
CCACGTGAACTGTATAGTTATGGCTGGTGCACGTCGCTCCTGACTCGAGGATATAAAGCGGAAATCGCATCGCGACTTCCCGAACTGCCGACTACCTGAGTTGCCGGTCTTTGCGACTTGAAGGTTTGATCTTGTGGGAATTACGTAGGTTGATCCCTTGGTCCCCTTGCTGAGGTTGCTTCATGCAGTCTTTGTTGGATTGTTTATGATCCTTCGTGCCCAGGTGGGAGGTCGGGTTTATCCATGCTACAACAATTGCCCCTTAAGTTGAGGTCTCTTGTTCCGAGAAGGGACCTTGGCTTGACACATGGACTAAATCGACTCGCGACCATCCGACCTGGAAAGTCTCCTATGAGCGGCTTACTATCCTCGGGCAGGTGAAAAGTCACCTCGATAATACTAATCGTCGCATCAGACTTCCCTCGATCTCAGGGATTCGAAATGATATCGTGTCAGGATGATGACGTAAAGTGCCGCCATTTCATCCAATGAGATGTCGTAGTGGATTTCACGCGAGCCCCTTGCGTCTTTTTGTTGCTAGGGGGCCGAAGTTTTGGCTAATTTCATTTTGGCCCCTCATCTTCTTCGATAAATAGGCGGGGAATTAGGTTTTGAAAACCTTATTTCCTGCGACTGTCTTGCGAAAGAATCTCCTCAAGATACTCTTCCTGGTTCTTTCTCCCTTCCACCGGAAACGCATTCTCGTGTCCCTGAAGCAAAATTAATCACAGGTAAGCACTTTGGTGCCCTTCTTTAAATTTATGGATTATAGCGTTTCCAAATCCCTTTTTGCCTCTCAGCCCATGGTGGCTTCCTCCTCTTCTGAGGATGACATCCCTATTGCCCTGCGTCGCTGCCGATTTTCCGGCTCCGCCACCGGGCATGTGGGTGAAAGTTCATTGGCTAAGGTTATGGGCGACCGCCGGGAAGACGATGCTAATGATGAACCTGTGGATGACCAGTTTCTGGAAGAATTGGTCGAAATTACCCATCTTCCCCCGTTGGATGTTAATCTCCTTCATCCCGTCCCACGGGAACGATCGTCAATGACGGGTCCTTCTACCTCGGTTCCGGATTATGGGGCTTATGAACGTGTCTTCAATTATGATCTGTATTGTAGTCGAGCTCCGTACAAGTGACCTGACCGGGCATACCGCAAGTCGGTCGACTCCCTATTCGTGGCATCCGATAAAAGATACCGATTTGTGCTCTCCGATCAGTATGTGCGGGGACTTCGTCGTATGTACAAGGTGCCCCAAGATGTGCATTTTTATGGGCCGACCCCGGACGAAAGCGCCGATCAGCTTCCTCCCAAAATGATTGCTGTGAATGAGTCTTCCATGTCGGTCGGTATTCAATTTCCATTGCACCCAGCCATTTCCCATCTGCTGGCGGCCTGGAATGTGAGCCTCACACAGATCACCCCCAATGGGTGGAGTTACATCATCTCCACCATGGTTGTTTTGGGGCAGGCCGGGCTAAAAAGACTGCCTAATCCCGAAGAGATATCTCACGTGATGTCGCCCATTGCTCAGGCCGGAGGCTATCACACTGTGCAGCTTCGTAGAGGCAAAGAGCTCGTGAGTGGGATTCCGAATAAGGTTGACGGGTGGCACCAGAGATGGTGGTTTGTAGGAAGAGCATGGGAGTCGGTGGCCCCCTTCCAGCACCTTATCCATTAGAGTTCCTACGGATTATGCGATCTGTGTTGAAAATGGTACTTCGCCTTAATATTTTTGTGCTCGATTGTACTGATCTAATTCTTTTCTCGTCTTGCAGTGTTTGCGCCCCGACCTTCTGAGCTATATTGGGACTTTCTCGAGGCGTTCAAGGAGGTTCGTCACACACCCCCTAGCTGGCTAGACGTTAATTTGTTAAACTCCGAGCTCAACCGCTTGCAAACCAGACTGTATACTTACCCTCGCCACTTTAGGATTCCCTGTAAGTCTCGGCCGCATCTTTTCAAGTGTATTTCGCGATTTCGCTCTAAAGGTTCTATTTTATGTTAGATCCGGAGATCCCGATCTACCGCTATCGGCCCTCTGCCTCCGAGATGGCCTCACGATCTCGATCAGTACTCGGCTCCATGAGGCATCTGCCCGACACTGCCGCCCAGGGGGACGTTCCAGTTCAGACTCCTCCCCCTGCTGTCGACAAAGGTAAGAAGAAAGCTGCCGAACCCACCACCGTGGCTGGTGAGCGACCTCCAAGAGGGCGCGAGCTGAACCTGGCATGCACCGGTCTAGGTCAAGTCGGGGTGCTGGAAGGGTGGCTCCCATCCCGACACCTTTGCCGACTTCTACCCGGGAGGGAGGTCGCCATCCGGAGGACGATTCCTGAATTGGTTGGGATGAGGAGAGGATGCAGAGGTAGGCCATTTGCAACTCTTAATGAATTTGCCTCAAAACTTGGACCAAACTTAATATATTTGTTCCTCCTTGTTGCAGTCAGAAGCTGACGGCCTGCAAGTTCTCACCAGAGATGCTGAGCTTCCTGAGATCCCCGATTCCCACGCTGGAGGGCACGCCCGGAGACTGGCCCGGCTACTTGGAGCGGACAATGAGGAACTTGCCGCGCGCATGGACGAAGGATGATCACTCCTCTGCCCATCGCCAACAAGTCACGGGCAACATATATTCGGCTGTTGTCCATTCCTTGAAGGCCGCCCTCTACATGGAAAAGGCCTGCGCCCAATCCGAGCTCGAGCTCTCCAAACTAGAGAAGGCCCAGGCGATGACCTCCGAGCAAGTGAAATCACTGATAGTTGCCTATGAGGTGCAGAAGAAACTAGAGGTTGCCAAGGCTGACTTGGCCAAGAGGGCCTTAGAGCTCGAGGGCCACCGGGGAAGCCGAGACCCGCTTTCGGGAGGAGAAGGGGCAGTGGACCCGGATGAAGGCAGAGCTGATCCGCAAGGGTGTAGAGGTCGGGGAGAAGTTGGCCGCCAAAGACAAACACTTTAAGCAGGTCGAAGAGCAGAATGCTAACTTCGCCTATGTCCTGGAGGTTGCGGGCGCTATCCGAGCTGTTCAAGGAAGAACCCCGGCCGCCGATTTCTCCGACATTGTAACCGAAATGATCACATTGTCTTGTGTTGAGATTAAAGATCTGGAAGATCTGGGCATTGATTTGTCCTTCTTCCCTAATCAGAGTCAGATCATGCACCCAACTCCCGATCCAGATGAGACACAGTCGGGAGACTCCAAGGTGGTCCTCGAGACTCAGACGGATGAGGCTGGGGCACGAAATGAGGTCGCTGAGATGTCCGGCGTGGCTCCTCCCGAAGAGCAGGCCACAACTGGCCTCTAGGGGAGGTGTTTACCAGCCCAAGATCCCGGAGGCGGGCTGCCCACACCCTCACCAGCGTTATTCAGCAACAATTAGGGGGGCAACCTTTGAACATAGTCAGTGGTGCTGCTATTGGGATCCTTGATCGTTCTTAAGAATGATGACATCAAGAATCCCGATAAGAAAAAGGAGATTGAGAAGTTGTTGAACCCCATCTCCAACAATACTTTTGATCAGCATGCCTTAAAGCCGGAAGTCTTCTGCCAGTCGTGGATATTGGGTTGTAGTAAAACATCTGTCGTTAGTTATCATGATGTATCTTGGTTTCCGCTTGATGTAATCTAGCCTTCGGGCTCTTATAATGTACCGACCTTCGGGCTTGTTGTCATTAATGAAATCTACCTTTTTCTTTCCTTTATTGTGCCGACTTGATTTCCTTATGCGACTATAATCTGTGCGTATGTTCATTCGTCTTATTGGCATTGCGATTTTTGATTGAACCTCGCTTAGTCGTCTTATAAAGTTAGGGGAGGATCACACCGCTAGGGGTGGCGATCTCGCCACAAATATGTCAAAAGTCATTCCCGGGGGAGGTCGATGTTTCATCTATGCGACCTCCCTGGGTTTAAACACAGGAATTGTGAAAAAGAAAATTTAACTCATTATTATTGACTCACCTGAAAGCTTACAAGTACACTGGCCTCGACCCTACTGATAGTATCTTTTCAGATGAGATGCGTTCCACGGGTACTGAGACTGAGTGCCATCTGGGTTCTCGAGCTCATATGCCCCGTTGGATAATACTTGAGCGACCTTGTATGGTCTGTTGGGAAATTTGTATTTAAGTTTTGATGGAAGTTCCAAAACAGATTGTAATAGGATCGGTCGGACACATTGGTGATCGATGACTAATAATCGATTAAGATGACCAAATTTGAAATGTATAGATAGCTGATGTAAAAGATAGGTCACATATTGAGGGGGAACTCAATATGTATAGGTCAGGTTGAAGCATCAGATGACCCAGATAAGGTCAGATGATCAGAAGGCTAAGAACAAATTAGAAGAAAAGAAGTCAGAAGATCAGGTGAAGACGAAGACATCAAGACTCGGATGAACTCAAGACTCGGATGAACCTCAAGACTCGATGAACTCAAGACTCGGATAAACTGAAGACTCGAAGAATAAACCTCAAGACTCGGATGACCAATACACCGAGGCTCGAGTCACCAAAGATCGAAGACTACCGAGACTGAAGACCTATATCGGTAGAAGTCCGCATATTGAGCTAAGACAATCTGCATCAGAAGACTCAACAAGGTAGACTGATCAGTTATCTGATCAAGTCAGCTCACACCTGCCGTCAACCAATGGTACACCAGACAAGACGAATCTTCTACAAAAGGAATATCAATCGTCTAACAGACAAATTACTGAAGTGCCACCTCGCAAAGCCAAAGAGAAAGCGACACGTGCACAAAAAGAGCTGACAATACGGGATTTGATGCTGCTGACATAAACAACACTAATCATGCCTACGGCCACGCCGATATTCGGAGCACGTCACAATCATATCCTACAGACTACCTAATATAGCCCGAAATTCAAATTGCTCTCCAACGGCTCTTTGATTTCGAGGTCTATAAAATGGGATCGATCTTCAAAATTGAAGAACACGGACGACTAAGAACGAACACGGAGACACTGCAAAAGAAGCAAAAACTATAGCAAAATCTCCACTCGAAGAACACCATATTTGAAGATTATTCTTAGAGTGTTCATCCCATAGTTCTTAGCAAGAAATCTATCCACTAGCATTTGGCTACATAAACACTAGGATAGATTTCCAGTTGGAACCACAACAAACCTTTACCCAAACTCAAAGTTAGGTTAAGTTTGTTCTGCAAGAATTCGGACTAGGGATTCTAGTTTTACGATTTACGGTTCGGTTGAGTGTGAACTCAATAAACATCTGTTGGGTGTTGAACTAACACATAAAACTAAGTCCAGTTGGTTAAGTTGGTTAAGTTGGTTAAGTTGGTGCCCCTGTGTTAAGGGAAGAGTGGACGTAAGATGGGTTTTGTCTGAACCACTATAAAATCTTGTGTGCATTTACTTGCTTTCTTTATTGCTTTACACTATTCACACAACTGAGTTTAAAACTGCATACATATTCTAAGTTAAGCTCGATGCGCACCAAACAATCAGATCGTCGTTAACACCTTAGTCGGCCCGGTTGAAAACCCGACTTAAGAATCGATTTGATAAAACCGGTTTTTCACACGGTATTTACAAGCTTCCGCACTCTCGGTTAAAGCCGACAGATATCAAACTGATCTGCCCCGGGCACTTTTCGATAAGATTGAACATCGATCAAACCCGACTCACTAGCACTCTGATCAGGCAATCTGCAAATCACAACTGATCCGCACGAAAAATTTTCAGAAGTCTATTCACCCTCCCCTCTGAACTTACGCCTCAAAAAACCATTCGGTTCCTACAAGTGGTATCGAGCGGTGGTTCTCTGAGACCAACGGCTTTGAGTATCATCGATTCTTGAGGAAGAATCTTTGTGGTCATTTGAACAGATCTTGAAAAACCATTTTCAAAACTCATTAGTTTTCAAAATCACTCAGCATGGATAATACCTCTGGTATGTATCATGATTTGCCTAAGTTTTCAATTGATGAGTATGCAGATTGGACTATATACATGTGCAACCATCTGGGATCGATAAGCGGCAGAATGATGGAAGTCATTGAACGAGGACCCATCATCATATATCACGACAACCCAGCGGTTGGAGGAGATCCAGATCATGCACCTGGAAGTCTTGTTCGAAAAAGTCCAGCCCGGATGGATGCAGAAGAAATAAAGTTGTATAATCTAGATACAATCGCCAGGCATATAATCATGAAGACGATGGATAAAGTCACCAAAGAGAAGATAAAGTATCTCAAAACATCGAAACAAATGTGGGATACTCTTGCTGAGATATGCGAAGGAAATGATCAGATCAAAGACAACCGACTACAAGCTGAACTGGTGAAGTTCAAAAAGCTCAAAATGTTGCCCAACGAGACCATCAACGAGCTCGATGGGAGGATCACCATGTCAGTAAACAAGCTACGAGAACTTGGAAGAGATATGTCCGACAAAGACATCAATTATAAGATCTTAAGATCTCTCACCAAGAAATGGGACATGAAAGTCACGGTAATCAAGGATTGCCAAGACATTTCCAAGATGAAGCCAAATAGCTTGTTCCTAAGCCTTAAAGCCCATGAGTTCGATTTAATCGAAAGAGGGCAAGCAAATGAAGACGAGACGCCTGCTGAAGCCTCAACCTCCACATCTAAATCAGTTGCATTCAAAGCAACCAGCAGCAGATCAAAGGCCACTGAACCTGTTGGAAACATCATAAGCCAAGCAGAACAGATCGCTCTACTTACCAGGAAACTTGAAAGATCGAACATTCAACTTGGTAAGTATCGCAGATTCTACATGGACTATCAAGACAACAGAAGAAACAGGAGGCCAACTGACAGATCACTAGAAAGGAATAGATCTGATGACCGAAGGGATCACAGAGATGATAAAAGAGATGATCGGTCAGACGAGAGAAGAGATAACAGATCTGACAGAAGGAGTTCAGACTACAATCAGAAAGGAAAGTCACCTGACAGATCCTACAGACAAAGTGTCTCACCTGGCAGAAGAAGTTCCGTGGATCGTGGATCATGCTTCAACTGCTTGAAACCAGGTCACTACAGCTCCGACTGCCCAGACCTGACTCCCAGAGAAAGAGAAGAGAAGCGGAACAAAAGAGAGCTACGCTTCAAAGACAGAAAAGCCATGGTTGCTGACACAACAGGAATTGATGATTCCTATCTTCCTTCTGAGGATTCTGGCTACTCATCTGTAGAAGACTTCTGTCTAATAAGCAGTGCTGTTGATTTCCTCGAACATGAAGATCTGATATTCTCTTCAGATGACGATGAAATCTGCCTGATGGCCAGGGAGGAAGACCAATCTGAGGTAACCTTCAAACCTTCTGCTTTTTCAATTTCCACACCAGCTATTATTAGCACACCTGCTGGAGAGATTGACTTGCAGCTCTACTCTGAGCAATTGCTTGATGATATCTCTGATGCAGTAGACACTTATACAATAGTGGAAGCTGAAAATGACAAGCTAAGGATCAGAAATAATCAGCTTGTTAAAGAGAACGCTGTCAGTAAAGCAGCTGAACTGAAATCAGCTGAAACTGCTCAGAAGGTAATTGAGGAACTTAACATTCTGAAGGTTAAATCTTCTGATCAGGAGAAGCAGATCAAAGATCAAATAGTAATCAACAAACAGCAAGCTGATGATTTCAAAATCCTACAAGCTAAATTTGATGAGCTATTCCGACTACATGAGAGTTTAAAATCTACTGAGGATAGTTTGCGCAAGAAAATAGAGGTTTTCATGAAGTCATCAAAAACCGTTCAAGATATGAACACCTATTTTCGAACGCCAACTAACAAGAAGGGAATTGGGTATGAGAACCCTTCTACATCCTCAAAAGCCCCGTTTGGTTCACTTCAGAAGGGTGTAATCAAACGAGTCTCTGACAAAGATACACAAAAAGCTAAACATTTATCTTATAAGGGACAGAGACCTGCTGAGCAAGTAAGGCAAGTGCCTAATCAGAAAGGGAACATAAATGGACCCCAACTGATTAAACACCAGCCGAGGAATCAACAGAAGAACCCAGTTCTTCTGAAGAAACCTCAACCTGATCAGCAGATTAGGTATCAGAAGAGACAACCTGTAAAAAGGAAATCTAATCTGAGACCCAATCGAGGTTAGCTGCCTAATAAGCAAGCTATAGGTAAACTGCAAAGACCATCTATGCCAAAGAGATATGAATCTTTTAATGGTAGTAGTCGTACCTACCCTTATAACCAGAGATCTAGGGCTACTGCACCTGAGCCCCACTGGGTTAAAGAAAGACAAAATATAAAGAAAAATCCCAAGTCTTCTGATTCACCCAAGGCTCACATGAATAATCATACAAATCAGAAAGCATATAAAGAGATGTATGATTATGTTGATATGTATGGGAGACAAATCATGCCTTCTGATCTATCTGATTATAATAGAAGTGCCCTGTTTGTGTGGATCCCTAAATCCACCACTAACCCCTCATGACCCAATTCCAAAGGGGTACCTAAAGCCTTATTCGATTGCAGGTTCGCGTGGGACTGGCCAACAAAGGAGGTGTATAAGCAACTATCTGGTACATCGATAGTGGATGCTCAAGGCACATGACTGAAAGCAAACATCTCCTTAGCTCTTACAAAGAACAAGAAGGCCCACGTGTACTCTTTGGTGATGATAACTTTGGTTTTACCAAAGGATTCGGAACCTTAGAGAATGATGATGTACGAGTAACTGGAGTCTCGTATGTCGAAGGATTAAAACACAATCTACTATCAGTATCATAATTCTGCGACAACGGATTCAGCATTGAGTTCTCGAGTGACAAGTGTACGATTAGAAATCGAGCTACTCAACAAATCTTGCTAACTGGTTCAAGGAAAGGCACGATCTACACAGCAGATTGGAACAGTTGCCCAAGAAATGCATGCTTAATTGTTAAGAGTTCCAAGAGTAGCAGTTGGCTCTGGCACAAAAGAATGAGTCATCTGAACTTCAAGACTCTTAACAAGATAACTAGGGTGCCTTTGGTTGAGGGACTTCCGAATGAAGTATTCTCAAAGGATTAGACATGTGCCGCATGTCAGAAGGGAAAACAAGTTAAAACTTCATTCAAAGGAATACCTGGACCAGCATCCAGTAGAGTACTGCAACTGCTCCATATGGATCTATTCGGACCAGTTACACCAGTCAGTCTCAGTGGATGCAAATATACTCTGGTAATCGTGGATGATTATTCCAAGTTTACTTGGGTTGTATTATTATACAAGAAGAACGAGACAACGACAAAGATACCCGAGCTGCTCAAGAAGCTACAAAACGAAAAGGGTGTCATCATAGTAAAAATTAGATCAGATAAAGGTACAGAGTTCCTGAATTCTTTTATTACTGATTTTTGCACTGAGTTTGGTATACAGCATGAAACGTCAGCTGGAAGAACGCCACAACAAAATGGAGTAGCAGAACGGAGAAACAAAACTCTCAAGGAAGTTGTTCGCACTATGTTAGCTGAACATGCGACACCAAGCCGTTTCTGGGTAGAAGCAATCAATCTTGCATGACGCCACACGGCATGATGTTCTCTGACTAATACTCACTTCAAAACACCCTATGAACTGTGGAAGGGCAGAATACCTCGTGTTTCTTACTTCCATGTTTTTGGGTGCAAGTGTTTTATTCACAACAATGGGAAAAGTCAGTTGAAGACTTTTGAGGCCAAGTCAGATGAAGGTATATTCTTAGGATATTCCTCATCCAAAGAAGGCTTTTCGGGGTTTACAACAAACTAACCCTAGTTGTGGAAGAAACACCCCATGTGGTCTTTGATGAGACATCTTCCGAACAAGAGAAAGTCGCCTCCGGAACAAAAGCATTGCCATCAACCTCTACGTCTGCGAAAATGGATCGACTAAGTATCAAGGAGAAAAAAGTTTTGAACACGTAATGTGTATATCCCGAAATTTGATCTTGCTAATTCAAAGTCAATCGACCTAAGGTACGCATGGCTGTTAGTGAAGAAGTTCGCATGCAGTTGAGATAAATCAATCGAACCATCCGTTCGGGGAACTCTGAAGTTCCTCTGAGCACGACATCGACACATGATGAGTCCAACATCACCGAGACATGTTCTTATCAAGTGGATCATAATTTAAGACCACTCCCAATCACTAGTAAAGAACTACTATCGAAATGGATGATGTTCTCCAAATAGACGCCAAATCGAGTAGAAGGACTGGATTACCGGTTATCCAACCGATCGATTATTGGAAAACCATCGATAGAGTCAAAACTAGACATCGACAGGTGAAAGTGCCATGTATCTTGTTGTTATATCGTCTTTGAAGGAACCAACTACTGATGAGAGGAAGCTCTACAAGACGCAAGTTGGATTCTAGCCATGCAAGAGGAAAAAAGCAGTTTGAGAGGAATCAAGTTTGGAAACCGTGGGCGGACCCAACTCATCAAGACGTGATTGACACGGAAGTGGGTATTCAAGAACAAGAGAGATGAGAATAATGACATAACCGGAATAAGGCAAGACTTGTTCTTTGAGGGGTATTCACAATCGGAAGGAATTGATTATGATGAGACCTTTGCACCGGTCGCTCGCCTAGAAGCCATTCGGCTGTTTCTGGCATATGCTGCCCACAGAGGGTTCGTTGTGTATCAGATGGACGTAAAGAGTGCATTCTTAAACGGGGTACTAGCAGAGGAAGTTTATGTCGAACAACCTCCAGGCTTTGAAAAAGGCAACCAAGTGTACCGTTTAAGGAAAGCTCTTTATGGCCTGAAACAAGCTCCTCGAGCTTGGTATGATACACTCACTCGATTCTTGATAGACAAATGATTCACTAAAGGAATAGTGGGCCAGAGAACCTTATTTAGAATAGAAGATGGAGAAGATATTCGATGGTTCGATCTCGTGGGCGACATCATCTTTCGGATCTCCCAACAAGAAGCTATGTGAGAAGTTCAACAAATTGATGCAAGGAAGTTCGAGATGTCCATGATGGGTCAGATGAATTACTTTCTGGGTTTACAAGTCAAGCAGAGTACAGAAGGGATATTCATCTGCCAGGCGTAGTACACAAGGAATCTACTGGCCAAGTTTGGAGTTCAACATTGTAAGGAAGCGAAATTCCCATGATGACCGGGTTCAAGATGGATCCGGATGAGGACGGTCGAAAAAACTAATCGAAAAAAGAATATAGGGCTCTCATTAGATCTCTACTATACCGACCGCCCGTGACCCGGACATCACTTTCGCGATGAGGGTGTATGTGCGATTTCAAGCAAATCCAATGCAAAAGCCACCTAGAAGCGACTAAGCGGATTCTCAAGTATCTGAAGGGGACGAGAAACCTTAGTTTATTTTACCCATCGATGATAATCTAGAGCTTAGTGGGTATTCCGATTACGATTCACGGAGGTTGCGAGATCGACGAAAAGTCAACCTCAGGTTCATGTCAGTTTCTGGGAAATAAACTGATCTCTTGATTTTCGAAGAAGCAGACATCAGTTGCGACATCTACTACTAAAGCAGAATATATGGCTGCAGGAAGCCGTTGTTCCCAAAGCGCTTCTGGCTAAGTCGACAAGCGAGGGATTACAACATCGTAGCTAAGAACGTACCTATATTACTCGTGACGATAATAGTGCTATTGCAATCACTCAGAATCTTGTTCTACATACAAGATGCAAGCATGTGGATGTCAGACACCATTTTATCATAGATCACGTTGAAAAGAAGAATATCAGAATGGAAAAGATCCATCCTGACAAGCAGAAAGCTGATATTTTAACTAAGCCGCTAGCTGAGATCAGATTCAGAGAATTATGTAACGAGCTAGAGCTTCTGGATCTCGGAGAAAGTACACCAGAAATGGTTGGTGGACTGATCTCCAGAACCAGTTGGTTAAAAGACTAACCAGGTTAAGAGGAATCAGTTGAGTTAGGAATCTCAACTGATCAGATGACCAGACGAGGAGCCGATCTGAAGTTCAGATAAGGAGCAGATCAGAAAGTCAGACAAGTAGCCGATTTGAAGTTCAGATAAGGAGCAGATCAGAAAGTTAGACAAGTAGCCGTCTGAAGTTCAGACAAGAAGTAGATCAGTTCAAGATATATCAGATTAAGGGGGAACTGATCAGATTTGAAGATCACTTTATAAGTCGATTAAAGCTGCAGTAAACAAGCAAGTCGTACAAGTTGAAAGCTACAGATCGCATAAGCCAGAAGAAGCAACACAATAATGAAATAACAGAATTTTTCATTGATAAAGACCCGGAGGTCGGATTTACAAGTTACAAGTGATATCACAAGCTACCTATAAGCTATCTTCAAGTGGTATTACAAGCTTCAAGTACAAGAAGACCCAGAGGTCGCTACATAAACCATAAACCCTAAGCCAACCCAAGATAGGAAAGGGAGAGAGAGAGTTCAAGTGCTTGATGCTCTCATTTTCCCCGATCCTAAAAGGGGCGTGAGAGGCCTTAAGGAAAATCCTTGAAGGGTTTCTGTGCCAGGAGCCCCTAGAGCTAAAATCAATGGGCTCTCCAGCTGTTAAATGGGGCCTGATTACCGCGGTTTTGGTCCTGAGGACCAAACGGACACTAGTGTCACATGCAAATATTGAGTTTGATACACGAGATCGTATACCAAACTCATGTTTTGTTTCAGACTGAGTCTGTTGATGCTAATTCCGTCATCTTGATAGGCACACAAGGTGCATACGGTTAGGAGAAGTGCCTTCTCATTTACCTTAGCAGATCCGCCTCCACGGTGGTAAAGAAGCTTTGCACTGATCGTATGTGTAATCTTAGATGACGATGAAAGCATTGTGAAGGAACACACAGGGTTGATTTGAGAAGCTGGATTCATTGGAAAAGGGTTAAAGGTTTTCACCGGAAGTTTCACCAGAAATAAGGAACTCATCGGAAAAGCATGAAGTATATGCTAAAGAAGATGAATGGTTTATGTTGTGTTGTTTGCCTAATCACCCCAGGCTAATTTATAGAAGGAAATTAGGGGTATAAATGCAAATTTATTTTCTCAGAAGACCTTAAGAGAAATTTGCATCGACAACGCGTAAGGAACACGCGGCTAATGGTTGGATGAGTTGATGGTGTGAGTAATCACAACGTATCTATGCCATTATTACAGAATGTCAAATCGCGCCGATTTGGGAATCGAGGCGACTTTTTGACTCCCCGAAGTAAATGTTTTGGCGGGAGTAGACTTCAGTGCATAGTAAATGCGGGCTGATTAGAAGAAGATTGAAGATAAGAGTATCAGATAAGAGTATCAAATAAGTGGATCAGATAAGTGACGAAGTGTTTCAAACAAGAATCTGATCAGATGAGTGGAATATTGTTGGGAAATGCATAAGGCTACCATCAGTAGAGGTCAACAAGTATCAGATCAGATCACAGTGGGAACTGGTTGATTACAATATCAATCAGTCAGATACGTTCTCTTATTTATCCCTTTCTGAATATCTTATATACGTTATTTAAATAAATTGGTTATTACTTTGTTTTCACTTTATGACGCATGCACTGCAAAACTTTTAATGAGGACTTGGGAATGTGTTTTTAATGCGTTTTATTGCGAATTTTCGAGTCCGAAATACGAGAAGACTACTTTTCTCAACCGTGCAATCAAAATACTTTTTGGCCGACTAATCTCAGCCACTGATTTCAAAACACGGATACTTGAGTACTTTGGAAAGTTGTGCAAAAAGGTTTTCCCTCGTATTCTATAAAATCCAAATCTTTCTCAGAAAACTTCTTTCCACTACTTCGTCTTCTCAAAGCTCTTAAAAGATCAGAACTTTCATAATCTTCAGAGAATTACTTTCGAAATTAATTGATTCTTTTCTTACGATTTCTCAAATCCTCGAATCAATTTCTGGTAATTTCTCGTTTAAATACTGCATCATTTCAATTCACTCTGGTACCTAGGTTTACAAGTCGTGATGATATGTTTCTGTAATTTTTATAAGATCTATATGCTTACTTGCTAAATTGATGCTTAGATTACTGGTTTGACTGAATTTATTGAAATATCTTACTCAAACTAAACATCAATTTGCATATCGTACAGAAATGGCATATCTTGTTCCACGACCGGGCCAAGGGAAAAAGTTCTGCAACTTTGCATCGATGAAGAAAGACATCATTGATGAGAAGTATGTAGTATTCACCATCACCTCAGATCCTGAATCGCTGGAAATTCTGGAGTGCTTGCGAGCGTGTGGGCTAGAACGATATTGCTCTACACATCAGAACATCGTCCACACCCATGAAGCCCTGGAGTTTCTATACAATCTACAGAGGGATGAAGACATTGATGCTGACCTAATTTCTTCCGTTGGCGGACTGGAAGTGCGAGTGTCGAATGACGATCTCTAGAGGATATTCGGCCTAACTCGAGGAAGCATAAATCCAGAGACCTACACGACTGATGTAGGAGAAAAAGAATTTATTGAAGCCGAGTTGTTGAGACCAGCAAACAAGGAGAACACGACGAACGTCAATGCCTCCTATCTGAAGAGGAAATATCGTCTTCTCCTTGAGATCGTTCAGAAGGTGATCATGTGCTCAACTTACAGTCTTGATGCTGTCACTTCGTATAAGATCATTGTCATGGTTGCAATAATAAAGAAGGCTTTAGATATAGATTGGTTGGGTATGGTCAAGGCACGACTGAGGAAAGACTCCGGGAAGTTCGAACTGACCCATAGCAATGTAGTGTGCTTATCTTCCAAGTGCTCCTTCATACACAAAATCTCAATCATTTTGTCAGAGAAGCTGCCACAGAACTATGAATGGAATGAGAATAGAGCAAAGATATATCAAGCAAAGCACAAGGCCATTTTGGGCAAGGATGAGTCCCTACCTTGACAATCTGATAAAGATCCAACTCCTTATGTGCCCAAACCCAAGGGAGAAAGGAAGGGAAAAGATAAGGCAACTGCATCTTCTGAAGCGCAGGGAACGACCATTCCGGAAAAGAGGATGAAGAGGAAGGATCTGGCCAAGAAACCAGATGCTCAGCGAAAATGTCAGAAGAGAGTGACTTCTCCTCTGAAGACTGCTCCAAGTTCTGCCCAGCAAGTTAGCAGAATGAAGGATCTGATGCAAGTAGAATCAGAAGAGGAGATAGCAGTCCGCTCTGAGCCCACTGCCAGAGAAGTAAGGGAAGATCAGATGATCGCAGCAGAAGGAGAGAAATCTGTCAGAGGGACAGAAGTGGAGCAATCTGAGGAAGAATCACCATATGATTCTTTGCCTCTCACCACGATCTTCCAGAGAGCAAGATCGCCAACGCCCACTTCCAAATCACCATCACCCTCTCCTCACAAAACCTTCTCACCCTCACCCTCACCTATCAGATCACCAAGATCTCCCACACCACCAATCAATGAACCTGTTCAGGAAATTGAACACCCTCAAAACGCTGAAAACGAACCACAAATATCCCAATCTCCATACAAGTCATAAGCACCTGAGAGATCTGACAAGCGAGTGTCCATCTATCATAATCCCTTCAATACCAGAACCGTGCTTGCTTCACCTGTTTCAGAAAGCCCCATCATAAGGATAATGAAGCAACTGATCAAGGAGTATCTGCTGGATCTATGCCCTGAATTAGATCAACATCCTGGCATCCAGCAACAAATAGAAGAGATTGTGTTCTGGAGGGATATCAGACTGAAAAGCATTGAAGAATTTCTGATTCTCATGACAACTCTGGGATCAGATTTCTTTGTAGACTTGGAGTTGAAATGCTTAAACAATGCTGGGATTGAAAGCGCTGTTGAATTGGCATCTGATGATGATATCAGATGGTTGATTCATGAAAGGTTCGGAATTGCTGATAACAGGGAGGAAACCGTTCAACCTCCTACAGATCATGAGGGAGCTGCCGATGAACCAAGAATGGATGCTGCAGATGAGACCCGACTTGGCAAGGCTTCAACATCTGACCAGACTGCTACGATGAGCTCTGATACCCTAGATCTTTATACTGATAAGATTCAGGATGGGATCAAGGCTGCTATTGAAGACAAATTCGCAGCGCTCACAGCAGATCTGATGAAGAGATTTGAAAAAGAGCAAGCAAAACTAGTTGACAGAGAAAGAAGTCACACAGTTGGGATGCACAATGTCATCCTCTCTGAAGTAATGCAACTAGTTAACCCTCTTGCCGAGAAGCTCAATCTCCAGTCTGACAAACTCAAAGTTCAGACAGATATGCTCGATCAGACACAGGTACTATTGGAAAATGTCTGGGCATCTTTGGAGAATACTGACAACCACATGAATATGGGTTGGAAACAATTTATAGCTTCTACAGAACGAGCAAGACGGGATATTGAAGTTGCTCTCAGACGTTTCTTGAAACCTGCACCTTCTGCCACCGTTCAGATCACTCCTCTTGTTGTCGAGGAACTCAGAGAGGAGATCACACGACAATTCAATGCTCTGAACCGCAGGATGTCCAACCTCTTTGATGAAACCAAAAAGGGGGAAGGACAAGAGAATAAAGAGAAGAAAGAAAAACAGACACAGTTGGTAACAATTACATCTCTACCAGAAACCACTGTATCTGACTTGCCAGCCACTCCATCTATTGATCTCGTTGCTGAAGTGAAAAAAACTGTGGAGCAACATAGCAAAGAGATCACTGATCAGAAAATTGCTCTTTCAAAGGTTATTGCCAGAGTCGACAAGATTGAAGACTTTTCTTCGTTCGTACAGAAAAGAATGGAAACTGATGATCAGGCCAAGAGCCTTGAACTCGCTAAGAAATTAGCTGAAGAAGACGAACAAGATGAAACTGAGCAGACTTTGAGGAGAAATAAAGGCAAAGACAAGATAATGAAAGCAACTGCGGAAGATCAGAGACAATGCCAACTATTCTCTACCAAAAGCCAGATGACTCCTGAACAAGTTCAAGAGCAAACAAGACAGAGAATTAGAGAGGCCGCCATCAAGAAGCAGAAGTTGGCAGAGGCTAAGGGACTGAACATCGCTTACATCCGAAGGAAGAGGAAGAACGAAGCTGCAGCAGAGGAAATTGCTTGGGAAAAGAATGCCCTTCCAGCACCTGTTAAAGACATCCTCTGTGCACGGCTAGATCTGCTTCCAGAATGGGATCAGATCAGAGGAGAATGGTTATGTGACGTATACATCCTGGAGAAGATTTCGATTCATCAAGATCAGACTGAAAATGATGATGAATTTCGGAACTGGTTAGAAACGATGTATCCAGACTTCTATCAGGCGGTGATGAAAGAAGGGAAAATCATGTCACTAATACCAGAAGCTCCACCCTTTGAACTACTCCTTCCACCTTTGCGTCCAGACAAAAAGCTAGATGTTGTAAAGTTCAAAAATGCCTACTATGGATTTGCTGAAAAAGGAGGAATCCATAGACGAGAAGATCTGGACAAGCTAATGCAAAGGATGTACAAGATGTTTGGCATCCCCAAAGAGCTGCAAATGTTCAAGTACACCTGAGGAAGACAACTTGGAATCAGATGATAGGTACGTTTTTCATGTATTCTATAACGCACACACCTATCTGAATGAAATATTCCATCTCTCTGATTCTAAGACAACTTCTCATTGTCTTCTGAAATTTGTACTGCATTTCATTATCTGCATTTCTATTCGTGGTATCTGTTTTTCTAATTAAGTGTTTTAGTTCCATCAAAAAGGGGGAAATTGTTGGGAAATTTGTATTTAAGTTTTGATGGAAGTTCCAAAACAGGTTGTAATAGGACCAGTCAGACCTGTTAGCTGACTGATGACTTAGAATCAGATTAAGATGACCAGTTGAAATGTATAGATAGTTGATGTAAAAGATATGTCACATATTGAGGGGGAACTCAATATGTATAGGTCAGGTCGAAGCATCAGATGACCCAGATAAGGTCAGATGATCAGAAGGCTAAGAACAAATCAGAAGAAAAGAAGTCAGAAGATCAGGTGAAGACAGAAGACATCAAGACTCGGATGAACTCAAGACTCGGATGAACTCAAGACTCGGATGAACACGAAGACTCGGAGATGAACTCAAGACTCGGATAAACTCAAGACTTCAAGAATAAACTCAAGACTTCAAGATATTCTTGAATACACTGAGGCTCAGAGTCACCTGAAGATCAGAAGACTACCAGAAGACGTGAAGACCTATATTAGCCGAGTCTGCATATCGAGCTAAGACAATCTTCATCAGAAGACTCAACAAGGTAGACTGATCAGTTATCTGATCAAGTCAGCTCACACCTAGCGTCAACCAAAATGGTACACCAGACAAGACGAATCTTCTACAAAAGGAATATCAATCGTCTAACTGACAAATTACTGAAGTGTCGCCTCGCGAAGCCAAAGAGAAAGCGACATGTGCACAAAAATAGCTGATAATATGGGATTCGACGCTTCGCACATAAACGACACTAATCATGCCTACGGCCACGCCGATATTCGGAGCACGTCACAATCATATCCTACAACCTACCTAATATAGCCCAAAATTCAAATTGCTCTCCAACGGCTCTTTGATTTCGAGGTCTATAAAATGGGATCGATCTTCAAAATTGAAGAACACGGACGCCTAAGAACGAATATGGAGACACCGCAAAAGAAGCAAAAACTACAGCAAAATCTCCGCTCGAAGAACACCATATTTAAAGATTATTCTTAGAGTGTTCATCTCATAGTTCTTAGCAAGAAATCTATCCACTAGCATTTGGCTACATAAACACTAAGATAGATTTCCAGTTGGAACCACAACAAACCTTTACCCAAACTCAAAGTTAGGTTAAGTTTGTTACCGCAAGATTTCAGACTAGGGATTCAAGTTTCTGATTTCTGGTTCAGTTGAGTGTGAACTCAATAAACATCTGTTGGGTGTTGGACTAACACATAAAACTAAGTCCAGTTGGTTAAGTTGGTGCCCCTGTGTTAAGGGAAGAGTGGACGTAAGACGGGTTTCGTCTGAACCACTATAAAATCTTGTGTGCATTTACTTGCTTTCTTTATTGCTTTACACTATTCACACAACTGAGTTTAAAACTGCATACATATTCTAAGTTAAGCTCAGTCTGTACCAAGCAACTGATCTGATCAGGTTGACACCTTAGTCAGCCGGTTGAAAACTGACTTAAGAATCTGATTTGATAAAACTGGTTTTTCACACGGGTATTTACAAGCTTCCGCACTCTCGGTTAAACTGACAGATATCAAATCGATCTGCCCCCAGGCACTCAGTAAGATTGAACATCAGTCCAAACTGACTCACTAACACTCTGATCAGGCAATCTGCAAATCACACCTGATCCACACGAAAAGTTTTCAGAAGTCTATTCACCCCTCCCCTCTAGACTTCTGCCCTCACAAAACCCGTTCGGGACCTACATGGTCCTTCCCAGTTTGGTCCGAAAGTTCCTTTGGTTACTCTGAGAGTCTTCTTCAGGACCAGGTCGCCTTCTTTGAATTTTCAAAGTCGCACTTTAGAGTTGTAGTATTTTTCGGACTGTTTTTTATATCTCGCATTTTGGATACCTGCCTCTAATCGCTTCTCTTCGAGCAAGTCTAGGTTTCTGGCCAAGGCCTCATCGTTGCAGTCGGTCATGATCTGTGAGGTTCTGAGAGTTTGGAATTCGACCTCTGCGGGTATGACTGCTTCTGAGCCAAATGCCATCGAATAAGGGGTCTCTCCGGTCGAATTTCGGCAGGTCGTTCTGTATGACTACAGTACATCTGGTAATTCACTGGCCCACTTCCCTTTTCCTCCCTCAAGCTTGGTTTTCAGAGTGTGCTTGATGATCTTGTTCACAACTTCGACTTGACCGTTTGACTGGGGGTGATAAGGGGTAGAGAAAAGCTTGGTGATTTTCCATTTTCTGAAGAAACTATCGATCTTATGACCATCGAACTGCTTCCCATTATCGGATATAATTTCTTGCGGTAGGCCGAATCTGCAGATGATGTTTCGCCATATGAATTTGATGACGTGATCCTGATCTATGGTCGCCAAAGCCTCAGCCTCGGCCCATTTTGTGAAGTAATCTACTGCGACTAGGGCGTACTTGACTAAACCCGGGGCTATTGGTAATGGCCCGATGATATCTATCTCCCACTTCGCAAAAGGCCAAGGACTGAGGATGCTGGTGAGTTCCTCAGGTGCGACCTTGATTGATGGTGCGTGTATTTGACATTTGTGGCATTTCCGTGCGAAAACCATGGCATCGGCCTTTAAAGTTGGCCAATAATACCCCTGTCTCATCGTCTTATGAGCGAGCGACTGCCCCCCAGCATGGTTTCCGCATACCCCGTCGTGAATATCTTGTAGGATAGCCTGCCCTTGCTCCGGGGTAACACATCGGAGCAGTGGTATGCTGAAGCCTCACTTATATAGTTCGTTACCAACCAATGTGTACCTTGCTGCCCTTAGTTACAATTGCTTTGCCTAAATTATGTCGGTTGGTAATGCCCCAGTCATCAAGTAGTCGATTATGGGGGTTATCCAGCTTAAACTCGGGGTATCTAGGGCAACGACTGTTGTGTTAGCAGTGGAGGGGTGGGAGAGTTTTGTGATGGTGACATCCCTCATCTCTGCTGGTCCCTCCGAAGTCGCTAGCCGTGCTAATGCATCGGCTCGGGAGTTCGCATCCCTTGGTACTAGCTTGATGTAGATTTGTTCAAATTTTAGGCAAAGTGCTTTGATACCTCTTGGTAGGCCGACATCCGCTCGTCTCAGGCCTCATACTCCCCTGATATCTGGCGTGCTACGAGCTGGGAGTCAGTGTGTACTTGAAGTCGCTTGATGCCCATTGCGGTGGAAATTTCTAGACCGTTGATCAGCGCTTCATATTCGGCCTCGTTGTTGGTGGCAGGGAAATCGAAAGTGATGGCATTCTGAAAAGAAATCCCATCTGGACTGATTAACACAATTCCTGCCCCTGATTTGTTGGCAGTTGCCGAGCCGTCTACGTACAACTCCCATGGTGGGGAACTTTACACAAAAATAATAGGTGGAGGACGCAGCCTCGAATTCGTGCTCAAATGGCCTCCCGAGGAAGCCGTTATAGGTGCTCGGGAGGTCGATTACAAGGAAATCTAGGAGCCTAGTGTTACTGACCTTCTCATCCAAGGTGGATACGATCTCCACAGACAAGCGGACCATGCCCAGAGGTTTGACTATCGCGTTTCCGAAGCCCTTCACTGTATGATCGCATGGGGTGATGTATGCTTCGTAATCCCCGAGTTGGTCTAGGGACTTTTTAAACAGAATGTTACAGAAGGCCCCCCCATCGACCATCATCCGGCATACAGTCGTCCCCATGATATTGGCCTTTATGACCAATGGGTCTATGTTCGGGTACACGACTCCAGCTTTGTTTATTTCTCCGAACTAAATTTTCCGGGTTTCTTCGGTCATAGCCAAGATGGGCAGAACCATTCTTTGAGCATTCTCCATTGCCCTGACTTTCGCCTTTAGGCGACGCTTTGATGAGGAGGCCGGAGACAGGGCCCCTATCGTGGCAAGGGGTGAGATGGTGTGGATGACGCGACCTCCTGTGCCCTCTGGTATGGGTGGCACAGGCAGCTCGCCCTGTGCGGCCCCTATCACGAGCTCTCTTTGCACCCAGTCTCCCAGCCCGGGTTGGAGGTCATGATGTCGACCTTGCCCCCCCTGATTGTCTGCCCGAGGATTCTTGACAAACTCATTCAGCCGGCCATCTTCATAAAGCTTCCACAACTGCTTCAACAGATCTTAACACTCGATGGTGTAATGTCCCCTCTGGTCATGATAGTGGCAATACTTGTTCGGGTTTTGTCGGCTTTTTTCTTTCATGGGGCGGGGTGCTCGCAACATGTCTCGTCCCTGGATCTGGGTATAAACGTTACCAAGTGTCATACCCAAAGCCTCCATCAGCTTCACCTGAATGGACTCCTCAAATAATTTGAAGCTGTCGGGTGTCTTGTAATGACCCCCGGTTTTCTTGGAACCTTTCTTGGGCTCCGCAACTTCATTTGTCTCTGAGAGCCAGGTCTCTAGCAACTCCATGGTATGGATGAGGTCGCTGGCCCTTTTCCTAAAATCGGCGTAGCTGGTAGGGTAGTCGGCGGTCATGCGCCGCCATAGCTTGGTTCCTCTTCTGAGGCCAAATACTGCCCCCAGCAGCTTAGCCTCGTCCCCAATGGGTTCGCCTTCAATGATAAGTCTATTGATCCTCTCAACATAGGATCAATCTGACTCCGTCTCCCCCTGACGCATGTTCATGAGCCTCTGCCTTGTCGCAGGTCGGAGCGTCATCGTCGTATAGTGGCCCAAAAATAATCGAGCCAGTTGCTCGAAAGTATCAATGGAGAGAGATGGCAGTGAAGTGTACCACATGTGGGCCTGGTCGCTCAGTGTCAGGGAGAAAAGTCTACACTTCGTCGCATCCTATGCCCCCATTGAGGCCATATACGCATTGTACTTCTCCATATGGACTCTGGGTCTGTACTCCCGTTGTAGCGATCTAGAGCCGCTATGCTGATTTTCCTCTGGGCAGGTGCCAGAGTGATCATAGTTCCCAAGGGCGAATAGGGGATGACAAGGTCAGTGTTAGACCTAGACGGTCCATCCTGGTTACCCACCTTTTCCAACAGCTGTTGGACGGTCCTAGCCAATGCCGCGACCTGAGCATCGCGCGGGTTACTGGCCCCCTGCCCGTGACCATGGTGGTCGGCGATCCTCCTTGGTGCATGTACAGGGCCATGGCAAGATCTCTTTCCACCTGTTTATCATGGCGTGGTTGAGAGTGAGCCTCGTCCTCACCCCTCATGAGGGCCTTCTGGGCCGCTTGGCTTCCTAGGAGGGTGAATACACTATTCGAACCCGCTGGTCTGTCCAGGGCCCGGTGGTTCCGAACGATGGTATGTTTGGCCGCGTTGTACGCCAGTTGGCCCGTGGACCATTCATTTTCCGTCATAACGTGTTTACCATTGGAGGTTCCGGCGTCATGAGCTATTTTCTTGGCTGAGGGTTGTTCCTCCTCAATGCCGAAATTGAGACGTTTCTTGTTGAGGACGGCCATCACTGCTTTGGCATCCTCCGGTGTTTGGACAAGATTCCATTAGTTGGGGGAACCAGTCAGGGCTGCCCAATGAGTGGGTTGAGAACTCAGTGAAACCTCGATTGCATCACGAATGTCGGTTTCATTCCCAATTACCGCTTTCCCCTGGTTGGTTGCCATTTTGTTTTTCTTAGAGTTTGGAAGGTGAGGTCTCCTTGAGAATTGTTGAAATTTCTCAAGAAATGTATTCCCACAGACGACGTCAATTGTTGTAACTGGTTTTTATCTACTCAGTTAAACAATAATTATTATGAAACGCGTATGCTAAAGGCAATCAAATCAGGGAAAGAGACAAAGGAGTTGGTGACCCGGTTCGTCTTTGGAATCAGACTACGTCCGGGAGCGTCCAAGCCAGGGAGAGGATGTATGTATATGCCTAAAAGTCTAAGTTGTTCGACCTTTTACAGAGGTGGTCGTGGTGGCCTATTTATACTATGACTCCCACCCTTTGGGTGGGAATTTACATAAGGAATAATGCCTATGAAAGGGCTACAATATCGGGAACCATTAATCTCGCCTTGACAGGCCAGACATCGTCCATCTTCAGCGTGCGCCAATCGTGGAGCGGATGTGGAGGGCGGATTAGTGGCGTGTTGGGGGCTGTCATTGACCACGTGAACTGTATAGTTATAGCTGGTGCAGGTCACTCCCGACTCGAGGATATAAAGTGGAAATTGTATCGCGACTTCCCGAACTGTCGACTACCCGAGTTGCCGGCCTTTGCGACTTGAAGGTTTGATCTTGTGGGAATTACGTGGGCTGATCCCTTGGTTCCCTTGCCGAGGTTGCTTCATGCAGTCTTTGTTGGATTGTTTATGATCCTTCGTGCCCAGGTGGGAGGTCGGGTTTATCCATGCTACAACATCGATGAGGTGACGCGACATGGTTCAGCCAGCAATCCGACGTGGGTCGCCAACGCCACGCCTAGAGTGCGGGCGACCCGTCATCGATGCAGATGAAACAGAGGGGTAAGCACAGTGCCGCACCCCTGGTCGATCTCTGGTTCGAAACCAGATCGACGAGCACAAGCAAGCCATGATTCGGCGACATGTCGCCACTGACTCTTCCCGAATCCAGTGATGCGCTGCCTTGAAATGCGTCGAGACGGGCATGCCAGCCAAGCCGCGAATGCTTTCAAGAGACCAACATCAAAATCGGAGAGAATCGGCGGCGATTTGCCATGAATCGAGGCGGAGAAGATCAACGCCTCCAAGACGAGATCAGAGTGGTTCAGGAGTCGAGCTGCGGGCTCCCGTGCGCGTCGCGAGGCACGGTGCCTAGCACCGGCCTTTGGCAACACGGCGTAGCGCCGTCGGCTGAGGTCCAAAACGCGTGAATCAGTGCGGCGGCAAAAAAGGGGGAAACCCTAATTCAGGGTCCTCGGCGAAGCAAACCCGGGACAAAAAAACAAATAAGGGGTGTGGTTGATAATAAATCGTGCCCCACTGATTTTATAAAAAAAAATTCATTTAAAAATCAGATTTTAATGTAATTAAACAAGAGCCTGGAGCTCTGATACCACTGTTGGAAAATAGAGGCACGTAAAACACGTAATCACATGCGCAGTGGAAATTAAAGTTCACCAACAACGAACAATTAATTGCATACAGATTATAATAATCATAACGAGAAATCTTACAGTAACTCGAGAGCAGATTTCTATACTATGGTATCCACGTAATCCCCAATTACAGACTTGCACGGATTTGCCAGTGTTGAATCCCGAGACAGATTTGCTAGGAAAATTCAAACTCTAGATCTTATGGAGAAAAATATGAAGTAACGTTGTTTGTGAATTCCCAAGAGCTTGTATATATAGGGAGGCCCAGCTTAAATCTTAAGCTAGCCCAATTAGGGAAATAAAACTCTAATCTTGAATTAAATTAATTCCTTTTAATTTAATTCCCTAAATATAAATCTCTACGGATTTAAATGCCTTATATGAAAATCTCTACGATTTATTTCCATATACATTAAATCCTACAATTATATTCCAGATATAATTATTGGGAATTCTTATTTAATTAAATCCAAATTAATTAAATATTAAAAATAATTAATTCCAAATTAATCTATTATTAATTACTTCTCCATAAATTAAATATTAAATCCAATTTAACATTTAATCAACCAACTATAATCCGAAAAAGGGAACTACTTGTTGTGTGACCCATAGGCCCTCATATACCAAGCGATTAGTCAAACTAACGGTCTTAATTGAACCCTAGTCAATAAATCAGACATTCTCAATATATGAGGTACGTTGCGAGAAACATGCAACTACATGTAACTGTAACGTGGGCTATTACGATTTCCTCCTTTCATTCACGAATACTCGATTAGTCTTGAACATGATGAAGTGTCTATTCAAATAACTTAATCACTTTATCTCCAATCACTAATTGATCACTTGTGTCACACTTGGCCACAAAGTCCAAGTTGACGTGCATTGGCCAATGACTTTGATCCAATTATGATGAGAAGGTGAGTATTCTCTCTAAATCCACCTTGAGTAATGAATACTTTTCTTAGCTCAACTACCACGCACATGCACTTCGTGATGAACCCAATCCAAGTCATATCTACCCATGGAAGGGTACAAGCATCGGTCATGGTCAAAGTTTATCACTCCACACATGTCGTGTGTATTGACCTCAAGTCAAAGAAGTATCGCATTGCTCCCACTAGCTGAGACACCCGTAGACACATATAGTGGAACTACATCAAACGGTTTCTCGGATGGGTATACCAATACCCTCTAAGGTATTTGTGCATCCATTATGAGATACCTAGTTTCTCTAGCAAGTGAGATCTTACTACACTCTCTAAGAGTATGATGCAAATCGCACACCAATCTCCATTGCATCATCAATATCCCATTCTTGATGATCCTCAATTGGGGCTATTTGAGAATCATGCTTAAGTCATCTGAGTTCTCACACACTCAATGACAACAATGACTCAAGGGAACACAGATAAGAATAGATGCAAACAATCAAACATAATATTCTAATTAGTTCAATGCCATATATTTAATATTAAACAAATAATAATATTAAATCAATACTGAATATTATCTGAGTATTATGTCCTTACAAAGGATTGTCTCTAGGACATTAACACTAACATGAGATTCTTGAGATAGGACCGATTACCATCTATCACTATAATCCAGCTGGAGCAGGAGATCCTACTCAACCAGTTGGAGCAAGGACAGAAAGAGTCCCTCTCTAATGGATGCAGATGAGAGGAAATTGTCAAATCTGGATACTGTTGCCAGACATCTCATCATTAAAACTATGGATTCTACTACCTGAAGATTGATAAGGAAGTATGGGATACACTTACTGAAATCTGCAAAGGAAATGAACAGATTAAGGACAGCAGATTGCAAGCTGAGCTGGTGATATTTGAGAAACTTAAGATGCTACCAAATGAAACAGTTGATCAATTTGATGGAAGGATCACTCGTGGAGTCAACCGACTTCGTGATCTAGGACGTGTTATGTCGAACAAAGATATCAACTACAAGATTCTAAGATCGCTGACCAAGAAATGGGACACTAAAGTCACTGTTATTAAGGACTGTCAAGATATTGCTACTATGTAGCTAAATGATCTAATCTTCAGTCTGAAAACACATGAGTTCGACTTGATTGAGAGAGGTCAAGGATCAGATGATGCCCCTACTGAAGCTACTGCAAATTCTACTAAATCTGTTGCATTCTAGGCAACCAGTAGCAGTTCACAAATTGTTGAACCAGTTGGAAACATCATCAGCCAGGCCGAACAGATTGCGCTACTAACGAGAAAGCTTGAACGAACAAATGTTCAGATGGGCAAATACAGAAAGTTTTACGATGACTATCGGCGAAGCAGAGGAAGAGATAGAAGATCTTCTGACAGATCACAAAAGAGGTATCGTTCTTCAGATGATAGGGATAACAGAAGAGATGAATGAAAAGATGATCACATAGATGAAAGGAAAGATGATCGTAGAGAGGATCGCAAAGAGAACAGACGTGATGAGAGATCAGATAAGAGAGGTTCTGATTACAGACAAGGTGGAAAGTCTCCTGACAGATCTTACAGAAGAAATGATTCTCCCAACAAAGGAAGTTCTGGAGATTCAAGGGTTTGCTACAACTGTCAGAAACCAGGTCACTAAGTGCTGACTGCCCCGACCTGACTCCCAAGGAGAGAGAGGAAAAGCGGAACAAAAGAGAACAAAGATTCTGAGACAGAAAAGCAATGGTTTCCGACACATCTGGCATCGATGATTCTTATTTGCCTTCAGATGACTCAGGCTACTCATATGTTGAAGATTTCTATCTGATTACCACAACTGATGATGTCGATGATATAAACTTCTCATCTGATGATGACATTTGTCTTATGGCCAGAGAAGCAAATCAAGCTGAGGTAATCTCTAAACCTTATGTGGTTTTCTGTTCTACACCTGTTGTGTTAAGCACATCTGCTGGAGAGATTAACTTGCAGATCTATAATGACCAGTTGCTTGATGATCTCTCTAATGCAATATATACTTATACACGTGTGGAAGTTGAGAACGATAACCTAAGGGCTGAGAACGTCCGGCTTGTCAAGGAAATTGAGGCAAGTAAAGCCTCTGAACTAAAATCAGCTGAAACTGTTTAGAAGATGACTACAGAACTGGAGGTTCTGAAAGTCAGTACTACTGATCAGGGAAAGCTGATTAAGGAACAGTTGACACTCAATCAACAACAAGCTGGAGAACTCAAAGTCCTTTAGGCTAAGTTTGACGAACACTTCCGAATGCATGAGAATCTATAAGCTATTGAGGACAGTTTGCGTAAGAAAATAGAATTTTTTACAAAATCATCTAAGACTGTTCAAGATCTGAACAACTATTTTTGTACGCCAACTGACAAGAAGGGAATTGGGTATGAGAACCCTTCTGGATCCTCAAAAGTCCCGTCTAGTTCACATCAGTAAAGTGTAACCAAACGAGTTTCTGATCAAGATAAACGAAGTGCCAAATCTGGGAAAAGGATCAGCTGACCAGGTAAGGCGAGTGCCAGATCAGAAAGGGAACAGAAATGGACCCCAACTGATCAGACATCAGCCAAGGAATCAACAGAAAAATCCTGTTCTTCTGAAGAGACCTCAGCCAAATCAGCAGAGTAGGCCTCAGTCTGGACCATCTCGCGAGGGACAGTCTCAGTTGAAGTCGACTCAGTCCAAACTGCCTAACAAGCAAGCTAAGGGTAAACTGCTAAGACCACCTATGCGAAAAATATATGAATGTTTTAATGGTAGCAATCGTACCTACCCTTACAATCAGAAACCTAGGACTGCTGCACCTGAGCCCCACTGGATCAAAAGAAGACAAATTTCAATAACAAAATCCTAAGTCTTCTGATTCATCCAAGGCTCACACCAATAATCATACTGACCAGATTGCATATGAAGAGACGTATGATTATGTAGATGTTTATGGGAGATAAATCAAGCCTTCTATTTTCAACAAAGGTGCCAGATTTATTTGGATCCCGAAAGGTACTTCTAACCCTCCAGGACTCGATTCTACTGGGGTACCTAAGATCTGACGTGTTCACAGGTTCGAGTGGGACTGGCCAATAAAGGAGGTGTATAAGCAACTATCTGGTACATAGATAGTGGATGCTCAAGACACATGACTGGAAGTCAACATCACCTCAGCAATTACATTGAAAAACCAGGCCCAAGAGTTTTCTTTGGTGACGACAACTTTGGTTTTACCAGAGGAGTTGGAATCTTAGTGAATGATGATGTACAGGTTACAGGAGTTTCATACGTTGATGGCTTAAAACACAACCTATTATCTGTATCACAGTTCTGCGACAACGGATTTAGTGTTGAGTTATCGTCAGATAGATGCACAACCAAAAATCGAGTCACTCAATAGATCCTGCTAACTGGCTCTAGAAAAGGAACGATCTACACTGCAGATTGGGACAGTTGCCTAAGAAATGCATGCTTGATTGTTAAGAGTACCAAAAGCACCAGTTGGCTCTGACACAAGAGAATGAGTCATCTGAACTTTAAAACTCTTAACAAGATAGCAAGGATGTTCTTGGTTGAAGGTCTCCCGAATGAAGTTTTCTCTAAGGATCAGACATGTGCCGCATATCAGAAGGGAAAGCAAGTCAAGGCTTCATTCAAAAGGATTCCTTCTCCTCCATCCAGCAGAGTATTGCAACTGCTCCATATGGATTTGTTTGGACCAGTTACGCCTCTTAGTTTCAGTAGACGCAAATACACTCTGGTGGTCGTGGACGATTACTCCAAGTTCACCTGGGTTGTATTCTTGTATAAGAAGAATGAAGCTACAACAAAGCTACCTGAACTTCTCAAGAAGATTCAGAATGAAAAGGGTCTCAGCATAGTGAAAATCAGATCAGATAAAGGTATAGAATTCTTGAACTAGTCTATATCTGAATTTTGCTATAAGTTTGGTATACAGCATGAGACATCAACTGCAAGAACACCACAACAAAATGGCATAGCAAAAAGGAGAAACGGAACACTTAAAGAAGCTGCACGCACCATGTTAGCTAAGCATGCAACACAAAACCGTTTCTGGACAGAAGCAATCAACACTGCATGTCACACACGAAGGACCTGGATAACCAGTCATCCAACTGACTTGATCATCGGAGACCCATCTGATAGACTCAAAATTAGACATCAGATTGGTGAAAGTGCAATGTACTATTGTTATCTGTCTTTGAAGGAACCACTTACTGTTGAAGAAGCTCTTCAAGATGCAAGTTGGATTCTAGCCATACAAGAAGAACTAGAGCAGTTTGAAAGGAATCAAGTTTGGGAACTTGTAGACAGACCAACTCACCAAGATGTTATTGGTACTAAGTGGGTTTTCAAGAACAAGAAGGATGAGCACAATGTGATAACCAGGGATAAGGCAAGACTTGTTGCTAAGGGATATTCACAATCAGAAGGAATTGATTATGATGAAACCTTTGCACCAGTCGCTCACCTGGAAGCCATTCGGTTGTTTCTCGCTTATGCCGCTCATAGGGGATTTACTGTGTATCAGATGGATGTAAAGAGTGCATTCTTGAACGGGGTACTAGCTGAGAAAGTTTATGTTGAACAACCTCCTGGCTTTGAAATGAGCAACCAAGTGTACCGTTTAAGAAAATCTCTTTATGGACTGAAACAGGCTCCCAGAGCATGGTATGATACATTGTCCTAGTTCTTGATAGAAAATGGTTTCATCAAGGGCTTGATTTATAGGACCTTGTTCAGAATTGAAGACGATGAAGATATTCTGATGGTTCAGATCTACGTGGACGGCATAATCTTTGGTTCTTCAAATCAGAAGATATGTGACAAATTCAGTAAATTGATGTAAGGGAAATTTGAGATGTCCATGATGGGTCAGATGAGCTACTTTCTAGGTCTCCAAGTCAAACAAGCTCATACCGGGATCTTCATCTGCCAGGCGAAGTACACAAGAAATTTGTTGGCTAAGTACGGAGTTCATAATTGTAAGGAAGCCAGAATTCCAATGATGACTTCTTCAAGATGGACCCAGATGAAGGTGGTAAGAAAACTAATCAAAAAGAGTATAGGGCCTTGATTGGATCTCTATTATACTTGACTGACAGCAGACCAAATATAACCTTCGCAGTAGGTGTACGTGCCAGATTTCAGGCAAATCCTAAGCAAAGCTACCTGGAAGCAGCTAAGCGGATTCTTAAGTATCTGAAGGGTACTGTAAACCTCGGTTTATGGTATCCAACATATGATAATCTAGAGCTTAGTGGGTACTCTGATTCTGATTATGGAGGTTGTAGGATAGATAGAAAATCAACCTCGGGTACCTGTCAGTTTTTGAGAAGCAAGCTGGTCTCTTGGTTTACAACGAAGCAGACATCTGTTGCCATGTCTACCACTGAAGCAGAATATATGGCCGCAGGAAGCTATTGCTCCCAACTGCTCTGGCTCTGTCAGTAGCTGAGCGATTATAACATTGTAGCTACGAACGTGCCTATTTTCTGTGACAGTAATAGTGCAATTGCTATCACTCAGAACCCAGTTCTGCACATGAGATGCAAGCATGTGGACATCAGACATCATTTTATCAGAGACCATGCAGAAAAGAAGAACATCAGAATGGAAAAGATCCATACTTATAAACAAAGAGCGGACATCTTAACCAAGCCTCTAGCTGAAGTCAGATTTAGAGAACTATACAATGAGCTAGGACTACTGGACTTAGGAGATGAAGCACCAGATTACTTTGGTGGACTAATCTCTAACACCAGTTGGTTAAGAAACTGATCAGGAAAGATGGTCAAATGAAGGGGAAACTTCATCTGATCAAGAAAGATTAGTTGGGAACTGATCAGAGAGGAATGTCAGTTGAAGGGGGAACTCCAACTGACTAAGGGTTTTAGATCAGAAGGAACATGATCTGAGGGATAAAACATTGTTGGGAAAATTTGCTAAGGTTTAGGCTAATCAGTAAGATCGACAAAAATCAGCGAAGTCAGAACAGATCGATTGGTAACTGATTGATTACAATATCAATCAGTCAGATACATTTTATGTTTTTCAATTATCTGCTTTGCCTTATCTGATTTATATTATCTGTGTTTATCCATTTAAAATATTATAATTATTGTTCGCTTACCTTTATGACACACGCCCTGCAAAGCATTAAATGCGGACGTGGGGAATATATATTTAATGATATTTATTGCACTTTTCGCATCCAAAATACAAGCGGGTACTTTTTCTCAACCACATGATTAAAACACTTTACGACCGCTTAATCTCATCCGTAGATTTCAAAACACGGATACTCAAGTATTTGTGGGAAGTTGTGTAAAATGTTTTCCCTCGCATTATATATAACCCTAGTTTAGGTTCCAGAAAACCTTTACACTTCTATTTTATTTTTTACCAAATCCCTGAGAGAAAAATTTTCTGTGTACGCAATCTCAAACTCTCAATCAATTGATTCAACCTTCACATTTTCAAATCTTCGAATCAATACTTGGTAAATTTTCTGAATGTGTTCTTGCTAAATATACTCTTGGTTTCACTGTTTACCAAAATCACATATTTATGCTTACAAATTGTGTTACTGAACTTCTAGAGATAGATCTTGTTGCGATATTGTATTGTTCTTGATGCATACATGTTTAATATGAGTATGTGATAGTTTACTCGATTAGTGAATAGGGTTGTTGGTTTGACTATGTTTATTGAAATAATCTACTCAAACTTATCCTTAAATTTGCCTATGCTTCATAGAAATGTCACAACTCATTGCCCGACAAGGACAAGGCAAAAAGATCTGCAATTTCGCATGAATGAAGAAGGACATCATTGATGAGAAACTTGTTACGTTCTCAGTCACCTCAGACCCCGAGTCCTTAGAAATTATGGAGTGCCTTCGTGCTTGTGGACTGGATCAATACTGCTATCGTCATCAAGACGTTGTGCACACCTATGAGGCCCTAAAATTTCTATACAATCTGAAGAGAGAGGAGGATGATGATGAGAAACTAATCTCTTATGTCGGAGGAACGGAGGTAGTTGTCACATATAATGATCTACGAAGGATCTTCGGTCTCCGACAAGGAAGTCTTGACCCAGAAACATTCACATCTGAACTGGGAGAGAAAGGGTTTCTACAAGCCGAACTGCTGAGATCGGCCAATAGAGACCAAACTGTGAATGTTAAAGCCCCTCATCTGAAGAGAAAGTATCGCCTGCTATTCGAGATAATGTCGAAGGTGATCATGTGTCTAACTTATTCTCTTGATGTTGTAACTGCTTACAAGCAGTGCGTAATGACTGCTATCATCAAGAAAGCACTGGATGTTGACTGGCTTGGGTTGTTCAAGACCAGATTATTGAAGGAGACTGCGAAGTTTGATTTAAATGAGAGGAATGAAGTCTATCTGACTTCAAAGTGCTCCTTCATTCACAAAGTTTCCATCATTCTTTCAGACAAGTTGCCTGACAACTTTGAGTGGAATGAGGATGGCAAGAAAGTGTACTTAGCGAAGTACAAGGCCATCTTGGGGAGAGATGAACTATTTTCTGGTCAATCTGATGATGATCCAGCTCCCTATGTGCCCAGATAGCGAGGCGAAGGGAAAGGCAAAGAAATGAAGTTAACTGCATCTTCTGTCCAGTCAGAAACGCAAGCAAAGGCCACCCCCAAGAAAAGGATGAAAAGAAAGGTTCTGGCAAAGAAACCAGAAGAGTCAGAAAAAACGATAGAAGAAAATTACAACTCTTCTGAAGAATGCCCCCAGACCAATTGAGGTCGTGGAAAGGACGGAGGAGCTGATTCACATTGAATCAGAGGAGGAGGTTGCTGCCAATTTTGAAAGAACTACGAGTGCAGACAGGGAGGAGCAGATGCTGGAAGGAGAAGGGGAGGCTGAAGGAGAATAAGTTGAGCCTACTGGGGAGCAATCACCATCTGATTTTGTGCCCCTCAGTACGGTATTCAGAAAAGAAAGATCACCCACACCAACTTCCAAATCACCCTCACCATCACCAGCCAAACCACCATCTTCAACCTCAATCCCATCTGCCCCCGAACCACAACCTGAACCCCTACCTGAGACAACTCCCCTACCAGAACCCACTTTACCCTTTGAACCACAAATCCCCACCCAGCCTTCAGACCAAATAGCCTAGGAACCAGAAAGGGTAGAGAAACCGATTGTTGAACAAAGTATTCCCAGAGAGGATATGTATGTTTCTCTTACCCACAATCCATTCAATACTCGGATTGTTCTGGAATCTCCTGTATCAGACTCTGAGGATCCCACCCTGTTTATACTTAAGAAGCAGGTGAAAGCTTATCTTGATCAACTCTGTCCAGATCTGATCAACCATCCTGGCTATCAGTCCAAGATAGAGGAGATTGTGTTCTGGAGGGACATAAGATTGAAGGGCATTGAAGAATTCTTAATTCTAATGGAAGCTCTGGGAGGTGACTATTTTGTGGATCTGGAGACAAGGTGTCTGGAGAACGCGGGTGTAAGCAGTGCGGCTGAGTTAGCCACTGATGATGATATCAGGTGGTTAATTCATTAGAAATTTGGCATTGCTGAGGTTAACGGGGAGGAAGCTTGGGCTCAAGTTGATGTAGATTTTGAGCAAGCTGTCGATAAACCAGGTATGGGTGCTGCAGATGTGACCCTACCTGGAGAGGCATCAACATCTGGCAGATTAGTTGCCATTGATGCAGATACCCTAGATCATCTTTCGACAACTATTCAAGATGGGGTGAACTCATCAATTGAATCTCAGTTCAACACTCTGGCAACTGATCTGATGAAGAGATTCAGAGAAGAGCAACATGCTCTTGTGGAAGCAGAGAGGAAAGCGACTGTGGACAGATTGCTACACTTACATGATGTCATCACCGAATCAGTGATGAAATGTGTAGACCCAGTCACAGAGAAGCTAAGTCTGCACGAATCAATGCTTTTTGACCTAGGCAAGTTACTGGAGAGTGTCTAGTCCTCTCTGGAGAGGACATACACATGCTTAGATGTCGGGTGGAAGCGATTCGAGGCATCTGTTAAAAGGGCCGGGAAGTTCATTGAAGATGGTTTGAACTGCGCCAACATCTTCCACGGCAATTAACGTTAGGTTGACGAACCTTTTTGATGCAACCAAAAAGGGGGAAGAAGAGAAGGAAAAACAGATGCAGATGATCGCCTCTATGCCACCTGCTGGGACATCTGTACCAACTCCTCCTGCACCATCTGCTACTGCCATGCCAGAAACTGTTATACCAGCTGTTGATTTATCTGACACCGAACTGGTGGAACTTTTTCAAATAGTTGAAAAGCATGGAGAGGATATTACTGCTCAAGGAAAGGCAATTTCTGAACAGAAGTCTGTCTTATCTGATGTAGTTCAGAGAGTAGATAAGATTGAAGACTTCCCGTCAAATGTTCAGAAAAGATATGAAGCTGAAGATCAGGCCAAGAGCATTGAGTTAGCAAAGCAGATGATTAAAGAAGACCAATCTGCAGAGGCTGAAGTGAAGAAAAATGAACAGATCAAGGGAAAGAAGATCATGGCTCCTTCTCAATCCCAGAGGCAGACACGGTCCAGATCACAGCTGACTCCTGCACAACAAGAAGAAATGAAGGTCAGGCAGTCTGTGATCGATGCGGCTATCAGAAAGAAGAAAATGGCTGACAGAAAATGCCTTGCAACTAGATATGTCAGAAGAAAGAGGAAGAAGGCTGCTACAGCTAAAGATGTTGCCTGGGAAGAAAAGGCCCTACCTGCTCCAGTGAAAGATATCCTTATTTTGAAGAAGAATTGGTGGCCAGAGTGGGATAAGAGCAGAGGAGACTGGCTAGTTGACATCTACATCTTGGAAAAGATTCCAGTGTCTACTGATCAAGGGAAATTTAATGAAGAATTCAGAAACTGGCTTGAGATGAAGCACCCACAATTCTTTGACGTGGTCATGCTAGAAGGTGAGGAGATGGGACTTATTCCTGAAGCACCTCCGTTTGAGAACATCTTGCCACCACTCAGACCAGATAGATCTCTTGACCCCATCCGATTCAAGAAGTCGTACTATAATTTTGCCAAGATGGGAGGAATCATAGAGAAGGAACGGCTGGCTGCTCTAATGCAAAGAATGTACAAGGTGTTTGCTATTCCGGAAGAGCTCTAGAAGTTCAGATGATGCTGTAGTTTTCAGAAGACTAGAATAGGATCAGAAGATAGGTATTCTCTGTACTTGTAAACCTTTTTATCATTAATGAAGTATTCTATCTTTCTGATTCTAAGACAACATCTCATTGTCTTCTGAACTGTACGTTATCTTTATTATCAGTCTTTCATTCAAGTCATATGTTTTTCTGATTAACTGTTTTGGTTGCATCAAAAAGGGGGAAATTGTTGGGAAATTTGTAGTTAGTTTTGATGGAAGTTCCAAAACAGATTGTAATAGGACCAGTCAGACCTGTTAGCTGACTGATTATTTAAATATAAGATAGGATGACCAGCTGAGATGTATAGACAGCTGATGTATTAGATAAGAATAGGTCTAGTCTTGAAGAAGATCAAATATGCAGAAGATCAGCTATGTAGAAGATCAGATATGCAGAAGATCAGCTATGCAGAAGATCAGATATGCAGAAGATCAGATATGCAGAAGGTCAGACACGAAGTTGATAAGAAGGTATCAAGACCAGAAGACCAACATTAGATAACAAGAAGAATCAGTAAGTTGGGCTAAGACAACTTACATCAGAAGACTCATACTGGTAGACAGATCAGTCTTTATCTAATCTGGTCAACTTCATCAGGTAACCACTTCAAGCTACCTAGTACGAGCCAGGTCACTCAGACAAGAAGAATGTCAAGCTTGTTGAAAAATCAAGTGCCAACTTTGTGTACTTATGAGCCAATAAGAAGAAGACATGCACGTACGGAACTGACAAATGCAGGACTAGCGTTTCAGAGTATAACGGCTAGAGAGGACAAGCTTGCATGCTTTCAGCCATGCCGTCCCTGAAGCACGTCCCGTCCGCCTGCATACCTATTGAAAAAAGACCAAAATTCAAATTTCTCTTCAACGGCTAGTTCGATTTCGTGCCTATATAT
The DNA here is from genome assembly GCA_037126765.1 of Stenogyne calaminthoides. Lineage (NCBI taxonomy): Eukaryota > Viridiplantae > Streptophyta > Magnoliopsida > Lamiales > Lamiaceae > Stenogyne > Stenogyne calaminthoides. The sequence continues at coordinate 2,449,077 of JBBCBC010000031.1, read as the reverse complement.
ATGAGATCAAACCTTCATAGTAAGGTTATGAAAATTATCATCAAGCTCAAGCTCAAGCAGATTTCCGCACGAAGAACACTAAATCGAAGATTATTTTCTTAGTGTTCATCCCATTTGTTCTTAGCTTTGAATACTTATCTTTTAGCTTTAGGCTACCCAGATACTAGGATAGTATTCCAGTTGGAACATTATAAATCTTATACCCAAACAAAAGTTAGGTTAAATTTATTATAGCAAGATTTCATTCTAGGGTTTCTAGATCTGATTTCTGGGATTGTTGAGTGAGAACTCGTGAAACATCTGTTGGTTGTACTGTGTTGGACTAACACATTAAACTAAGTCCAGTTGATTAGTTGTTGCCCCTGCTGATAGGGAAGAGTGGACGTAGGACAAGTTGTCTGAACCACTATAAATCTGTGTGCCTTTACATTACTTATCTGCACACTACCTGTTTATCTGCATGCATATTCTGAATCTGGTTCAGACTAGCATCAAGCTACTGAACTGATCAGCTTGACACGTTCGTCATCTGATCTAAAACTAATTGATCAGAATCTTGGTTGAGTAAAACTGGTTTTCACACGGGTTAACTAATCTTCCGCACCATCAGTTAAACTGATAGACGCTGAACTGATCTGCCTCCGAGCAATCAGTAAGTCGGATATCAGTCCATACTGATTCACTCCACACTCTGATCAGGAATACTTGCTAATCACACCTGATCCACGAAAAGTTTTAGAAGTCTATTCACCCCTCCCCTCTAGACTTCTACCCTCACTAAAACCCGTTCGGGACCTACACGACCAATGCAAGGTATTTATAGACTTGGAGATCAACTGCATTGTCCTATCCACTATGCTTGGATAGCCTTGAACATCTTCTCAACTATCTCTATGATCTTGGTGTAACCACCCATGGTCTTTCTATTCTCACTCCACTACAATGCAACCGTCTGACAATATAACTGAATTGTCTCCAATCTGCAATGTAGGAAACATAGAAAAACACATATGTTAAAATGGATTCAGTGTTAGGAGAAAGGAAAAACTTATGATGTTGTGCAGAATGTTGTCCAACATATAGAATAACATCTGTGCAACATCAACAAACTCCCCAAATTTGGCCTTTCTACTACAACACACCTGATGTTAAAAATAATATCCGAACTTGTGCCAGGAATGAAACAAATAATAGTCATTCATAGAACAACTACTATTCAACCAAATCATAATTTTAAAAAAGACAGACAACAAACACAAGTACTAAGTACATCAACAGTGTACTTAGGCCAAAGTATCCAACCAACATAAGGTAAATGACATAAATATAAACCTATCATCTAGTTGTCCATTAACAGAGTTTATAAAATAAAGAGCAGTAATTTAAATAGATTACAACAGAGGAAAGAATTTCTGTAATGAAATAAAGGGAAGGAGTGGGCCATTTGAATGGCTGCATCTCCGTTGTCTGCAAATGCTCCCCCATACTTCAGAAACTTCTCCTATCTTGAACCTGTTCACCAGTTATCAGCACCATATAGCTGATCAATGATAGCAACACTCTCTGGAGACATACTCTTCCTTTAGGAGTCTTCTTCGGCTCATCATCAGGGTTATCATCATCAACAACTACATCTTCAACTGGTTCAGGTTGCACCATCTGTTCAGCATCAGCAGCATCAACATTAAGTGTTTCCTCCACAGCTTCCTTTACAGCATCAACATCTTGGACAACATCATCAACCTCTCTGTCATCAGCAGCATTCTGATCATCTTTTGCAGCACCATCATCCACATCCTCAGCAACATCTTCAACATTATCAACAACATCTGGTTGATCATCCTTCTCACTTGCATGGCCAGATGGACCAACTCTATCATCACCACCATCATCAGGACCATCATCAGGTGATCCTCCCCCTGTTGGAGTAGAAAGCAGGCTTCTCCAGAAGGTTTGTTGTATTACCAGAGCATCTATGTTCTGTTGGATGGATTTAATTTGATCAGTAATGAAAGAATTTGAAAAAGTGAGAGTAGGGATACAGTAAACGTTACTGTCAATTAATAGCATTAAAGTCGAGGGATTAATGAACTGTGAATTGGAATGTCTTTTTATTATTGAATTTCTTATTAGATTAATTGTTATTTTTTTAGTTATTTATGCTTTTAGTAGTTCTTATAGAAATCCAATTCAACCCCCCGTGTTATGTGTTTGCCTTCATAAATTCATACAATTAGCATACTAATTATTCTACGTTCTCTGTGGATCGAAGCCTTGTTTGCCACTACTACGAATTAGTATGGTAGAATAGGGTATTTATTTTTGTCACACCTCGACAGTGCGGTCAATTGCGGGCTCCCGTGGAGAACTAGTGCGAGGAATGTTATACCTGTCCCGTCTACAGGGAGTAATTTTTTCCCATCCTCCCGCCCCCCGTCCCACCATGCGAAATTTACTTAAGCTGCGTTTATTTTGGAATTTAAGTGTGCGGAGCAAGTCAAGGTTTTAGAATTCAGGATTTAGAATCGTTGATGAATAGTAAATGTACGTGTTTGTTTTGAGATTTGAGTAGGGTGAGATTTAACTTTATGTCAAATCAATGTTTAATAGTGATTGATGTTGTATTATTATATTATATTGAGAAGTGTAATAAAGTATTATGTATTGAGAAAAATAATAGCAATAGGTTTTATGAGTATTTGTATGTGTGAATTGAATGTGAGATTTAAAAACCAAACTCTAAATTTCAAACTCGTATGAGACGGGGAGTGCAAAGTTCTAAGTCCTTCCGTGTGAGTCCCAAGACAAACACAACTACAGATTCCCCGCCCCGTTTGGGGCGGATTCCCCCGGGGAACAAGGATTCTCTGCCCCACTATCAAGCCTAACTCCAGATAAGATTAAGACGAGGACCGCTTCAAAAAGTCATCTAAGTCAAAACTAATGTCAATGAAGCGAAAAATCAGAGGAATAAGCTAAGCTAGATATTGAATCCATTAAATTCAACATTTAAATTCAAGAAATAACATTGTAAAACAATTTCCGCATTTTTTATTAAATTAATGAGAATCGTCCTTACAACCATATTTAATGTATAATAATTTTTTTTATTTTCATCTTTGCCCTTGTTTACTATACCTTATTTTTTAAGAGCAATATCTAAAGACAAGTAACTATTTTGAAAAATAAATAGACATAAGGGTAAAATAAGAAAATAAAGCATAAATTTATATTTAAGCTATAATAACTTTTATTTTTAAATATGTGCGAGAAAACGTGTTAACATGGAGTATTTATTTTATGTTGCAAAAAAATTAAAATAAATGAAACGTAGGCCCCTAGTCACAAATTCAAAACCAACAAAATCTTCACAATGCAAAGATCTTTCAATATATTAATAAAAAAAGAAAAAAAAACATTAAATGCTCAAACATCTTCTTATTCTTCACTCAAAAATTATTTTTTTCAACCTTAAAAATCTTTTTCAAGAAGACCATTTTGCCTAAATCACTCGTTTTTAAAATCCATCAATTCCTTATACGCCCATCCTCTAATAAAATCATATCCGAACTTGCCTGTATAAACTACGCAAAGATAAAACATTTTCCAAAATTAATTAGTTAAATTCGGATATCCAAATCATATTAAAAAAAGAATGAATCCAAGCTATTAAATCGCTGGGCCCACCCATATTTTTCGGTGTATTGTCACATGGACCGAATTTCACAGGCAGACAACATTTGCCAACTCAACCTTCCCCTGTCTCTCGGCGCAATGCACCGGTTCAGTGGGAGCCGTTAATCCAAAACAAGTAGTATTTTCAAACGGTTATGATTTGACTGGGCTATTGCACCATACACACAGGATGTTACACTCCGTTGCGCCATTAATATCTCTTTTAAATTGCCCTAAAAAAATCCCAAATCTAAATAGAAGCTGCGGCAGAGGTCAGTGCAGAGTGTTCGTCAAACGTACTGTTTATATTTTTTTTCAACAATGGAGCATTCTTTTATTTAAATTTATTATTATTATTATTAAATTATTAGTTCTTTTCTTTATTTAATGTATTCTTGTGTATTTAATTATTGCAGCAAAAAGTGGTGATTACGAAATCATCGAAAGGTTTAAGGAGAAAGACAAAGCCTAGAGCTGAAACACCCTTTTCATCATCTCCATTTTTTTTGAGTTTTCAAAAGTAAGTTTCTGAAAAGCCCCTTTTCTTTTTCTTTAATTTATTGCCCCTCTTGTTATTTTCGCTTTATTTATTTAATTATTTTTTGGTGGAAAGATGGGATTTTAAGACATGGGTTTTTGTCCAACCATTTGAAAACGAAAAGGCGTTTCTCTTTTTCCTGATTTTAAATGCGGATTGAAGAATTCAAGAATTTTGAGAAATATCTGTTTTATTATTATTATCCTGATTTTAAATGCGGATTGAAGAATTATGAAAATTGGAATTACTTTGTGCTTAATTTATGGTATGTGATCAAATTCATCTCCTGTTAGGTTGAAATTTGGTGAGTAATGGAAGGAATTGTGAATAATTGAATAAAACGATGATGAAGAATTCAAATTCGAATTCAAATTCAATCAGAAGGCATTCAGGGGCGTACAGTAGCCCCGGTACACCGGAATACACGGAAGAATTCCCCAAATCATGGAGCTCAGAGCGAGTTCCATTACCAAGTAGTAGCAGAAGGCAAGTTAGTGCAGCTGCATTGATGCCTTTCAATAGTGGAAGGGCATTACCGTCAAAATGGGATGATGCTGAGAGATGGATCACCAGCCCGGTTTCTAGCTACGGCCCGTTGAGGAGCTCTGTACCTCAGCAGCCCCAGAGACGGGCCAAGTCGAAAAGCGGGCCCCTGGGGCCCGCCGGGCTTGTGTACTATTCGCCTACGGTTGAGGGTGGGAGAGGTACTAGGGGTTTTATGGCGAATTCGCCCCTTAATACGGGCGTGTTGGTGCCTGATGGATTGTCGATTAATTATGATGCTGTGATTGCGTCGAAGTCGAGGTTGGATGCTGAGAGTAGCATTGTGAGGAGTACTAGTGTTCCGGACATGGTTAGCGAAAGCTCAATGCCGAGTTCTCAAGGTATAATGTCGCTTTCGCCCTTGTTGGGGGGGGTTTGTGTGTTGGTATGTGATGCATTTGGTTGAATGTGAATTGATTTTGTGCATTGATGATGAATGTGTGGATAGTTGAAAATTGATGTGCATAGGGTTGAATGTGAATGCAATGTGTTTAGATATTTTGTGGGGTGTAATGGAATTTCACCTCTGTTTAGCTCGTTATCAATGTCATACCGATAAACCTGGAGGTGAATTAATCGATGCTTTGTAAGAAGAGTAACTCTCTCGTACACCAGTTGTACAGTGCAACTGTGCGTAATTAATACTTTTATGTGAAATTAACTAATATAGTAAGCTAATACCTTTTAGTGAAAACAACTAATATAGTAAGCAAATACTTTTCAGTGAAAACAAATAATATAGTAAACTAATACCTTTTAGTAAAACAACTAATATTATTTAAAGCTAAACTTGAGTTGCATGTGCACCTGGTGCATACAAGTTTTTGTCTTTTAATTGTGGTTGTTGGATAATCTTCAATCACTCTCCTGTTGATATGATTTGTCAAGACATCTAGGTGGGATCTTAGGTAGATATCTCATATATGTTGTAGTGAAGTCTGATTGATCATTAATTTTTCTGGTATTCGAAAAATTCGATTCCAACTAAGTCTCTTACTTGAGAATTCTTCTGATTAAGCCTAGCTTTAATATATTTATTCCATATGTGATTCATTGTGAGAAGATAGCCAAGTTGACTAATGAGTTACACAATCATGTGGGTGAATATGACTTTGTTTCTGTTTTTTTTTTTCGTTCGCTTTGGGACCAAAATCGGGTATTGATAGATAAATAAGGATTGACTCGATAAAATGAACGTTTCTGGGACTAAATCTATTGTCAGATAGTTACGAGACCAAATATGATGTAACCTCGTTTCGTATTGCCAAATATATTCATTGCTACGCTTAATTATCGATTTTTATGAGCAGAAGATAAACTGAATGGTGTAAAGGAGGAAGAAACCCTGGAATCATGGGACGTTAACCACAGCCGTAGGGATATGGCAACGCAAATGAGCCCTAATGGGAGCTCTCATTCATCTTCGAAAGGGAGGCTATCATTCTCCAATTTACACTCGCTTCCCAATTCATTTCGTAAAAACAACATTAATCGAGGCCGCAAGGATGAAGTCAGAGACGTCCAGGTGGACGAAGGCACCCCTGTAGCCAAACAGTACAAGAAACAAGGATCGAAAAAGAGCAAGGACACAACTAGAAATACCGAAGACGCGCCTTCGCCCTGGAATGCTTCAAAAAACACATCAAAGTAAGTTGATGCTTTCTATTGGTAATGAAATATGGTACTTTATATAATGTATAAAATATAAATTGAGATGTTATTAATTTATGTAACGGGTGTTGCTTGTTACGTTTCTGCAGGCTGCAAGGACAGGAAGACAAAATTACCAATTGGGAGAATTTGCAGAAGGCGAAAGCTGAAGCAGCAATTCGCAAAGTCGAGGTTTGTTTTGTATCCCGATGATTCTTTTAGTCGATAATATACAAATTTTTTAGTAAAACTTCGGCGAACCAGCTGCACTGTGCAATTAGTGACCAAATATTTTAACATCACGATTTTTTTTTTTCGCGGATCATAGAGAAAAGCAGTCGAAAAGTATTACTAGTTATTATGATGAGAAATATTAATTGTATATTGAAATAAATATTAATATGTTCAGCCTACAAAGTAATACTTTTCTTTTGTATAAACTGATACTTCTCTTAATATGAACTAGTACTTTTCATTATATATTTCAGTTTTTTTTTATAATTGTGAATTAGTCGAACTTTAGTCATTATTGAGTCAAAATTGCACCAGTGGTACGGTGCAACTGGTGCAAATAAGTTACAAATTCTGTTCTCGTTTTTGGCTTCTCTAGTTTGAGTTGGGCAGCGCTGAACCTTAACTCTTTGCTTAGTGACGAGCTTGTGTAACAACTTTGTACAGATGAAACTAGAAAAGAAGAGGTCAACATCAATGGAGAAAATCGTGAACAAGCTTAGAGCATCGCAGATGAAAGCTGAAGCCATGAGAAATATGCTGTCAGAAAACCAAGCTCCACCATCTCGTTCAACGGGATTATCGGGCTGTATATATGTCAAACCGTATCTTCAAAATAATTGCCTTATTTGCCGTAAGAAGTAAGATTTATTGGTATGCTTATACAGTTGAATTTAGTTAGCCAAATTGGAGTCATTTCATTGTAATGACCACAACCTTTTTAACTCTACATATATTGCAAATCCTCAATTTGAGGGAACTACTCTGCTATAATATATGCTAGTACATAATAAGGAAAACTTGGTTCTCTGCACAAGTTGATGCTTTTGTGGTTGCGCCATCTTCGTTTTTCTTGTTATCTTTCGTCATTTTTTCGATTTGCAAAGTGCCACCTTTGTCCAGTTTTAGATTTGTTCCACCAGCTTTTACATAAATTGTACAAACTGTCTCTTTGTCAATGGTGATTGACTGATTGTGAGTTCAAGTTGAGGTCGTGGATTTATAACTTTAACGAATGGTCTTAGTAGTCGTTCTTAGTAGTGGTCTCCTGTACACTAGGTGAACCATTCAATTCAAGAGCATTTTTTAACTTTCAATTTATCATACTGAAATGTACAACTTGTTTACATTGAAACATGCAATTTCTATTAGTAAAATGAAGTTGCACGTTTCAGCATGATAAATCGCATATTTTAGAGTAACAAGTTGCATATTAAAAAAATGACATGACCTTGACAAAAAATTGATTTCTATAAGTTGTGAAATGACAGATCAGTAAAACTTAAACATATAAGTTTAGACTGACGACCATTAACAATTACCCTTGATCAAAAGGATAGTTTAGACAATTGACAAAAATTTATGGTGAAGAGGGGTGAGTGGCTTGGAATATTTAACCTGTTTGAACCCATTTTCTTCAAAATTATGGCAAATCCAATTGAACCCATCAACTTCTTCAAACTCATTGTTCTCTCTTTTTCTTTTTTTTTTCCTTTTCTTTTTTAATTGAAAATGAGTGTGTTGATAACTAATTTAAATGGATTAATTATGTGGAATATGGCTTTTGTGGTAACTAGCTAATCAAACAATAGAGTTCAAAGGATTGAACATTGAAGAATTTAAAGACTGAAAGCAGTAAATAAAGTGCACGAGACTAGAGCAAATTTTGCCTCTTGTATTAATATTTTTCGGACCGTTTTTTGGGTATTAAGTGTCCATATTTATACTACATGGGAGAGTGCATTATACTCTCTGTTTTACTTGTCCGGACATCACATGGTCAAATTTCCATTTAATGTCAGGTACTCCATTTTACATTAATTTCCGATATCTCCTCAGAGCTCTTGGGAGCTCACCTTAGTTAGGGACGTGACACCTGGAAGGTCCCTGAATTCCTTGTCGTAGTTCCCTGATCTTTCCCCTAGCCGCGCAACCAATGTTGTCTTCTTGTAGCTCAAGTCATTGACTTAGCCGCATTCGGAAAGTTTTCCTGACTTAGCACCGTCTGCGACATTAATTCCCTTATGTACAAGTGAGCTCTTAGCGGACATTATACCTGTGTACCTTCTGGATGAGCTTGGATAAGAGACCTCTTAGCGAGCAAACTCAAAGAAAGCTTATTGAGAGAGCTCTATGAAGGAGCTCATAGTGAGCTAGTTGGTGAGCTCTATGAGCGAGCTTAACGAGAGCTTCTATGAGGAGCTCATAATGAGCTAGTTTGAGCTCATTGAGTGAGCTCGTAACGAGCTCTTGACCCTTGTTGTTTTCATAAGACTTTCTAAGAGCTCTATGAGCGAACTACTTTACTTGGGTGCGGCGACCTCAGCCCTTTCTTGACGAGCTAGAGTTCATCTCAAGTGGGCGAGCTTGGCGATTATTGTAGCTCGGCCCAGTTATCTGACTGGACTCCTTCATTAACGGACGAAATATTAATGGACAAATAATATTTTTATTTTTTTGAATGTTGGGCCCAAATTATTATTAATATGAGTTTGGCCCAAAACTCTCTTCCTGCAAGCAGGCCCGTCATCCATATCAGATGGTAAAAAATGGCCCAACACACTATACTATTCGAAGCCCAACAACTTATTAGGAATTGGGCCCAACAGATTAGGGCCTAACATTGAATGAATGGCAAGGCCGTGTTGCGCGCGGCATGGGTCCGACGCGAATCGAACGTATTGACGAAGATCAGGGCGAGTTCCTGGGCTCCGAGGTGGCTCGCGGGTTGAGCACCAAAACGAATTGCTTCGTCGAGCACCATCGTCTTACGGGCTTCCGTGGTGAGCGAATTCCGAGGCCGATCGAGCTGCTGCAGAGAGATCTTTGCGAGGTCCTTCTCGTTGGCTTAGAGAAATTTGGATCTAAAAAGACGGGCTCAAGTCCCGAGGGTTGGCCCTGCTGGGAATCAAATGAGATCCTGACGATGGTGATGGGCTTGATTTTGCTCCAGCTACTGACCAAATTCTCAGGCTTTGACTTACCTAAATTGGACCAAAGATTTTCTTCATGACATAAAGTTGTACATGTACTTTCCATTACCTTTCTTGAAGTCTGAAGCCCAAAAGAAAAACTTCCACACTTTCATTCTTCATTTCATAAAGTTGCAGGTCACCTTTGTCTCTTTTCTTGACACTTGAAATTCAAAAATCCACATTACTTGCCTTTTAAAACTAGTTAGCAGCCTCTTCACTTTATTTCTCATACAAATTTTGAGCTCCAGAATGGCTCTAAATCTTCCCATGAAATCGCCCCTTCTTTTTTCCTTCCTAAAATTACTACGGGACGTTTGAAGCGACGAGGATAGGTTGGAGCAGGCGGCACTCAAGGCATCGACCGACCCCCATCTCCGGCGAGCCGAGCGTGTTTCAGTTCCCGGCGAATTTCTTGTGGGTTTAGATTTCGAGCCATTTTTTTTCTTTTTCCTTTTGGTAAGTCTCCACCCCATCTCTCGTTTCTTCTCTTATTGCAGCAATGCACTCAATAAAACATACAAAGAATCCTTAAAATTGACATTATGCCCATTGATTTCAACAAGCATAATTTCGATCCTTTTGCTTTGAAGGTTTTCATGGTTTTTGACGTCATGCCCTGTTTCGGATTGCAGGATATCGGTGGACAGGATCTTGAGATGACGATCCGATAGCGCTTCCCTTTTTAAACGGGTAGACGTTGCGGGTTGATTTCTCTCCGCCGGGTTTGACGGGACTCCAACGAAGCTGCCCCATTGTCGCTCTTACTTTGACTATTTCGGTAAGTTGCTTGTAGTATGTCAATCCATCATGCTAAAATTTTCTCTAGTTGAGCGTGACGGTTTGTTAATAGTCGAACATGATAGAGTTGAGATTGTTGGTAATTGGGTTGTTGAATTTGCATGAATTCATTGGTCGTTGAAATTTGATGTGTGAGCTTGTTGGTCTTGCTTAGTGTTCCTGCTCGTTACTTGTTGATGTCTCGAAATTGTTGAGCGTGTTGATAGTCTCGGTGAGTGTTGAGTTTGTTGGGTGTCGACTGGAGTTGAAATCTTGATTGTTGGGCATGATAGTTGATACTGTTGATAGTGTAGCCCAATTTGTTTGTCCTTCTTGTTGGTAGTTTAGCGCGATATCTGAGCTTGTCGAATTTCTCGATAGTTGATACTTGAGTGTTGAGTTCTTCGTTCTTGCTTGTTGCTTGTTGACGTCTCCAAGTTTGTTGAAAATGGAGCATGTTCCCAAAATACTCAAAATTGCTCAATTCTGACATCTTTCCATCATTTGTAGGTGATGGTTCTTCGAGTTTCAAATGAAGTGATCTTGCATTCGGGGCATTTGCTTCCCTTTCGAGCTTCTTAGGTAAATTTCTCTCAGGTCTTTCGATTTTCTTCTAGCTGGGTAGTATGTCCGGTGAAGATGGTATAGCTAGTGAAGTTTTGGGTGAACCTGTAGTCGAGTCTTTGGGTGGCTTGGATGATGTTGATAACGGTGAAAGTAGGACCGATGTTGAGGATGATGGTGGCGAGGTCGAGGCTGATGAGGATTCCGATACAATTAGCTTAGTGGATCTTGTTAGAGATGCGACCAAGCTTCAGATGCGATTTCAGGGTGTGGCCCCATTCCATTTTGATTATCCCTCGTATGTGGAGAGGGAGCCCCAAGAGGTACCGGTCCGATCTCTCCGTCTTCCATCTGATGATGATCTATTTTTTTCGAGTGCCGTACCCAGTCGTATGTTCGACTTTGAGCTCGAGAGATACAGGGAGGAGTATGAGGTGCCCCAGGATGTGTTTTTCTATACTCAGAGCGGAGATGAACGGGCTAGCCAACCTCCTCTGGATTGTATAACTATTAACCTTGGATGCATGGAGGCCGGGATTTGATTTCCCCTTCATCCTCGAGTGAGCGAACTCAATTTTTGGAGAGTGAGTTTGACTCAGATAGCTCCGAACGGATGGAGTACCATTATGGGACTTTTAACTCTTTTTGGCGAAATCCAACCTGCCGCCTTCCCCTCAACTGACGAACTTAACTACATAACTCAGATAACCCAAGGAGATGGAGAGGGGTGTTACTATGCTAATTAGGGCTCGAGCTGGTTGGAAAATCGTGGAAGAAGTGTCGAACAAGGTTGAGAAGTGGAAAAAGGAATTTTGGTTCGTGGAGGGTGACTGGCGGAGCCCGGGTGATGATACTGGCAGTTCGAGCCTCATAGATGTGGCTTGCGATTATCAATATCGACTTAGTAAGTGTTCCTTTTTTATGTTGAGCTATCGTTGGACTGACCTAACTCTCTTGAAAATTTGTAGATCCAAAGCCCCTTAAAGATAAACAGTTGAGCCGGGATTTCGCTGCTCGTCTCTACCAAGTTTGCACCCGCAATATCTCCCTCCGAAAGGCCCCTCATTTAAACAAGGATCGACTTCGAAAAAAGGCTGGACTTATTTTGTATCATCCGGGATCGGTTTGACGCACATAATATATTTGCTGCTTATTTCCTATCTTTGCTTACTCACCTACGTCTGCCAACTGAATTGCTTTCTTTGTCTGTTTTACAGCTACACTCATTGTTGACATTGATTTTGTGGTCAACGAATGGATGACTTTAACCCTATCGACTTTGCTCCTCACTCCAAGGCAGCCCTTTCCCAATAGAAGACGAAAAGTGCCACTGTCACCGAATCTCACGTGACTGCTCTGCCAGCTGTCACCGCTCCGGGCCGAGGGGTTCCTCCCCCTCCAAGTGCGGCCAAGAAAAGACCTCATGGTGAGACCTCCGCAGCTGCATCTCGCGGGGATGGTCAGTCTTCGCAAGCCAAATGGGGAGCTCGCTCGAAGGGACATGTGGATGAGCAAACCCCTCCGGCGTCTCCTCAACTTGTTATTGGAGGGGCCGAAACGTTGTCCCTGCTCCTTTGGCCAGAGAATCGGGTGATCAGACTTTCTTGGGATGGAACCCCAATCGGTCTCGCACGTAGTTCTCTTTCCCCTTTTTTTCTAAAAATTATCATACTTGGATATGTCTCTTGGTACTTACTCATTTCTTGTTTGTCTTCCAGGTATGAAAGTGATAATGAATACCGTTCTGAGTCCTATCTCGATTATTTGAGGACGAAAGCGCCTCCCCTTGGAGATGCACGCTTGGATGGTATCTCGGAGCATCTTCAACGAGCACGAGAGGATATGCTCCGGTCATGGACCCTGGATCTCGAGGATGACGTAACCAAACAGAGTACCCACTCTAATGCTGCCTTACTCGCCATCCATGCTAGCCAGACCTTAGCTGTAGCGGAGAGAGTTCGTGACAACATCACAAGGGACTGCAATCATTTGACTTATCTTGAGGGGGCTCGAATTCAACTGAAAAAAGATATTGAAGAGTTGAGGCGTGGTAGAGAATCCACGGACAAGGAGCTTGCCCTAGCCAGGTCGCAAATTGAAGAGAGAGATGTTCGGCTTCGTGAGAAAGATGTTCAGATTTCGCTTAATGAGACTATCATGCCTCAGTTGACTCTCGAGCAAAACGGGGCGGTTGCGGAGAATGATTCCAACAAGATTTTGTTGTTTAATGGGATTAAACAGTGTGATATAGAGAGGAAAGAGCATGCTCGGCTTGCTGCGGAGCACGCCGAGCTTAAAGCTACGATGGAAGGGTCTTATAGTGAGCTGGAGGCTCAACAGTTGGCCAACTACTGCTATATCCTTGCTTATGCCAACTCCATTCGTGTGGCACATTCCTCCGATGACTTGCCCAGTGTTCACGCGAATCTGAAAGAGAAGCTGATGAGTCATCTTCGCGCCAACCCTCCGCTGCCTGAGTCTGGATACGTTTATCCGCTGGCCGATCTTGGGGCCATAGGTTATGATTTCTCATTCCTTAGAGATGTGGTTACGCTTTCGAACCTTAGGGTCATGCTTGCTCGAGTGAATGGTACTCCCCCTATTAGACTGGAAACACATGCCCGTTCGACAGTGGACATCGAAGTTGATGTTCCTTCATTTGGTGGCGAAGTGGACATTGGAGCAGGAAGTGGGTCGATACCTAACCCCGCCAATGTTGAGGCCATGGAGGGAAGTATGGTGGTCTTTGCCTAAGGCGAGTTTGATGCCATGGACGGGAGTGTGGTGTCCGCTTCTCCTGCAGCGATCACAGTAACCGATGAGTTGTGGTGTCCGCTTCTCCTGCAGCGATCACAGTAACCGATGAGTTGGCTCAAGAGAGCTCTGCCACTTGATGTATTTTGAGGATTTCACCCTTTCGATCGTATGTGGCTTTATCCTATTTTAGTACTTTGTCTTGTAATCGACTAGCTTATTTTCGATGAAACTGCAGTTTACTTTCAATGCCTTAGCATTTTTGCACATTTGATTGTCTTATTTGCTTGCAATCTGTGTTTGGCTTGTCGTCTTACTTTTATGCGACTTAGTTGTCTTATTTTTTGCAACTTTATTGGTTCGTCATCTTAGTTATATGCGACTTAGTTGTCTTATTGTTTTGCAACTTTTGATGCCTTGGAATGCCTGTTATGATATGCTATGAATTTTTGTGTTATTGGACTATCTTTGGGAGGTTGATCTCCAGATCATGACCTTGGGTAATCGACCTTCTTGGAGGTCGACGGCCTACCCCCTTATCCATGACATAAAATATTCTGATCGTCTTATTTTGGTGCGATCCTAGTGCCTTGACACTTATTTTGGTCGTCTTATTTGGATGCGACTAATGCCTTAGAATTTTTGTGTTTAGAACATACTACTATAATTGACCTCGTTAGAGGTCAGATGACCTGCCCCCGATTTCTGATCACTAAAATCTAAAAGCATGATAAAATGAGACGTTTTTAAATTTCTCTAAAGAGCTTCTCTTACAGAATTTGGACTGTTAAATTACTGGTAATACTTCTTCAAATAAACTGCGTCTTAAATCTTAACAATTGTCATGGTAATTAATAATATTGCCCAAAATGCAAAGTATAGAATTGCTATCTGACTCTAAACCCAATGCAGATCAAATCAATAAATACTAATTACACAAAATCCTATTTAAGTGACAGAGGTTAAGAAATCAATAACAACTGAGGTATAATTCTTCATCCCATAAGTCAGTACGGAAGAATTTGTCCTCTCTATAGGTCATCTTCAGCACACCACAATATACTAGTGCAATCTCTTGGTCAAGACAAACCAATTTGAGCTTTTACACTTCAACCTCTACCAATGGAGTGTTCAATTCCTTCTAGGTTGTGAAGATGTACTTATTTACAAGGGTTGCTAATGTGATCTTCTGTGATCGGGTATCACCACATTAACTACAATGTAATATGTACTAATATTGAACGGTTTGCAGTAAATAAATAACATTCATTCATATTTAAAGCAACAGTGATAAAACTATTTATATTCAGTAAATAAGAGTACATTAGTCTGTTATTACGTAAAAGCATACTTTCACGTATAACCCCAACACGTCCCGCCCGCACACCGCCCTGTAGGCTGCGTCGCCCAAGCCGCCCACTTGCAACAGCATGCTAATGTATGTATTATCTACACCCGTTGTGAGAAAATGATTTTGGACGAGTGTATTGTTTCATGGTTGACTGTATTGGGTTTCAATAATTTTGGGTTTCAATGTATTGCGTGAATTGCGTCCTGTTTATGCAAACTAATTTTTTTGGGCATAGTTGAGTCACTTGGGTGTATTTTATCTTTGTTTGTGCCTTGCGAATAGATTTTGTAAATATAAAAAAAAAATATCAGACCACCTAGACGTTAGGCGGCTAGAAACCGCTCGCCAAACGATTTTTGACTTCTGCACCCCTGCTGATGACACAATCTTTATCGGTTTCGTGAGCAACCAAAATGCATATGGGTGAGGAGAAGGATCCTCAGAAACTTCGAACTTCTCTCGGGATTAAAGATTAACTACAAGAAGTGTAGTTTGATGGGTTTGAACGTTGAAAGCTCCAGATTGGAAGAGATGGTAGAAATTTTAGGCTACTCACTTGGTGAAATACTCTTCTCGTACTTGGGGATCCGTGTCGGAGCATCTGTCCAAAACTCAGCGGAATGGGGTTCGTTAGTGCAGAAATTAAAAAAAATTGAAGTCTTGGGAAGATCGGAAGATCTCTTTTGGGGGCCGAATTACTCTTCTAAATGTTGTGTTATCTTCGTTGTCTATCTACTAGTTCTCCTTTTATAAAATACCAAAGAAAACCTTGAGAGTTCTTTCTGCTCTTCAATACAAGTTTTATGGGGTAGGAGTGAGAATAATTCAAAAACGTGTTAGGTGGGTTGGAAGAGTATTTGTAGATCAAAGGATTTGGGGGGTCTTGGGGACTTGGGAATTTTTAACGAAATTTTGTTAGGAAAGTGGGTGTGGAGATTTCTTGTTGAGGGAGATAGCTTATGGGTAAGAGTGTTAAAATTATTTCAGTTGACGTGGGAGAGTCGGGCATTACGTTCTCGGGTAGATTAGATAGAGTTCCTCTTGGTGGAAAAAATTATGGAGATTGTGTCGGGTGAGGGAGGAAGGTGGTTGTGGGGATACTTGGAGAGATGTTTGGGGAATATGAGGGATACAAAATTTTGGGAGGGTATGTTAGTAGGGTTGATTTCACTTAGAAATAAGTTTCCTAGGCTGTTTCATTTGAGTTTTTTTAGGGAGACGCTGGTAAGTGAGATGAGAGAATGAGTTAATGGGAATTGGAAGTGGAATTTGAAATGGAGAAGAACCTTATTGGATCGTGAAATAACTGTAATTAATAACCTTGAATGCACTCTTAACATATACCATCTTAAAGCAAATGTGGAAGACTTGGGAACCTTTCTTCGGATTGAATGTTCAAGACAAAGAAGGCGTATGAAGTTCTCTGTTGTTCTCTGCTGCTCACCAATCCTGCACAAGTTGTCCTTTATGAGCTCAAGTATCTCAGCAGAATATGGTGCAAGATTTCGCCTCTCAAAGCCTCGACGATGGCGTGGAGACTTATTCAAGATCAGTTACCCACTAAATTCAATCTTGTATCCTGAAACATCCTCCAACAAAATGGTGACTCAAATTGCCCATTGCGTAAGTCAACTTCACATCTCTTCTTCTGCTGCAATGTGTTGTGCAAAGTTTGGTACGCGTGTTACGATTGGTTTGGAGTTTCAGTGGCTCTTCAAAATCAGATTTTGGATCACTTCTACTCACACTCAGGTTTTCTTTGTGGCAAGAAAGGTAACATAATTGAAATTAGTCTTTAGATTTTTGTTGTTTGGACAATTAATTTGGAAAAGGATGAATAGTTTGATCTCCAATAAAAAAAAAGCTTTGAAGTGGAGAAAATTATTGATGAAATCAAAGTTAAGCTTTGTAGCTTGGTGTAGGGATGGCAATGGGGCGGGTTAAAACCCGGACCCGGCACGAATCCGCCCCGGATGGGGCGGGTTAAAACCCGGTCAAACGGGTTTCGGGGCGGGTTAAACCCAGTCAAACGGGTTTTTTGCCGGGTGCGGGGCGGGTTACGGTATTAGGTAAACCCTCCCCGGACCCGCCCCGCATATATAAATATATATTAATTCTATAATTTTTTATTAAATTAAATGTATTTTGTATAGGGTTTATTTCCTTCGCGGTGAATTGTTTGAATTGTTTCTTTCTTTGCTTTATCAGTTTCTTTTATCGAATAAGTGCTTTAGTTTAGATTGAGAAGAAATTAGAATGAGTAGATATCTAATGTACATAATTCAAAGTAAATTTCAATTAATTCACCCAAATAATACAAATTCAAGTATTAATTGTATGAATTGGAGGACTGCAAAATAATTGTATGAATTGGAGGTAGAGATAAATTATTTTTCTGCTTATTTATTTATTTTCATCTTTATTTATTTTTCAAAAATACTAACATATCTATCTTTTTTAAAATAGATGGAGTTTGAAGAAGGAATTAGAGTTAATTCAGTGACTGTCCCATTAAATAATCTTCTTTGATGTGGAATTGATTAAAACTTTTGAATTTTGTGCTCTATGATGTGAGATTGATTATGAAATTAGGTATTTTGTTTGTTATTGTTGGGATATTTTAGTTTTGATGAATTATGCCAAAACATTATCAACCTATGTTATTCAAGCTAATTTACATGTAACAAGCCAAAAATTAACCATAGGAACGCAAACGGCTCCCTCGTTCCCTCAGGGCAATTCACAAATTTTCTTTTTCCGATATTACTCGAAAAAAGAAGATTCAAAAGTTCCCACAAACTTGCCTCTTCAGGCTTCAGCAGCATGTACTTGCTGCTAAATGACTTATTGCAAGTCTCAGAAGCCATTTAACTGTTTCTTAACAAATTGAAGTTAAGAAATTATGAGGTGGTCTAGAAAGCAATTGAGGTACAAGTATTTACAGGCTTAAATTTTGTAGCATTAGTTTATAAATAGCTTAACATAAAATAAATGTTCTTTTGTGTCATAAAATTCGTAATCATTTTCTTTAGTTAAGAGGATTTATTTTTTCAAACTCTATTCTTTTTTTATCCTTTTATTATTTTAGTCTGTACCACAATATATACGTCATGTACAAATATCATTTTAGCATGTACCACTATTAAATTAAACTCGTACCAATATTAAATTAATCATGTATCACCCTTATTTTAACGTCGTACCAACATTATTTCAGTCCATACCACATTTTAATTCAACCCGTACCATCAGTTTTAAGTTTGTACCACAATTTAATTAAGTCCGTACTATATATTAACCTCGTACCACCATTTTTTTTAAAAAAATTTGTTGACTTCTTTAAGAGTATAATTACCAGAAGTGACTGGTTTACTCATTTTTTTTTTCAATTCTTCTTATACTTTGTGATTATTAATTACATGCAATATGCATTAATATTATTTAATTATATGATGCACATATTTTTCTAAAAACATCATGTTACAGTATTTGATTCCCATCCGAACTCTAAAGAGGTGTAATTCGCGAATGCGACACTCTCCCTCACTCGTGGGTCGAATTATTAATATCTATGTTCTCTGGGGAAGAGGATCAATGAGTGTCCTCTGGGGAGGAGGACTAATGAGTGGACAATTTTAAATGGGTGGCTCACCTTCACTCGTGGGCCAAATTATTGTCTCTGTCCTTTGGGGAGGAGGGCCAATGAGTGGACAATTTTAAATGGGTGACTCCCCCTCACTCGTAGAGGTGCATAATTAATTTATTTATTTAGTTTCTCTCAACACTCCCTCTCACTCATGGGCTGAATCATTGTCTCTGCCTTCTGGGGAGGAGACCAAATAAGTGGACAATTTTAAATGGGTGGAGTGCTTTTCACGAAAATCGAACCCAGAATTTGGACTGAGACAAAGATTCTGATACCATAAAAGAATTTTGTTTCACCTAAAAATCAAAACTTGTAAAGAAGTGTAAAATTAATTAGTTTATTTAATTTCCATTTACGATACTATGGTGTCTATAGTGTTGTGATGTGGAACACGTTTTCTTGATGAGTAACACTTATGCGAACCAGGTTCATACATGAACTATATCACTGTTATATGTAAAAACTATCACTGTTATGCACAAAAATTTTCACTGTTTAAAAATATAAAATATTTTCTAAACAGTGATTGTTTTTGTTCATAACCGTGATAATTTTTACATATCACATTGAGAGTTTTTGTATGTAACAGTGATATTTTTGCATATCACAGTGAGAATTTTTGTATGTAACAGTGATACTTAAATAAACAAGTTCATAGGATGAACCAGATCTATACAAATTTTTGTTTTTCTTAAATATATATAAAAAAAGTCAATGATATATGGATAGTAATGACAGCCAATTAACGTCAGCTAGCTTTTCCTCGGGAAATAATGATAGTATATTTATTCTTGCAGGTGCAACCTGAATAGAATAACAAAATGATATCATCAGTTCCAACTTTAGTGTTCCACTCCATATTTCATATAGTGGATGTATGACAAGTGTAAATTAAAATATTATTTAAAGGTCCACTATAATCCTGAATCCATGTGTTAAAGATTCATAAATTAAAATATATTTGAAACATGAAAAAATGGCATAGAGGAATTGAACTGATAGAATAATAAGAGACCGTGTCGTAGTTATAACTTCCGTTTGTGGGTCATTCTAATAATTTCCTTTTTTTTAGAACACTGTCACGATAATATTTTTTAAAAGGGGTTTTTATTATGCTCAGATCTTTGGGAGATTTTATTGAATAAAAAAGAACAAAATTTAAAAGAAGCTTTCATTACTCTTATCTTTTGAGGATTTTTTTTGAATAAAAAAAGAAGAAACTAGATCTGAAAGAAGCTGCCCAACTATGCCTATTAATTAATTTGGCCAAGAATAAATTACTTGTCATGCGATACATGCAATCTACAACGACGTGGCCTAACTATGCCTATTAATTTCGTGTTTCATAATTTGTATTTTCATTTAGAATATTAGGGATATTTAATCTCATGCGTAACACTGTCACACAGGATATTCAATCTCATTAATTCCATGAGATGAATTGAAATCTGAGTAGATCTCATGTCCATCAAGTAATTAATATTGTTCAACTTGTGCATTTTTTAAATGTGTAATTTATTTTTTTGAAATGTTCATTTTATTTATAATAAAGTATTCGATTTATTAAGAATGTTTAAAAAAAATAAATTGCATATTTCAAAAATACATTTGATTTGCACGATGCACTTAGTGAATACAAGATTTTGTGTCTAAATTTACTCATATTTTACCCGTTTACTTGCCTTCGGTTTTCCAGACTTGTACTGTGAACTCTTTTTATTGAGTATTAAATATTATAATTATATATACTATTACTATGTAAAATATATTTAATTTTTTATTACTAATTAGTATATATGCATAATAATAATGGTGCTTATCCGCGATAGTTATTTGATCGTGGTAGTTATTTGACCGTAAACTCAAGTTTACAATACTTTTAGCCCTTAAGAAATATCTCAAGAAAGAAATCCCACTTTTTCAACCTTTCCCACTTCTTTTTACATTTCAATATTTTTCCAATTCAATCGAATCATTCGTCCCACTTTAATTTCACTCTATAGAACTGTGATGTCCGGATCCGCAATTACTCAACAACCGCACAATTCAACAACGAATACAAGCTCAAGCAAACTCAAATACCAAAACTAATGAACGTAAAGAAACATTAATCCATAGAAATAAGCAAAAACAGGGGAAATCTTAGAAATAAGCTATGCGACGAGCTCTTTCCTTCGGACGCCTGGAAAATGTGAACGATGATCAGAAATTTGGAAATTTAGGATGTATTTAGATAAGTGTTGGATATTTTACTCACATGTAACACTCTATAAATGATCTCTCGTAGGAAACACTCGTAAGATGGAGGAACGCACACATATCTGCAAAATGAATAATGTTCAGCGATAATTTCGTAAGGAAGACGATGATAGCAAAAGCTTAGAGGATTACCTCACTAAACAACACACACTCTTCGACGTGATTATTCCTCCATATACCGTGCCACTCCCACAATACCGTTGCATCTGTCAGATAGTACGATCCTTAACAATAGCCGTACGATGGAGAAGGTGATGAGTGGTAGAGATGCGCCACAAGATAAAAAGAAGTTGGGCTGCTTCCATTTAATTTATTCGACCCCGACAAAAGTAAACGGCCCAAGTGATAAAGTAATTAATGGCCCAAATAGAAATTAATGGCCCAAGTAATATTTATTCTCGGGAACGTAAGTCGCATTTGAGAAGTGAGACAATGCCCCCTTCTAAACTTGACTTGTCCTCAAGTCAATATATCTGGAAATTTGATTTTAACTACCTCGGCGTCTTCCCAAGTAGCGAACCGTTACTCCAATGAACGAGGACCTGACTCGCCGTACGATTCCTCTTTTTCACTGCCCTGCTACCGAGAATTGGCACAGGTATGACGATGGCTTCTCCTTCCTCATTTATTTTCGGGAGTTGAATCTGGGGAGTATACTTGTTTTTGACTTGTTGTTTAAGTTGCGATACATGAAGCACCAGGTGCAAGTGGCATCCGTTAGGCAAATTCAATTTATATCTACTTCGTCCACCTTCTCTATACTCATATATGGACCAAAATATTTCACTGATAGCTTAGTTTGCTTTCTAAGCTGATCTGGTGCGTTGCGAAAAGGCTGCATTCGCACAAACACATAATCTCCCACCTTGAATACTCTCTCTGACCTGTGTAAATCACCGTAATGCTTCATACGACTCATTGCTGAAGTGAGATTTTCCTTAAGGACTTGCATGACCCTTTGCCTTTCTTCCAACAAGTTCTTAGCTTCAATAGAATTTCCCTGTAGATATGGCGCTAGTCCCAATTGAGTAGGATTGTAACCATATAAGGCAGAGTCATACGAATGGAGTGATGATAATTAGTATTATACCACCACTCAGCCAATTAATGCTAACCACTTCACCCACCTGGTAGGTTTGATGTGAGTCATACATCTGAGATAGGTTCCAAGCATTTATTCACTCTCTCACTCTGCTCATCTGTTTGAGGTTGGTGTGCAGTGCTCATCTGCAGCTGGACTCCCGCTAGCTTGAAGAGTGTCTTCCAAAAATTGCTTTGGAACACTATATCCCTGTCACTAATTATTGCTTCTGGGAATCCATGTAGCTTATAAACTTGATTGAGATAGATTTCTACAAGACTTTCTGCAGTGTAGGGATGCCTTAGAGCAAAGAAATGATTATACTTGGTCATTCTATCCACAATTACCCAAATTACACTTTTTCCTTCTACAGTAGGTAATGCCTCAATAAAGTCCATAGTGACCTGACTCCAGGGCCTCTCTGGAACTTCCAATGGTTGTAGTAACCCAGGATAGGGTACACTCTTAGTTTTGCATCGTTTACATATGTCATAAGCATTGATAAATTCATCAAAATCTTTCTTCATTCCCAGCCAATAAAATAGCCCCTTAGCTCTCCGATAGCTTGCACCCCTGAATGTCCACCAATTGCTGAATCAAGAATAGCTTCCATTATTCTCAGCTTGATCCCATGAGAGTTTCCCACCCATATTCTACCCTTATACTCCAGCACTCCCTCATTCACTGTATACTTGTCAGACATCTCAGGATGTAACAATACTTGTGCCATCAGTTGTTGAGTCTTCTCATCTTCTATGTAGCTAGATTTGATTTCTTCTATCCACTGTGGTTCCACTCTAGTGTTAGTCACCCTCATAGCTAAGAAAACTCCCTCTTCTTTCTCATACTACCTAGATAAGGCATCTGTTGCTTTATTCTCCTTCCCTTTCTTATTCTCAAAGGAATAGTCGTGTCCCATTAGTTTGATTAGTCACTTCTGTTGGAGAATATTGCTTAGCCTCTGTTCCTTAAGATGCTTGAGGCTAGCATGATCAGTCCTAATCACAAACTGACTTCCATTAAGATAATGACTCCACTTGCTTACAACTGCCATGATTGCCAAGAGCTCTTTTTCATAAGTAGATAAAGCTTGATTTCTGGGACATAAACTTTGACTAAAGTATGCTATATGTTGTCCCATTTGCATCAGCCCAACACCTATTCCATTAGCACAAGCCTCAGTTTCCAGAATGAAAGGTTGTGATAAATCAGGTATTGCAAGTACTGGAGCCTCTATCATCAACCTCTTGAGCTTCTCAAAAGCTTTTGTAGCTTTAGTACTCCATTTAAACCCATCCTTTTTTAAAAGTTGAGTTAATGGTCTAGCTACTGTCCCATATCCCTGAATAAACCTTCTATAGTTGCCTGTGGGAGAAATATTTTTTTTAGGACTGTAACTGTGAGACCTAAGAACCCCCTTAATGCCTTAAGATTCTTTGGTGTAGGCCATTCAATCATGCTTCTGACTTTCTCTAGATCAGTTCTTACTCTCTCTCTAGAGATGATATGCCCCAAATATTCAACCTGATTGACTCCAAAAGCACATTTGCTTCTTTTAGCATATAATTAATGTTTCTCCAACAACTTCATTACTTCAGTCAAGTGTAGAACATGTGATTCTACACTAGGGTTGTGCACAAGTATATCATCAAAAAACACTAGCACATACTTTCTTATCAGCTCCACAAAGACCTCATTCTGTTGGGGTTATACGTGAAAGTATACTTTTACTTTGTATATATGTATTAAACACTTATTTACTGAAATAAATTATTTATCACTGTTGCTTTAAATATGATTGAATGTTATAAATATTTATTGCAAAACGTTCATACAATAGCTTATGTTACATTGTAGTTAACGTGGTGATACCAGATCACAGAATATCACGTTAACAGTCCCTTGTAAACTAGTGCGTGTTTCACAACTTAGATAGACCCGAAGAGTCTATTGGTAGAAGTTGATGTGTAAGGCTCAGATTGGTTTGTCTTGACCAAGAGATTACACTAATGCATTCGATGCGCTGAAGCGGACCTGCAGAGAGGATAAGCTCATTCGCACTAACTTAAGGGATGAAGAGTTAGACCTCAGTGGTTGTTGATTTCTTAATCTCTATCACTTAATAAGGACCGTGTGTGATTAGTAGTTATTGCTTTGACTTATAAATGGAAGAGAATCATTGAGACTTCGATACCCTATATCTTGGGCAATAATATTAATTGTACGACAGTTGCTAAATTAATACAGAGAATCGTGTGCTTGCAATGTCTTGCGTGATTGGTCCCCTTGGTGGGCTTGGAACCTTTATCATACCAAATCTTGCAAGTGGAATTAATTTTCCAGTATGGATAATAAAGCTGAGCTGTCCTTACTCCAAGGATAAAGATATTAATTAATATAATGTTTTTCAGTGGCTTAATTAATTAATGGACTAAATAATCTTATACACGAGAAATAATAACCGAGAGTCATATTACCGTAATATGGGTTAAGTTGGATAGTGCAATATTAATTATATAGTGGCATTAATTAATATTAATGGGCTGAATTATATTGTGGCTCAATATTGGAATTTATAAGCCCATTGGAAGGTCCATTTTAATTCTCCTACAGGCCCCTCAAGTAGCCCAAATTAAAGTCCAATAAATAAAAGGTGCTTAAAATAAAATAAATTATTGTTGCATTATATTTCCTTAATTTTTTCAAAAATATTAGAGAAAAAGAGGGAGAAGGATTTTCTTGAAAAGATCTTTATGGAAAGGAGATAAGTATTCTTGAAATACAAGATTATCCCATAAATTTAAGAAATCTCCCACCTTGTTTCTTTAATTGTAATTTTCGAAAATTATAGAGCAATAATAGGAAGAAGAATTTTCTTGATTTTCTTGAAAAGATTTTATGGAAAAAGATATGTATTCTAGGAATACAAGAATATCTCATAAATTCAAGAAAGATCTAATCTTGAAAGATCCCCTATTATTTTCGAAAAGTTGGTCTAAACAAGGGTGTGAGATTTTTGTGGAAAAATACACATGGAAAGAAGAATATATGAGATATATTCAAGATTTCTTGGAGATTAAGAAAAGATCTTTCATAACCCTATTATGAGCCTAATTTTCGTCCCCCCTCTCTATTATAAATAGGGTATGAATGTTTCATTCCCAACACACAAGAATTGGTTTTTTTTCAAAAAAATATCATCGTCGATAAAATATCAAATATATTGAAACGTCGACAATTTGTGTTTTTTCGAAAAATTTCAATTGCGTGCAAGGCAATTCCATGTGTTGGAAATATTAGAAATCCACAAAGGTGGTGCAACAATTTTTATTTTCCTTTGTTTTATAAATCGTTCATTGGGGAACCTTCCACCAGGATTGTTGAGCGAGGACTTGGGAATACTTGAGAAGGACTTTTGGTTGGTAGCCAATTACTTGATCCTATCCGTCTCAGATTGTCTCTCCAACGGGTACGTTTACGTAAACTCCTAGAAATTCTGCATGCTAGGATCTTTTACGTGAATATTATTTGCATGTTGTTGTTGGATTAATTATTATTTGAATTCACTTAGGTAAATTCATGTTAGTAATAATTGTTAATTTAAATTTGTGTTTATGAGGTCATCCCGATAGATCCTGGCATATGTTATCCCAACACATTCATCATATTTTGGAAAGTAGTTGGTGCATTTGTAAGCCCAAATGGCATCACCTT
The DNA here is from genome assembly GCA_037126765.1 of Stenogyne calaminthoides. NCBI lineage: Eukaryota > Viridiplantae > Streptophyta > Magnoliopsida > Lamiales > Lamiaceae > Stenogyne > Stenogyne calaminthoides. Next base: position 2,423,319 of record JBBCBC010000031.1, on the reverse strand, counting down.
GAACTCAAACAGACCACAATGTATAATAAAAGTAGATTTGTGTCTATCTTCTTCTTTGAGTAAAATCTGGAAGTACCCTTGTCTAAGATCAATTTTAGAAAAGACTTTTGATCCATGTAACTCAGATAAAAGATCTTCAATAACAGGCATGGGGTACTTGTTCTTAATTGTTTGATCATTCAGTTTCCTATAATCCACACAAAATCTCCATGATTGATCTTTCTTCTTTACTAGTATAGTAGGGCTAGATCTTACTTGAATGAGATCTTGGCCCAACATCTCATGTACCATCTTTTCAATCTCATTTTTCAGAGAATAAGAGTACCTATAAGCCCTCTGGAATATAGGTTGGGTCCCTTGCTTGAGATTGATTTCATGTTCTATCTTCCTTTTTGGTGGTAACCCTTTAGGTTCTACAAACACTCCCTCAAAATCAGCTAGGACCTTAAGTATCATCCCATCAACCTCTTTTGTTTGTTGAACTTCTGAGTTGACACTGAATAGTTGCACCAGTATTCCATGAGTAACCTTATGCAAGTAATGATCAAGGCCTCTAGCACTGATGATTTTCACTTATTGATTGGAAGTGTCTCCTTCCAGACCACTTCCCTTCCTTCTTTCATTATTGTTATCTTGTTATTTTTGAGATTGAAGGTGATTGGACTGTGTTCCCACATCCAATCAGCACCCAAACTACACCACAACCCCCAAGCCGTAGTACGCTAAGATCAGCAATAAATGGCTCTCCTTGCATTTGCCACTTGAATTGAGTGCATGTGAACCTGCTAGTAGTCTTTCCTCCATCAGCTACAGTGATTACCCATGGTGTGGCCTCTTCCATGATACAATTTAGATTATGAGCTGTGTTAGCATCAATAAAGTTGCTAGTGCTTCCACTGTCTATTAGAACATTGAGTAACCCCTTCCCTATCTTTCCCACCACCTTGAGAGTAGTCTTAGATTTATTTCCCATCAATGCATTGATGGAGATTCCATCTTGGATTTCCTCTTCCTCTCTTTCTCGTGCTTTGGCATCTTCCTTTTCTTCTTCTTCCTCTACTTCCATTACTATCAGATTAAACTGTTTATTCTTGCATATATGTCCATATGAGTATTTTGTTAGTGTTAGTGTCCTAGAGACAATCTATTGTAAGGACATAATACTCGATGATATTCAGTTTGATTTAATATTATAGTTCATTTAATATTAATGTATGACAATACACTTGTTTGAATATTATGTGTCATTGTTTGCATTTATTCATGCAAGTGTTCTCATGAGTCATTGCTATCATTGAGGTTGTGAGAACTTAAATGACTTAAGCATAATTCTCAAATAGCCCCGATCAAGGATCATCAAGAATGGGATATTGATAATGCAATGGAGATTGGTGTGCGATCTGCATCATACTCTTAGAGAGTGTAGTAAGATCTCACTTACTACGAGATACTAAGTATCTCATGATGGATGCACAAATACCTTAGAGGGTATTGGTATACCCATCCGAGAAACTGTTTGATGTATTTCCACTATATGTGTCTACGGGTGTCTCGGTTAGTGGGAGCGATGCGATACTCCTTTGACTTGAGGTCAATACGCATGACATGTGTGGAGTGATAAACTTTGACCATGTCCGACACTTGCACCCGTCTATGGGTAGATATGGTTTAGATTGGGTTCATCATGAAGTGCATGTGCGTGGTAGTTGAGCCAAGAATAGGATTCTCGTCATAATTGGATTTAAGTCATCGGCCGATGCATGTCAACTTAGACTTTGTGACTAAGTGTGACATACATGATCAATTAGTGATTAGAGATAAATTGATTAAGTTATTTGAATAAACATTTCATCATGTTCAAGACTTAATCGAGTATTCGCGAATGAAATGAGGAAATCGTAATAGCCCATGTTTCAGTTACAAGTAGTTGCACATTTCCTCGCAATGTACCTCATATATTGAGAATGACTGATTTATTGTCTAGGGTTCCATTCTGAATAGGATTCCATCTAAATCGGTTGAGCATATACCATATGAACTATGGTGTGGCAAGAAGCCAACTTTTACACATATCAAACATGGGGTTGCCCCGTGATTGTGAAAAGAATGCTTACCGACAAGTTGGAATCCAAAGGTGAAAAGGGTTACTTTGTGGGATATCCTAAGAAAACTAAAGGATATCACTTCTATCTACCCGAGAAACAATCAGTGATTGTTTCTATGCAGACCAAGTTCCTCGAAGAATACTATGTCTTTAAGGAACAAGGTCGTAAGCTGATGGAACTTGAAGAAATTCAAGAACCACAAATTAACAAAGAGACTGATATCTTGTCAAAGCAACATGACAAAGAATCAGTGGGAGCATTCATCAACTTTCACGGTCGGAGTCTTTCACTAGGTGATCGTCTTTCAGCCAGTGGAAGCGTAATTGGAGTTGGCTTGCCTGTGCAAGAACCTCCAAGTGGGCTGAATGAGAACATCATAGTTCAAACTCCCGCCCAAGAGGCATCTGAAAGTGTAACTCTTGAGGACTCTCCGGACATTGATGAAATCGATGCACCACAAAATTTTCAAGATCAGAATGTACAGCCTGCACAACCACAGCTCCGTAAGTCAATTAGAAATTGTAATCCGCCCATTAGATATGATTACCTCTTGGAGGAACTCGATAATGTGGACATACCCGATAAGGACGACCCTAATACTTATTCTAAAGCAATATCAGATATTGATTCAGGGAAGTGGCATGAAGCCATGAAATCCGAAATGGACTCGATGTAAACCAATCAAGTCTGGGACTTAGTTGAGTTTCCTAAAGAGGTTAGACCCATGCAGATGGCAAAGTACAAACCTACAAAGTTAGGGTTGTAGCGAAGGGTGATAGTCGACGCTAAGGCATTGACTATGACGAGACCTTCTCACCAGTTGCAAAGATCAAGTCCATTCGAATTTTACTTGCGATAGCAGCACACTATGATTATGAGATTTGGTAGATGGATGTCAAAACAGCTTTCCTTAATGCAAACATTGATAAGGAAGCGTTTATGACTCAACCGGAAGGTTTTACATCTAAGCCAAACTCTAATCTAGTATGCAAGCTAAAGAGATCCATTTATAGATTGAAGCAAGCTTCTAGAAGTTGGAATATCCAATTTGATGAAGCTATCAAGTTTTGACTTCATCAGAAATTCGGAAGATCCTTGCGTTATTGTAAACGCAACGGGAAGAATATTGTTTTCATAATCGTGTATGTCAATGACATATTGATTTTGGGAAACAATATCCCGTTAATGCAGTCCATTAAAGATTTGTTGTCAAAGACCCTCATGATGAAGGATCTTGGTGAAGTCTGCTACATCTTGGGGATCAAGATCCACTTGGATAGATCCAAGAAGATGTTGAGACTGTCACAGTCCACCTATGTAGACAAGGTGTTGAAGCGTTTTGCGATAGAGAACTCTAAGAGATGGTCTCTATCGGCAAATCATGGGATAAAACTATCAAAGAAGGATTGTCCTTTCTGTTGAAAGCTGAAATCAAGCACATGAAAGATGTCCCATATGCATACGCAATTGGGTCATTCATGTATGCCATGACTTGCACGAGGCCAAACATGGCCTACGCTATCAACATCACTGGTAAATACCAACAGAATCCGGGTGAGTCTCACTGGATTGCTGTCAAGACCATTCTGAAGTATATTAAACGAACTAAAGAATGTTTCCTTGTCTATAGTGGACAGTCAGAACTAGTAGTGACTGGTTAAGCTGACACAAGTTTCCAATCCGACTGTGATGATTACAAATTACAGTCAGGTTACGTTTCACTCTCAATAATGAGGCGGTCGGTTGGAATAGTTCCAAGAAAAAGGACAGCAGATTCAACAACCGAAGTTGAGTACATTGCTGTATCAGAAGCCTCAAGGAGGCTGTCTGAATTTTTTAAGTTCTTAAGAGAACTAGGGGTAGTTCCAAGTGCCAGTTGTCTAGAAGAGTTGTATTAGACAACGTTGGTGCGAATGCACAAGCAAAGGAACCGAGATCAGCAAACAGAAACAAACATGTACCCAAACTTATCATTGATCTGAGAGATCATAAGGATAGGAGAAATGTAATTAAAATGTATTCCCACATATTTAATTTGGAAGATCATTTCACCAAAACACTGAGTGTTCATGTACGCACTAGACATTTGATGGTCTAAGGGTTAGACTTGTAGGTGATTGACTCTAGTCCAAGTGGGAGATTGTTAGTGCTAGTGTCCTAGAGACAATCTATTGTAAGGACATAATACTCGATGATATTCAGTTTGATTTAATATTATAGTTCATTTAATATTAATGTATGGCAATACACTTGTTTGAATGTTATGTTTGATTGTTTACATTTATTCATGCAAGTGTTCCCATGAGTCATTGCTGTCATTGAGGTTGTGAGAACTCAAATGACTTAAGCATGATTGTCAAATAACCCCGATCAAGGATCATCATGAATGAGATATTGATGATGCAATAGAGATTGGTGTGCGATCTGCATCATACTCTTAGAGAGTGTAGTAAGATCTCACTTACTACAAGATACTAGGTATCTCATGATGGATGCACAAATACCTTAGAGGGTATTGGTATACCCATTCGAGAAACCGTTTGATGTATTTCCACTATATGTGTCTACGGGTGTCTCGGTTAGTGGGAGAGATGCGATACTCCTTTGACTTGAGGTCAATACGCACGACATGTGAAGAGTGATGAACTTTGACCATGACCGACGCTTGCACCCGTCTATGGGTAGATATGGCTTGAATTGGGTTCATCACGAAGTGCATGTGCGTGGTAGTTGAGCCAAGAATATGATTCATTCCTCAAAGTGGATTTAGAGAGAATACTCATCTTCTCGTCATAATTGGATCTAAGTCATCGGCCGATGCACGTCAACTTAGACTTTGTGGCTAAGTGTGACATACATGATCAATTAGTGATTAAAGATAAATTGATTAAGTTATTTGAATAGACACTTCATCATGTTCAAGACTTAATCGAGTATTCGCGAATGAAATGATGAAATCGCAATAGCCCATGTTTCAGTTACATGTAGTTGCACATTTCCTCGCAACGTACCTCATATATTGAAAATGTCTGATTTATTGTCTTGGGTTCAATTAAGACCGTTAGTTTGACTAATCGCTCGATATATGAGGGCCTATGGGTCACACAACAAGTAACAGTTGTTTACTAATTATAGTTGGTTGATTAAATGTTAAATTAGATTTAATATTTAATTTATGGAGAAGAAATTAATAATAGATTAATTTTGAATTAATTATTATTAATATTTAATTAAATTAGATTTAATTAAATAAGAATTCCCAATAATAATATTTGGAATATTATTGTAGGATTTAATATATATGGAAACAAATCGTAGAGATTTGTCATATATGGAATTTAAATTCATAGAGATTTATATGTGGGAAATAAATCTAAGAGATTTATTTTAAATAAAGATTAGGGATTTTATTTCCTAATTAGATTAGCTTGAGACTTAAGCTAATCCTCTCCTATATATATGAGCTCTTGGGAATTCATAATACGTGACTTCATATTTTCTCCATAAAATCTAGAGTTTGGATTTTCCTAGCAAATTCATCTCGGGGATTCAACGCTGGCAGATCTGTGCAGATTAGTAAACGATTGTTACGTGGATACCATAGTTGAGGAATCCGTATACGAATTGTTGTAAGAATTCTGTTTACGTTTACTCGTATTTAATTATGTAATTAATTGTTTGTTGTTGGTGAACTGTTTATTTCCGCTGCGCATGTATTACGTGTTTACATGCCTCTAAATTCCAACATATTTCTCATCACAATGGAAACATATCCCCAATACCCTCTTTTTTTGGTACTCAACATCAGTAACTTTCTTGTAGGTGGTGTTGGTGTTATTACTCTCTTTCTTTTCTTCCTTCTTAACATGAGTATGGCTAATATTCTATTTCCCATAATTGTTGTATGTTGGTTTGCTGTTGCTGTTCCCAAATTTATTCTTCTTTCCCCATATGTCAAGAGTTGACTCAAGCATCTTAGTAGTGTTGATTGCTTGAGTAAGCTCAGTGGGATTAAATAACTGCACAGGGACCCTCAGCTCCTTCTTAAGACCCCTTAAGAAACAGGATGTAAGGAATTCATCACTTAGATCAGGATTCCTCACTCTCATCAAGGACTTAAGCTCATCAAACTTCTCTTGGTATGTATTGACATCATGAGTTTTCTGTAACTTGGTGAATTCAATCACCACACCCTCTTTTTCAGGCCTCAAAAACCTGGTTAACGACATTTGAAAAAAATCTTCCCATTTAATCCCTTCTTTTCCCTCAACATACTCCATATACCAAATGTCAGCAACATCAATCATGTAATACCCAAAATGGTACACCTTAGTTGTCTCTCCCATAGGCATAATTTGAAAAAACCTATTAGCTTTTCTAATCCAACTTAGTGGATTTTCACCACTGAATTCAGGAAATTTGAGCTAATGGTGTGATTATTGGCTTGTAAATTAACTAGTCCAGTGTTCTGATTTGATTTCTAAAGCGAGAGGGAATATAGAACCCTTTTCTACCTTTGTCAGCCTTCTTCTCCTCATGGGATGAGTCAGATGAGCCTTGGCTAGCATCCGTAGCATCCACTTGCACAACAATGCATAATTAAATGACCTAATATCCCTAACACCTAGACCACCCACGGACTTACCCCGACATACTGACTCCTACTTGACCCACGCAATTTTCCTACCCCCCTAGAAAATCCCGTTGAAGTTTGATTAAGGTTTTTATCGCACGATCAGGGGCTTTGAAGAAAGGGAGGTAGTAAACTGGTAGAGCAGATAGGACCGAATTCAACAAAATAAGATGACCTCCAAAAGAAAGATACCGTCTTTCCCAGCCCGATAGCTTCTTCCGAAATCTGTCCACGAGCGGCTTCCAAACCTTTTTTTCTTGAAATTCGCCAATCGAGAGACCAAAATAAGAGAACGGGAACTTACCAGAATTACAACCCAAAACGTCCGCGAGCACCCCCACTTGCTGAGGTTTCAAGTTAATTCCATGTAAGGAGCTTTTATGGAAGTTAACTTTTAGCCTAGAAGCCAACTCGAAAAGCCTAAGAATGCCTTTTAAACATTTAGCATTCTCCAAAGAATCCTTACCAAGGAGCACTATATCGCCTGCGAACTGCAAGTGGGTTAAAAAAGCCTTGTTCCCAATTTTCAGCCCATCAAACTCTTTCATCTCAACTGTTTTCCTCATCAAACAACTTAGGCCTTCAGCAGCAATAAGAAATAGGAAGGGGGAAAGAGGATCACCTTGCCTAATACCTTTCTGGAGCTAAAATTCACCTGTGGTGTTCCCATTAACCAGGACTGACATCGATGCAGAAAAGACACCCACGAATCCACTTCCGCCATTTCCAGTGGAAATTCATGCCTCACAGCATGTCATCAAGATAATCCCACATAATCGAGTTCGTATTCATTTTCGAAGTCCACTTTGAACACGAACCCTTTCTTTTTCTCCTTCTTCACATAATATACTGCCTCATTAAGAACAAAGATGCTATCCAATATCTGTTTGTTACCCACAAAAGCAGACTGAGATTCCAAAATTACTGAGTGCACCACCTTTGCCAACCTATTAGCTAACACATTTGCCACAATTTTATACATGCACCCAATCAGTGAGATCGGTCTATAATCTGAAAGGGCACCAGCCTCGGTTTTCTTGGGGATCAAGGTTACAAATGACGTATTCCCACCTTTTACAATCATCCCATTCTCATGGAAATCATCCATGAATTTCATTATATCCATCTTCAGAGTCGGCCGCATTTTCTGAATAAACTTGAATGTAAATTCGTTCGGCCCCGGACTCTTATTCCCTCCACACCTCCATACCGCTAGCCTCACTTCTTCTTCTTCAAGGAATGGCTTCGTCAGAAAAGAATTCTCAGCATCGGATACCTTCTTCAAAATTAGCCCAGATATTGAAAAGAAGCCCTCCTGAGTCCTCGAAAAGTGGTCCCTGAAATGCCGATAAACCTCTCCCTTTACCTTCTCCACATCTTCAACCTAGACCCCGTCGATGATCAGTCCATCAATAGTGTTGGAACGTCTTCTTCTGTTTATGCAATTATGGAAATAGGATGAATTCGCATCCCCCTCCCGAATCTATTGAACCCTGGCCTTTTGAAATGTGTAGCTTGCTTTGACTTTTTTCAAATACAACAACATCGCCTTTGCTTCCTTCAATTGCACGCACTCCTCCTCATTCAGATCTCGAACTTCCTGAACCCTGTCCAACTCATCAAATGCTGCATTTGCTTCAACAATCCGCTTCTCCATTTCCCCAAACTTCTCCACACTCCACGCCTTGATGTCACCTTTCAGAAGTTTCAATTTTTCTTTAAGCACATAGTTTCCCCATCCTTGGCATACATAACCAGCCCATTTCTCTTCCACAAATTTGGCAATATCAGGATGCTTTAGCCAAACATTAAAGAACCGAAAGGGTTTCGGCCCCCAATTCTTATCACAGTAATAGAGCATAATCGAACAGTGATCTGAGCTTCCTTTTGGTAGACCTCGAAGCTTACACGCCCCCATCTCCGCAATCCACTCGTTAGACACAAGTGCACGATCAATCCGGCTGCAACATCTTCCATCAAGCCTGGACCATGTGAATTTTCTCCCAATTATGCCCACGTCAAACATGCTTGCTTCCATAGTGAACTCGTTAAAGCGCCGGAATTAGATCCCAAGAAGTACCATTTCCTCCCTTTCCTGTCACTACCGCTCCTTACCTCATTGAAATTCCCGATCAAACACAAACACTCGACCTGACTATTTTGCATTTTTTCGAGTAGCGTCTTCCACAGCCTTATATTACCTCTCGAATCTCTCAGCCCATATACGTTCACTACCCCAACCTTATTACCTGACACTGTCCACTTCCCCTCAACCCCCACAGCCCCTTCTACTGCCCACGCACTTTCAACCTCAAGTTTATCGCAATTCCACATACTCATAATTCCCCCTGATTGACCACTCGAATCTAAAGCCACCCACCCCACTCTCTCACCGAAATCCCATATAAAATTCAGATTAAGAGTCGAATGATCACTACATTTCGTTTCTTGAACACACATAAAATCAGGAAACTTACCGATTAGCCCTCTGATCTCCTCATTCTTCAAACTCCCTCCTATCCCCCTAATATTATAAGATAGGATCTTCGAGCTTCATCGTTCTTCCCCTCGTTTGCCAGAGTTTCAATTTCCTCTATCCTTCTAAGCACCACTCCTTCATTTCTCACATTAATTACGCCAAGCCTTTTCCCCAATGTGCATATTTTCTCTGGCTTCATTACAGTGACACTCGGCTCTTTCTTTTTTCCGACCTTCTCACAGCTCTCTTTAATGGTCACAAGTTTAATTCCATGTATCTTTGAGCCCTTTTTCCTTGCAGACTCTCGGAGACCTTCTGTAAATTTCGCCCAAACTCTTTCCTTTACTTTGGCTAACCTCTTCTTCTGCATCTTTCTAATGCATTTCTGGCTGGCCTTTTTAAACTTTTTGCCTTTCCGATCGGGCCACTTTGTTGAGTGTGAATTGGACTTACATCGATCTGGGCAATCACTTTTTCGCCATTAGGATTAGCCGCCCCTTCCCTCATCTCCATTTGTTTATCTGCTAATTCCTCCATGAGGTTTTTGAAAATTGATTGGACATTTGCATCCTGTGGTTCAGCTACAGATTGCCGCCAATGCCGCCGACCTTGGGGTGCGTCGGTTTGGGGACTCCCTTGTGCCGTCTCGAGGGTAATAACGACTTCAAACTCCTGATGTTGCCTGTCGATGGCCATTTCCATTATTGAAATTATGACTTCCCTCGAACCAATTACGCAGCATACCGACTTGAATATTGACTTAAATGATTTCGTTCTTAAATTGACCCTAGCCGCCTTAAGGCAACTCCTTTGGCTAGTTAATCGGTCCACTTTAGTGACGATCCCGTCCTCAGCAAGAACCCACTGTAGAAATGACGAGTTCCACAAATTAATGGGAATACCAATGATTTATACCCATGTTGTTCTTTCGTATAACCAGTCAAAAGGTTGCCATGCATGTCAGCTGATTAGATAATCTCTGAGCCAGGCGTTTTCTTCCATCGTGAAGAACGGTTTTTTCGACATGTCTTTGCCACATATGAGCCATGAATAATCAGGCAGTATACAGATGCTGACTCCTTTGTAGCCAAGATCGGCTGGTTCCTGTTTTGCTCTTTCCCGTTCGCCTGGGTTTCTTGCACGCCCCACGATTTCCCCTTCCAACCATTCATATTCCGAGATTTGCTCGTTGTATTTTGACAGGTTAGCCATCAACTTGAAGCTACCAATCCAAATATTGTCAAGACTCCTGTCAAGTTACTATTTCGACGATATTCCATGGAAACGGGCAAACGCGTATCGCCATCCCATCCTATTTCTCTTTTCCGGGATCATGACGTCTTTCACCTGACCATATCTCGAGAAAATTTTCATCAAGTCCTTGGACGACCACTTTTTTGGAAAGTTAGTGACATAGAAGCCTTTCAACTCTAACAGGGACGAACCCACCCATGGGGCCGAGCAGCACTGGGCTCTCCTGAAATTTTCAAAATTTTTAAATTTAGAAGTAATATTTTTTTAATAAATATGGTTGATTAGATTGTATAGCTTTTTTTTTTAACCAAGAAGTCACGAGTTCAATACAATTGAAGCCAAATTTGCCAAATTTTTATTTTGTGTTTTTTTTTTTTGAGAAAACCCCAACTCATTTAAAAAATTCCCTTTTATCAAAATTTTTTATTTTATGCTTTTTTTAGCCAAGAGAATAATTTTTTGGGCAATTATACCCTTAATAAAGTCAACAAAATTTTTTAAAAAAATGATGGTACGGGCTTCATTAAATGGTGGTACGGGCCGGGTTAATATACTGTAGTACAAATTAATAATTGTGGTACAAATTTAAAATTGATAGTACGAGTTGAATTAAATTATGGTACGCGTTGAAATGATGGTGGTACGATGTTAAAATAAAGGTGGTACGGGGTTAAAATAAGTGTGGTACGAGACTGATAGTGGTACGGAGTTAATAGAATGGTGGTACGGACTGAAACAATATTTACGGATTGAAGTAATAGTGGAACGGAGTTAATTGAATGGTGGTACGGGCCGAAATAATGTTGGTACGGGATGTATATTCTCTTGAAAAATGGGTAAAGTTGGAAAAAATATATTCTCTTGGCTAAAAAAGAAAGATTATAAATTTTGTGATAAAAAAGAACTTTTATTTTTATGTTAGGTTATTTATAAACTCATCCCAAACCTTTAAATTATCAATATCCAAACTATGTATATTTTTATAAATTTTGGACCCCTCAATAAAATTCCTACGTCCGTCGTCACTGTGCCCAAGTGAAATATGTAAAAACGGCTATGTATTTAAGTTTGGATGAGAATTGAATTTAGAAATCCAAATATTATATTAAATTTCAAACATAACAAGACGAAAGGTATAACATCCCATGTCTGGTAAGGAAAATTTAAAACAAACATACATAGTCTTAAACAATTGTAATGGAAAATATGAATCACACGAATTTCTGGAAAATATGCAAACACGTACGGGTGCCTTAATTTCTTGGACGTATCACTGCATGTTCAACATTTTAGAGGTACTTTTGATGGACGAAAACACGTCCACTGATCCCAATCTAGTTGAATTCACATAATTTTGAGGGCAATGAGCTGGCACTCCTGCAACTAATATCCCTACCACCCTCATCATTTTCAGAACAAATCCTTCTTCATATTCTTTTCCTCTTCTATATTTAATCAAAAAACTTCTAACCAGCTCCCACCAAGCATTTATTATCTTTGGCATCATCCATATAATCGAGAAATAATTCTTGTTTGGCTCTTCAACTACAACCTGAACATAAAGTAATTAATCACATATTATCACAATAATTGTTAATCAATTACACACCTTTTGTACGAGAGCATAATTTTATATGGACTGATCCATCTTAAGAATCGATCGCACTTTAAGGATTTCTAACATGAGACCTAGGGAGAACATACTCATAAGTCTCGAGCCTACAACACTAGGTTAATCCTTCGAGACTTTTAGTCACGCGCTCGTGATTGTTAGTTAAATTTCCGTCAAATACAAACCGGAAGCTCCCATTGAAGAGTAAAATTCACTTTTAGTCCCATAGGACACGGGGCCTCACGATTTTGGTTCAATACTCCTCACCACTATATATGGTTCCGGAAAAAAAATTCATGCAATTTTTGTCGTTTCATTACAAAATCTTTTTAAGTTCAACTGCCTTTAATTTTAGTCTCAAACCTTGTCCGGTGGGATCAAAACTGCAGCTGACTTTAATGGAAAACGTAACGGTGGGACCAAAATTTCATGAAAAAATAATTTTGGGACCAAAGTGGTGAGTGTTGAGATCAAAATCGTGAGATATTGTGTCATGTCGGACCAAAATTGAATTTTATTCCGCCATTGGATAACACTTTAGGAACATTTTATAACTATAAGATCACAACTGTAACAAAATCTAAAAACTCATTATTTTTTTATTTTGAAATTAAGAAACTTACCCTCCCTTGATAGAAGCTGTTATAATAGATGCAAGTCCCGAAATGCGTGAACATGAGATTAGAATCATCGTACGGGATTCTCGGAACCACATCATAGCTGTAAACGAATCTGATAGCAATTAAAATCATATTTCTCCATCAAATTCTTCATGTAGTCAGCGAATTTCCGATCTCCGACTCTCGGTTGTCCAAACATGTACACCCCCTCCAGTCTTTCAAGCAAGAACGAATCCTCGTGGAATCCCAAAATCGCCGGAAACAAAACAGCCAATGCGCCGCCTAAGCTGTGGCCGGTCACTATAAACTTGGCATTTTCGTTTCTCTTCAAATGATCTTTGAGAATTCTTCTAATGACGTAATAGGCGGTTTCGGGGCGGGTATGGCCCTGTTCTTGAGGCCACCCTATGCATTTCTGGAGGCCGAGAGCTTTCATGAATCCGCCGTGCATTTTTCCCATCCCGGGAATTTTGTACCACGACATATCTAAATCGGTTGACCATGCATCGGCGTCGAAGGGTTCTGTTCCTCGGAATGCCACCACCAATGTGTCTTTTTTTGTCGTCCATGATAAACGCTTGTGTTGTGGCTTTTTCTTGATAATCTGCCATATTTTGAGATTTTTTTTTAAAATGAATGAATATATATGCAAAAAGTGATGAAGAATTATTAAGTGAGAGAATTCCGTCACATCTAAAAGCTCGAGCTTGTAGAGAGGGTCGGGAATAAATTTCCCTCAACACTCCCCCTCACTCGTGGGCCGAATCATTGCCTCTGCTCTCTGGAGAGGAGGCCCAACAGAGTGGACAATTTAAATGGGTGGAGTGCTTCCACGGGAATCGAACCCACAACCCGGGCTCTGATACCATGAGAGAATTTATTAGAGATAAAGAATAGAAATTAGTCTTTATCCAATGTATTTATTTATTTTATATTCTTTCCATGTAAATCTCCTTGTATCTTGGGAAAGTTGTTGTATTCATGTAATTGATCTATTAATAATAGATTTCTCCAATCACCAATTCAACGGTGATATTCTAATCATCCTCACATGGTATCAGAGCCCAAGTTGTGGGTTCGATTCCCGTGAAAGCACTCCACCCATTTCAATTGTCCACTCTGTTGGGCCTCCTCTCCAGAGAGCAGAGGCAATGATTCGGCCCACGAGTGAGGGGGAGTGTTGAGAAAAATTAAATAAATAGATTATTCCCGACCCTCTCTACAATCTCGAGCTTTTAGATGAGACGGAATTCTCTCAAAGATTAGTGACCCAAACCAATTCAGAAGCTTCATTCGCTAATGCCCGGTACTCAGATTCACAGCTTGATCGGGCAACCGTGGGTTGTTTCTTAGCAGACCAAGAAACAAGATTTCCCCCAATAAAAATAGAGTAACCATAGGTGGAACGATGCGTCTCGGTGCAATGGGCCCAGTCAGCATCGGAATAACCCAAAACAGAAGTATCTGGCCTCTTGACGAAGGAGAGACCATAGTGAATCGTACCCTTGACATAGCGAAGAATACGTTTCACTGCTAGAAAATGAGCTTCAGTCGGAGAGTGAAGGAACCCGATAAATCGAATCGACAAACAGATGAGAGATCGGGGCGGGTGATGGTCGACATCTTGCAAAGCCCCAACAAGTGATCTGTATAGCGTGGGATCACGAAACGGATCACCGGTACTGACAAGAGACTCCCCAGCAGCCAATGGAGTGGAAATAGGCTTGGAGTCCAACAACTCAGCTCGTTCAAGGATATCATGGGCATATTTAGCTTGACCCACAAACAAGCCAGCAGATGTATAAGAAACCTCAAGACCGATGAAATAATTCAGACGCCCAAGATCCTTGATGGCAAACTCACGGTATTCAGACCGATAAATAGTATCTCAATTTGATATTCCTATCCGGAACACAAAAATTGTCAAAATACCCAATCGAAATAGCTAATTAAATATATTTAATTGTATAAAATATGATAAAAAAATTCACCTGAACTTGTTTATTTTTTTACTTTTTTCATATCTCACTCCGCGCTATACATTTAAAGTGTTATTATTATGCATATGCATGCATTCTCATTGTTGTGAATGAAAAGTGTCTATTTAAAATCAAGCATTTCTTAAATAGTGATACTTCATATACATATATAATAGGAGTTTGAATCACAATTGATCTTATAAGTTTGCCCTCAAATAGATTTAGTTTCATAATTTTTTTTATCGTTGATTTAATCCCAATAACTTTGATCAATGTCCAATTTTAGTTTCAAAATAATGTCGTTAAATGTTTTTACTTATGCTATTCATCAGAAGTCTTTGAAAACCTTTAAATACGTAATGTTTTGAGCTAAAGAATAGAAATTAGTCTTTATCCAATGTATTTATATATTTTATATTTTTTCCATGTAAATCTCCTTGTATCTTGGGAAAGTTGTTGTATTCCTGTAATCGGTCTATTAATAATAGATTTCTCCAATCACCAATTCAACGGTGATATTCTAATCATCTTCACATGGTATCAGCAGTATACACTGAAAACCCTAAATTCTAAAATAATCGCCATTTTCTAATAAACCTCGCCCTTTTGTCCACTTCGTTTTTAAAATAGTCTTCAAAAGCCTATGAAAATTAGGATGTGACAAAAGGAAATCGTTTTGAGAATAAATTGGACATTGTCAAAATGATTTGGTCTAAATCGACAATAAAAAAACACATGGAACTAAATCTTTTTGACACTTATGAAACATTTGTGATTCAAACTCTACATAACAGTGACACTCGATAAAAAGATCGTTCACGTGAACTCAAATTCACAGAAAACCTACTCTAAATATATATACCTGTTAATATATGGAGTATGAGGCCGAATAGACCCCCATTTTGGTTCACCAAATTAAGGCAAAACTCGGTTACGGCCCCCAAGGCTGCAAGAGGTATAGCCACTGCCTGCAATAATTTCTGTGCAATTATTGATATAAAAATTATCCATCTGAAAACGAGCGGCTCCCTCCTCGTCCCCTCGGGGCAATCCACAAATTTCCTCTTTCGGATGTTGCTCGAAAAAAGAAGCTTCGAAACTTCAATGAAGCTCGCTTCTTCAGGCTTCAGCAGCATGTAGTTGCTGCTAAATGACTTATTGCAAGTCTCAGAAGCCATTTTTAATTGTTTCTGAACAAATTTTGAAGTGAAGGAATTGTAAGGTGATCTATAGAGTAATCGATGGACAAGTATTTATAGAGTTGGATTTTCGTTCTGTCTTATTATACTCTATTATTGCATGAAAAATCCAATGAAAGAATATTGGACGTTGGGTTAGGATTTAAACTGCAATTATAAAAAAATTGAAGAAAATAAAATTAAATAACACAGATTTGGTTATCCAGTTCATCAGGAATGACTACGTATGGGGCACTACCAAAGTAGAAGATTTACTAATATTTCGATGATAACAAATACAATAAATTAGCTCTGTATTTATAAGTGAAATTGGGTCAAAAACCCTAAAGGCCCATTATGGTCGAGTCTGCCAAAAAAACACCAAAAAAGGTATTTCAATCACGAGTTGGATCACCGAGAAGTTGAGACGTGACGATCAGGCTCCATAACCCAACACCTTGTAGACAGATGTGAAATTAATTTGTTTGTATTATTTTTGTTATATTCATCCTCGCTCGTGATTGAATTATCTTACTCCATCATTGAAAAAAGGTTCATCGAGTGGACAATTAATATGGGTGGAATTGTTTTCAGCAGGAACCGTAAGCCCTTAGGTTCTGATACCATGAACGAATTTCATCATCTAAAAGTTCGAACCTTGAAGAGAAGTGTACGTAGAATTATTTCGTTTATATTATTTCGCTATCACCAATATTAGTCAAATTCTTGTATGCATCTGTTGCACTGTGCAATTAATGTATGTTAGAAAAATAATGTAAACGAGTTAATTTTACACATTTTTACAATTTTAAACTTTTAGATGAGAAAAAATTATTTAATGATATCAGAGCCAAAAAGGCTCACACCCACATCCTGAGAACTATTACCTCAGAAAGTAACTTTACCAATATTAAATTGTCTACTTGTTTGGCCCTCCTACCTAGAGGATAGAGTTAAGAATTCGGTCTACGAGTGAGGGCGAGTGTTAATTCCACGATTTTCTTCAAGTTCAGGCTTTTAAATGAAATAAAGTTATTTCACTGTATTTTTATTGAACATTATGTATGACTCCTTCCGTCTGTAAAATATTTGCCCCAACTTTTGGGCACATGCATGAACATATTAAGAAAAATGTGTAATGAGTGGAGTGTTGAGGGGTAATTAATTTTGTATGTATAAAATAAATGAATTAAATGAATTGAATGTATCTGTGGACCCTAAAAGTAATGTCATTTTGTATAAATATATGAATATTATGAGGATGAAGTTTAGTGGGAAATTTCTTTTCTTGGGTGTGCAAAATTTTGTGAAATGGATAAAAGAGGAAAGTATGCAAACTTTTTAGGGATGGAAGGAGTACTTATTTCCATTAAATCGTATTACTTATTTTCACTTAGCATTATTAATTGTTTTAGTAAACATTAATATCTTACTATGAAACAATATTACTTAGTTAGTATTAGAAACTTTAACTATACAATATCACACCTATTAAAAAAACACTATACAATATCAGTTGTAAGTATATTTTTATTCAATAATTATATCAATCGAGCATCAATTCAATGGAATGAGATCACCTATTTCATGATTGGTGTTCTATTTTATATTCTACAGTATGAATGGATGATATGTGGAATAATAAAAAATATCCAATAAATCACTATACCCTGGGTCTATGTGTTAAAATTCAGAAAGGTGAAATACTAATGCAATACGAAAAGTGAAACAGGGAAATCAAACCGCAATTCAACCAGTTCACACAAATATTATCTATATCAAAACACTATGCAATATCATTTATAAGTACGTTTTTATTCAATACTATCAATCGTGCATCAATTCAATCGGTTCACACAAATATTATCTATATCAGCTTCAAACTTTAACTATACAATATCGATCACACCTACAAAAAAAATAAAAATAAAAACTCTATTATCATTTATAAGTAGGTTTTATTCAATAATACCAATCGTGCATCAATTCAACCGGTTCACACCACACCTACCAAAAAAAAACACTATACAATATCATTTATAAGTAGGTTAAAGTGCATCAATTCAACCGGTTCACACAAGTATTATCTATATCTTCAAATTTCGTTCTTCTTACTATTATACTCTATTATTGCATGCAACATGCAATAATATTATTTTAATTCAAGTACTGTAGTTTTGTGGTGTGGAACACGTTTCTGGAGATTTTCTCTATCGGCCTCTAAATGATTGAAAAAAGTTGATAGTGGAAATACATGACACCCTATCTTCTAGCTTTCTCATCATTTCCCTAACCACATAAATAAAAATACAAAGGACCACGCTTGTCGTGTATCATTAATTTCCTTTGGTAGCAGTCACGTTAATAAAACATAAAATAAGTCGATCTATTGGAGATTTTTTTAATAAAAAAGATTAAATTCTGAGAGAAGACACCTAGGTGGGCCTCATTAATTAAATTTGGAAAAAAATAAAATACTTGTTCATGCCAAATATGGAATGGTTACAACGACGTGCATGTTATTTCTGATCCAAACAAAAATTAGGTTGGACCACGGAGTTTAAGGTTTTCTAATTTAAAGTGATTTGCATATATTTTTTCTTAAAAAAACACTAATACAAATTTGACTTTCAGACAAATTGTTAAAAAAACACCTGTATAAATCTAAAGGTTTGTCAAGAATAATTTTTTAAACTTTGCATACCGTTAAAAAATCGCTCTCTAAAATTGAAACTTAGACAACGGTTTTTAACCGCTATGCAAAAGTGAAGCTTAGACATTGATTTTGAATCGTTGTCCAAAATGTCTACTTAGACAGCGGTTAAAAACTAACCGCTGTTCAAATTTAAAATTCGGTTTTTAGCCACGGACCCACCAAGCATGTCATATATAAGCCACCAAGTCTCCCAATTAATTAAGACAATTATTCGCTCTCATGGGGGACCGAACACGGGACCTTGGGTCCCTCAGCGGGAATCAATTCCGCTAGAGCACTTGTTTTTTTACGTTTACTTAATGAAATTAATTCTATATGTCCTAAAAATCAGTTTTTCTTACAATTTTTTTTTAATTCTTTATTTCAATTAATCTTATTTATTAATTCAATCACATTTTTATATAATAATTATTTTATATAAATTTAAATTAAATTATATTAAAATTATATTTTTTACTTTTTTTAAAAAAAAAGTACTACCTTTCTTTTAAACTTATAATACTTTTCCTTCTAAACAAGTGATACTTTTCTATCTAAATAAGTGATATTTTTCCTTAAACATGTAATACTTTTTCATTTAAATAAGTAATATTTTTCTTTAAACAAGTTATATCTTTCTATCTAAACAAGTAATACTTTTCTATTTAAACAAATAATACTTTTCTTTAAACAAGTAATACTTTTTCATCTAAACAAGTAATATATTTTTTAAACAGTTATAATAATAATAATAATAATAATAATCACAACAACAACGTATATGCATAACAGTAATATTTATTTAAAAAATAAAAAAGAACTCAACTTTATACAAGATTTATCCCTTAATATTTATTCATATAATTAGTTTCCAATTTGCATCCCAAGTAGATATATGTAAGTATTTTTTTACTAAAGCACCCAAGTGGATATATATATATATATATATATATATATACTACTCACGTCAAGTTACCGGAAAATATAAGAAGAAAATACTTTATTCACTTACACAGCGGTTTTGCACTTACACAGTGGTTCAAAACCACTGTATAATCTTTTCCTTGGACAACGGTTCATAACCGCTCTCTAAGGAGCTTTGCACAGCGGTTTATAACCGCTGTTTAAGTTTAGTTCTTGGACAGCGGTTTTTATATTTTTTATTAAAATCGCTCTCCAAGCTATATTTTGGAGAGCTGTTTGAAAAAAAGGGCTATCCAAGTGGAGCTGTGCAAGTTTAAATGTGTAGTAGTTAAAATACTTTTAATTCGGGAATTTTTATTTTTTTTGAAGGATTGCAAGTTAGCAACTTAGGAGTTGTGTTTTAAAGATAATAATTTTGCGGACTTGAAAATGTAACATAATATGTTTTAAAATATGTAAATATAGAATAATATATTTTAAAATAAGTAAATGTAGGATAATCGGACCCGAATAAGTTTAAATCGGGCTGAAATACCACATGAGATTTGAGCTTATTTAGATTGAAATGTAACATGAGATCTAGTCTTAATTAGACCTCAACATTTACAGATTTTAAAATATATTGTCTTATATATACAAATTTTTAAATATATTATTCTACATTTTTAAGCCCATAAAATTATTGTCCTTAATTGTCCTATATTTACAGATTTTAAAATATATTGTATTATATTTATAAACTTAGAACTTATTATCATATATTTCCAAGCCCATAAAATTATTACTCTTAGAATGTTGTTTCCAAGCCCACAAGTGTAATTATTTTATTTTTTTCTTTAATTTCGAAGCGCTAATTGAATGTTGTTAATCCTAATAATTTTAGTCAGGTTTAAAAATAATTTGTATAAAAAAGACAAAGTGAATTAGGTCAGTTTATCGGGTCTAAACTGATCAAAAAATAAAAAAATAAACCTAAATTTGCAAAAGCCACTTTTCCTCCTAAAAAAATACAGGAATTAAAAATTCCGACCCAAATTTATTAGAAATAAATTAGTTTAGGTGTCATTTTGAAATTAAAGGAGAAAATAAAATAATTATATCTATGGCGCCACTTATCTGTTTAACGACATTGTTGAGGGAAATTAAATAAACGAATTAATTTCGCACATCTCCACAAGTTCGGACTTTTAGATGAGACATAATTCTTTCATGGTATCAGAGCCTCTGGCTCAGCCCAGATCCTGGGTTCGATTCCCGTGGAAAGCACTCCACCCATTTAAAAATTGTCCACTCGTTCGACAGCCAGATCCTAGGTTTGATTCCCGTGGAAAGCACTCCACCCATTTAAAAATTGTCCACTCGTTCGGCCTCCTCTCCAAAGAGCGAGACAATGATTCGGCCCATGAATGAGGGGAAATGTTGAGGGAAATTAAATAAACGAATTAATTTCGCACCTCTCTACAAGTTCGGACTTTTAAATGAGACAAAATTCTTTCAGACATGCTGCAGCAGGTTAAATGACAAATTTCAAAAAATTTGATAACTTATAGGACTAAATTAAAAAATCAAATACTACCGTATGATATAATTAGGACTCTTTTTATTGAGCTAGTATTTAGGACCGAAGTGTTGCACTCTGTTTCCTTCTTTGTAATCCATTTTTTTGGTTAATGTACCCATTGTTTAGCTTATCATCAAGCCAAGATAACATTAATATATTGATTCTATCTTCGTTTTGCCCTGAATTCGATTTTAAAACATCTGGTTGCAAAAACCTATACATCAGTCATGAATGTAAGCGTCTTTAAATCAAGTCAAGTGTATCAGAGTGTATAACTAATGTAATATTATTATATCATGGTGAAACTTTATATAAATCAAGTGAATAAGAATAGTAGTATTATCTTATTGTTGAAGAAAGTATTCATGTCAAATAAAATTTGTCAATGATCATTAAATGTCCGAACTTATAGAGTGGTGTGAAATTAATACGTTTATTTAATTTTTCTAACACTCCCCCTCACTCGTAGGCTGGATTCTCTTACTCCATCACTGGGAGGAGAACCACAATATGGATGAAGTTGCTTTCGGCGGGAATCGAACTCAGGACGCTGATAACATGAGAGAATTCAGTCTAATGATGAGGTGTGAAATTAATTCGTTTATTTAATTTTCCCAACAGTAAGAATGAGTACGTATCTAGGTGTGGACGTTGCAAGTTCAATTTCGAAATCCGAATATTAAATTTCAAAACAGAACAGGACGAAAGACATAACACCCCATGTCTGGTTGGGAAATTTATTCTAAAGCAAACAATTTTAATACATGAGTTTTAAATGCCTTAATTTCTTGAATGGGTCACTGCATCTTCAACACTTGTGGGGTATGATTATTCATGGACAAAAATACGTCTAGTGATCCCAATCTAGTTGAATTCACGTAATCTTGAGGGCAATGAGCTGGCACTCCTGCAATTATTATCCCTACCACCCTCATCATTTTTAGAACAAATCCTTCTTCATAATCTTTTCCTCTTCTATACTTAATCACAAAACTTCTAAACAGCTCCCACCAAGCATTTAGTATCTTTGGTATTATCCATATAATCGAGAAATAATTCTTGTTTGGTTCTTCAACTACAACCTGAACATAAAGTAAATCACATATTTTCACATTAATTGTTAATTAAATAACAGAGTAGAATTGAAAATTGTCTTTGATCTTTTTCAAAATAGTCCCACGAAAATTTGATGTGTGAAATTGGACCCAATTTTTTCGCGAAGTGTACCATTTTCGTTTTAAATTCGCTGGAATTGATGAAACGACGTCGTTTTTGGTCATGCATTTCAGCAGGAAATCTCCAAATTGAATGCTCACATATAAGGCACATGAGGGATTTAAATCAAAATGGTCCCGTAACTTTGCACATTTATTGAAAAAGTCTCGTATATATCACATGTTTCAATTTAGTCCCGTATGTTTTTCAATTTGTGCCGATTTAGTCCCAAATCGCCAGAGACCGGTCAAACTAACCCAAAACTACGTCGTTTTTGGGGCGTGTAATACACGCACCCCTAATCCACGTGTCCAAATCGATGCCAGACAACATTTCCAACGACGTCGTTTTGGGGTAGTTTGACCGGTCTCCGGCGATTTAGGACTAAATCGGCACAAATTGAAAATATACGGGACTAAATTGAAACATGTAATATATACGGGACCTTTTTAATAAAGATACAAAGTTATTTTTAACCATTTTGATTTAAATCCTAGGCACATGACCAAAAGGGAATTTGTTTTATCAATTCTAGTGAATTTGTGACGAAAATAGTAAAATTAGGACGAATTTCGTACATCAAAATTTTTTGGGACCGTTTTTAAAAAAGTGAAAAGTTAGGGGACTATTTTGATTTGAGTGGGTCTCATGTGCACCCAGGTGCACTCGTGCAACTTGTTGTACTGAAAGATGTAACTAATTTACACTGAACCGTGCAACTAATTTTTCATATTAATAGTTGCACTTTTCAGTATAACAAGTTGCATGTTTTAAGATGTAATACAAGTGCATGGTGCACTTGAATGCAACCTGACCTTTTCGTTTATATCCCATTAAACACCCTTTTTTTAAAAAAAAAAAATTAAGAAACTTACTCTTCCTTGATAGAAGCTGTTATAGTAGATGCAGGTCCCGAAATGCGTGAACATGAGATCCGAATCATCGTACGGGATTCTAGGAACCACATCATAGCTATAAACAAATCTAATATGGTTAAAACCATGTTTTTCCATCAAATTTTTCATGTACTCCGCAAATTTATGATCTCCAACCCTCGGTTGTCCAAATGTGTACACACCCTCCAGTCTTTCCAGCAAGAATGAATCCTCGTGGAATCCCAAAATCGCCGGAAATAAGGCGGCCAACGCGCCGCCTAAGCTGTGGCCCGTCACTATAAACTTGGCATTTTCATTTTTCTTCAAATGATCTTTCAGAATTCTTCTGATGACGTAGTAGGCTGTTTCGGGCCGGGCCGGGTCCTGTTCTTGAGGCCACCCTACACTTTTCTGTAGGCCTAGACCTGTTGAGAAAAATTAAATAAACGAATTAATTTTATATCTTTTTACAAGTTCGAACTTTTAGATGAGGCGGAATTCTTTCAAGACCTTTCATGAATCCGCCGTGCATTTTTCCCATCCCGGAAATTTTGTACCACGATATATCTAAATCGGTTGACCATGCATCGGCATCGAAGGGTTCTGTTCCTCTGAATGACACTACCAATGTGTCTTTTTTGTCATCCATGATAAACGCTTGTGTTGTGGCTTTTTCTTGATAATCTGTAACATTTTGAGGATTTGTATTTTTGTTGTTATTTGATTATTTCCAATGGAAAAATAATATGGGAGTAGCTAATTAAGTAAAGGAACAAACCGTTCCAGAAATCGAAGGCTCCCAACAAGTCCATCTGAAAAATAAAAAGAAAGAAAATAAAATTCAGGATTTATATATTAATTGTAGGATACATAGTACGTATATGGAGACCGCCTCATACATAAGATGCATATATCACAAAAGTCTATAAAAGTTTCACATTCCTATACATAAGACCATATCAACTACCCATGTATATTTTGATACTCAAAACCACATTGTTACATTATAGATTTAACCGTTGTATTATAAAAATCTTATTTAATTAAGGAATAATCACTAATACGCATTTGGGCTTGGACAGCTGTGAAAAATGACCTTAGAGGGCTGTTATAACCGCTCTTCAAGTAACAGTTGTCAAAGCTTGGACAGCTGATAAAAAACCGCTGTCCAAGAAATCGCACTTGGACAGCGGTTTTTAACCGCATTGCAAGTGTACACTTGGAGAGCGGTTTTCAACAGCTGTCCACGCACACACTTGGACAGCGGTTTTTAACCGCTCTCCAACACTTTTTTTTTTTTTTTTAAATCGATTTTTAGGCACGGACCCACCAAACATCTCATATATTGCAAGTGTACACTTGGAGAGCGGGGTTTCAAATTTGTCCAAGAGATACATTGGACAAATTTTTTAACCGTCACGTCTAAGATACACATTTGGACAAATGGTTTTAACCGCTTTTTCCAACACTTTTTTTTAAAAAAAAAAATCGATTTTTAGGCACGGACCCACCAAACATCTCATATATAAGCCACCAAGTTTCTCAATTAATTGAGGCAATTATTCGCTCACATGGGGGACCGAACACGGGACCTTGGGCGCCTGAGCGGGGATCAATTCCGCTCGGGCACTTGCTTTCTTGCATTTACTTAATGAAATTAATTATATATGTTCTAAAAATCGTTTTTTATAACAATTTTTTTTTAAATTCTTTATTTCTATTATCTTATTTATTAATTCAATCACATTTTTATATAATATTTTTTTTATATAAATTTAAATTAAAATTAATTAAATTATATTAAAATTATATTTTTTACTTGTACTTTTTTTTAACTACCTTTCTTTTAAACTTGTAATACTTTTCCTTCTAAACAATTAATATTTTTCTATCAAAATAAATAATATTTTTCTTTAAACAAGTAATACTTTTTCATCTAAACAAAGTAATACTTTTCTTTAAACAAGTTATACATTTCTATCTAAACAAGTAATACTTTTCTATTTAAACAAGTAATACTTTTCTATCTAAACAAATAATATTTTTCTATTTGAACAAGCAATACTTTTCTATCTAAATAAGTAATATTTTTCTTTAAACAAGTAATACTTTTTCATCTAAACAAGTAATACTTTTCTTTAAACAAGTTATACCTTTCTATCTAAACAAGTAATACTTTTCTATTTAAACAAGTAATAATTTTCTATTTAAACAAGTAATAATATTTTTCTATCTAAATAAGTAATACTTAGACAAAATTGAATTAATTTATAAGAATATTAAATATTATAGGTATTAATTTATAAGAATTAATAGTGATACAAGTTCGTAAGTGTAATATTATGAATTTAATATTATGCACAAGTTTTACATAAGGGTTTGTGTTAATCTCATTATATAAGACGAATATTAAAAATAAATAACACGAGAATTTAAAGAATAAAATATTTGAATTGTACATAAAAAGAATTTACAAAAACAAAAAAATAAAATAAAAAATACAAGCTTTACAAAAAAAAAATTAATTCACTTGGAGAGCGGTTCATAACCGCTCTCCAAGCTTTAAGTACATTTGCACAGCGGTTATGAACCGCTGTCTAAGCTTTGATCTTGGACAGCGATTTTTAACCTTTTTTTTTTATTACTAAGCTTTGATCTTGGACAGCGATTTTTAACCTTTTTTTTTTATTAGAACCGCTCTCCAAGGGACCACTTGGAGAGCTATTCGAAAAAATGGCTGTCCAAGTGGAGCTCTCCAAGCTCAAATGTGTAGTAGTGAATTATTGTTGGGTACAAAATAATAATTTGAATTAGTTTCACACCTCACTACAAGTTCTTTCAGTTTAATTAATTCTATATTAATCATTGCAGTCATCGAGATTATAACATGTGAAGCTAAACAGCCTAATCGTCAAGAGATATATAATTTTCAGTCAACATATATATAATGTTAATTAATTAAATTTCATTACTTGTATAAAATTTTATATTTTCATAGGATTAATTTGACAAATTCTTGTATGATATATAGTTACAATAAGTATCAAACAAATTATGTGATGGCTAAAAATAATATTTATACATGCATGGATGAATATATACCTTCCAGTGGTCGTTTACGACTTTCTCAATGTAATTGTTGTTCTCATAAGAAACTTTGGAAGCCATTATTGAAAGTGCAGGATAATATCTTTTGTCTCCGGCTTTGATGCTCGAGTCGAGCTCCAATCGTGTATCGACTAATCCAATCATCGACGAGAAGCTTGCCGATTTACTGTTTGGCCACGCTACGCTCACTGCACGAGTCGAAAAAAAACGTTCAATTTACATTTTCGTGATAATTGATGTTAATTAGGCCCATGCCCCAGGGCAGGCATTAATAAGCGAGCCAGTCTCTAGTGAACTTTGTTCATCGTATGAAATTTTTGTTTAGTAATTAAAATCATAATATTTATTGAATAATATTATTTCACTTATAAATTAATATCACACACAATTAATTTGATGTGTTTGTGTATGTAAAAGTGTTATGGTATAAGTTTATCAGAGTCGTGGTGTTACTGAAAAGAATGTAATGGATTCATAAAACTTGTTCATATATATATAGGAGAGTTTGCCACAATATAATTATATATATATAGATTCCTTTCAATCGGCGTAAAAAAGAAAATTGTACTACGACTTCATAAAATTGTACTGCGTATATCACTACAACATAATTGACCTTATGTAATATTTTATTGTAATACATTTATTTTTATGCAACACATTATGGTAATATATGCATCTAGGTGTACTGTGCACTTATAGTGCATTTTAGAATCATACAATTTTTTATACTGAAAAGTGCAATTTAATTATACTGAATCGTGCAACTATTAATATGAAAAAGAAAAATTGCACGGTTCAGTGTTACAAATTGCATCTTTCAGTATAACGAATTGCACAATTTCCAAAATACAATATAAATGCACGGTGCAACTGAATGTACAATTCACCTACTCGTAATATTATATAATATGTGTTCTAGTACTAGATAAGACGGGTCATGCACCACGTCATCAACAATTAAGAAATATTATTACGTTATTAGATAGGATTATCCACAAATCATCCATCCAACACACACACAATCATAATGATCCATCCATTCATATCTATTTTTAATGATCTCACCGTCGACTCATTCCAATTTATTAATGTATTAGTTAATTAAATTCATTTTTAATAAAAATATTAATAAAATCGGTTTTAATGTTTCTTTATTTTAAAATTTAGTTGATATAAAGACCCGAAATTATTGATTGTTTTCATGTTTTTTGGAAATTAGGAAAATAAAACTTTACTTAAAATTTTGAAAAATAAAAGCAATAGGAAATAAAAACAGCATTAGAAAAATCAATGGTATTTATACATATCAATTTTATAAATTAAAAAATATTTTGAAAATTTAAAACTAAAATCTGAAAAGTTTAGTTTGGCACCACCTGAAGACCCATTTCCCCTTTCACTCTCCTATCACACAAATTCATCTCTGTCCAATGATCTCTAGGTTTGTGTCCAATTATTTATTAGTAGGGGTGAAAGCGGATCGGATATTTCCCGATCGATCTGGAGCCGTATCCGGTCGGTATCGAATTCGGTATAAAAAACTAGTATCCGGACGGATACGAATTCGAATACGGATAGTTGACTTCGGATTCAGAATCGGATTCAGAATACATAATATCCTACCGTATTCGAGTTTTTCCCTATATTATCGGATATTATCCGGATATCAAATTTTTTTAATATATTTTATTTTATATTTTATATTAATATATGTATAATAATATAATATTAGTATTTAATATGTAATTTTATTAAGAAAATAGTCGAAAACTAAATAATTCAGCCGCACTTCTTTTCATCTCTTCTTCTTCGCCGTTCGTCCTTTCTTCTTCTCCTCTCTACTTCTCAACTTGAAAGTTCAGTATAATATTATATATGTCTTCTTAGGCGTTATGTTGTGCTGGAGTGGTGATGAATACGAAGGATATAGCTTTTAGTTTCATATTATTAGCAGTAGATATAATTTTTATAATTTGCATTAGAACTTCTATGAAATATTGCATAGGTAGTTTTTTTTATGTGTTTCAATCACATTTTGATGATTTTCGTTTGAAATATATTATCTGATTATAGTTATTCGAATCCGGCCCGGATTCGTCCGATATCAATCTCGTATCCGTATACCGAATATTCCGAATTCATATCCGAATTCGACTTTTCCGTATCCGACTCCTAATTCGAGAAAAAAATATGATTTAGGATACGGTATAAGCACTATCTGTCCGTATCCGATCAGTTTTCACCCCTATTTATTAGACATCCCCCTTAATAATTATTTAAATTAAAAGAATTTTTTAAAAAAAAAGCATATATCTAATTTTAGTTAAGGACCACATATATATTTTTGTGTGTGATCTCCCGATTGTTACTGCATGATCTTTGTTTTGTCCAAGGTAAATATTCAACACTTAACTAAGAAATTCCATGAACAGAACAAATAAATATAGGATTAATGACCCTATATGCTAGCTGCTATAATATCCGGTTAATTTGATGGTTTGAAAAATCATTAAATTTCACGTTTTTTTTTAATTGGTGAGTTTGTTGACACGTGCACAAAAAAATGCCACTCAGCAGCTTTCTGCGGAAAAAAACTCAATGTGAGTTGCACTGTTTTTGTGATTTAATGCGTTTTTCGGTCATTTTGGCTGAATTGCCGAAATTTAAATATATATGGAATTAAATCTGAAAAGTAGATAAATATGAGACAATTTAATAAACGTGAAAAGTTATTGGACGAAATTGGTTTAAGTCCCAATATATAACTAGCTAGGTAAGTGATACCTCTAATACTCCATTCCGCAAAAAAGTTAGAGATGATATTATAGATTTTAATTATTGTACTTTTGACTGTATTCAAATTTAGTCTTTTTTTTTTTTTGAAAACAGTAAAACTAGTTTTCATTATTGCACAAACACGTGGTATTCGGTAGCCCATCCACAAACGTTGGAGGTGTCCAATTTTAGTCATATATATATGTTTTAAATTTCTTATTTTTATTTTTTGGTGTCAATTTCGGTCCAAAATTATCAAAATTGAACAAATTAAAACATATGGGACAAAATGTGAACACAAAAAAAGGCTAATATTTTCACCGGAAGGACCAAAATTAACAACAAAACACCAAAATTCAGAAATTAAAGACATAAAAAAGTAAAACCCGGCAAAAAGTTATAGGACGATATCTGATATTATCTCGAAAAGATGTATATACCTGTCAATATATTGAGTATGAGGCGAAAGAAGCCTCCATTTTGGTACACCAAATTAAGGCAAAACTCAGTTACAGCCCCCAAAGTTGCGAGAGGTTTAGCAAATGCCATCAAGACTTTCTGCGCTATCACCGATACAAAAATTATCCATCTATATGTGAGCGACTCCCTCGTTCCCTCAGGGCAATCCACGAATTTTCTTTATCCGATATTACTCGAAAAAAGAAGCTTCAAAAGTTCCCAAAAACTTGCCTCTTCAAGCTTCAGCAGCATGTAATTGCTGCAAAATGACTTATTGCAAGTCTCAGAAGCCATTTCTAAAAGTATTGGAATATTGAAATTAAGGAATTAAATTGTGATCTAAGAAGCAACCGAGTCACGAGTATTTATAGGGTTGAATTTTCGTTCTTCGTGTACTGTATAATTAATTCGTTACACGCAGTATGCGTTAAAATTATTTTAATCCCAATTGCTGTAGTCTTGTTATGTGGAACACGTTTCTGAAGACTTTTCTCGATCGTCTGAATTATGGCTAAAAGTCCTGTATACATCCAGATGCACCGTGAATTCATAATATATTTTAAAATCACGCAACTTGTTATACTGAAATATGCAATTTGTTTACACTGAACCGTGCAACTATTAATATGAAAAAATAGTTGCAAGGTTCAGTATATACAAATTGCATCTTTCAGTATAAAAAATTGTATGTTTTTAAGATGCACGCATGGTGCACCTGGATGCATACAAGACTTAGCCCTGAATTATTATTTAAAAAAGTCAAGAAAATTAAGTTTTTACCTAACTTGTTAGGGCCACCAAATTTGGAATTATAATGGCCATGCTTGTCTTACTAATAATTTCCATAATTACACTTGTTGAGTATACCAATATTTTCATAACCGAACTGGTGATCAAACCGGACAGACTACCGGTCAGCGGTTCAACCGGTCGGACCGGTTCAACCGTTTTCTATGTTTAGTTAAAAAAACAAAATAAGTATACACCTACAAAAATTTAAATATATATTTTATAACTTTTCATATCATATTTTATAAATTTTGTCCCACCTCATACATTTATCCCACATCGAAAGTATTGGAGAAAAATGTGAGAGGAATATAAATTTAAAATTTTAAATATTTAATATAAATTAATTATTTTATTTTATTTTTTTTAAAAGAAAAAATCCGGTTATTTCCGGTTGAACCGGGTTTTGACCGGTTTTGACCGGTTCAACCCGGTTCAACCTGAAATCCGGTTATATAGTGCTTTTTTAACCGGGTTACAGGCCGGTTCCCGGTTCAACCGGTTGAACCGGCCGGTTCAACCCGGTTTTGAAAACAGTGGCGTATACCATCATGATAATATTTTTATTTATTCTTTTAGGGGATTTTTTAAAAACAGAAGAAACTCGGATCTCTTGGATATTTTTTGGGGGTGAGTTATAAATAGTCCAATGTAAAAGTAAATATTCTTTTATGTCATTAAATTTTAATTTGTTCTTTTTTAGCCAAGAGAAATATTATTTAGACTCTTATACCCCTATTTAATTAACTAAAAGAATTAAATAAAATAGAAAAAAAAACAGATAACCTCTTAAAAAAATATCAACAGTTTTTTCTCCTAAAAATTAGAACAACTTTTTCTCTCTCTTATTCGGTCAACACTCATATACTACACCAGATTCAAACATTAATTCATTCAGTACCATATTTTATTAAATTCATATTATTATTAATTCACCCCGTACCACACTTTATTAAGGGTGTATCATCATTAATTTACCCCGTACCACACACAATTGAGGTCGTACCACCATTAATTTACCCCGTACCACATATTATTTAAGCTCGTACCACAATTAATTTACATAGTTTTAGGGTTAATTTAATTTTTGGAAATTGCATAAACTTATGGAAATTTTATTTAGGGTAACTTGCATATATAAACCAATCTTGTCTCCCAAAAATTATTTGATTGGACATATAACATATTATTATTTTAATTAGGATGTTATAGTGATTGGTTATACGTAGATCTTAGGGTATGCTCGTTTCAGGCTTATAGTGGACGTAGGAAATTCGGACTTTGAAGTCCTAGTATTTTAAAATCTTGATGAATAGTTAAGATGTATATTTGTTATAGGATTTTATAGGATAGGATGGTCAAAAAGATAATTGATGTGATATTATTATATTATTTTTAATGTATTGAGAGAATAAAAAGTAGATGATGTGAGTGTATTGGGAGAAAAAAATATAGAGTAGTAGTAGTTTATAAGGTAGAGTAGGATTAATAGGATTTCAAAATCCTTACTTAAAGTCTCAAAACAAATGGAAATTTAAGATTATATAAGTCCAAAGTCCGCCGGGATAGTCACAAAACAAACATACCCTTACGTTTTACACTAGCTTATTAAGATTCTTACTAGTTACTAGGATGGGAGTTAACTTATCCATAGGTTATTCTCAATCAAAAACTTCATAATAGAAATATCTGGAAAAAAAAATATTTGTTCCGTACATTATCAAATGAAATCTTTTTCTAATTAATTAAGTTGCCATTTTGTGTGTCTACGTAATGTCACGGATTTCTTGACTATTTTCTAACAAATTAAGTTCATATGTGTTTTAAGGATTGTAGTTTGCTACTCAATGCTATTGGTAGAGTACTAGTTATAACATCTAAGTAGCAACCAATTTGCAACAACAATGACAATGAAAGGTACTATATTCTGTTAGATCAATTTTCTAGTATTGAAGTGTGATAGAGGAAGTATGCGGCCCGGATTCCCTATTTCACATGTGTGTTTCATCTGGTGTTTCATGCCTCAAATTTGCACCACGTGTCCATTTCGGCCCACTCCGTTCCGTCACCCGGCCAAAGTGGTTCATGGTTCACCCGGCCCGAATAGGCCATGATTTAGGGTTTATTATTTAGTGTTTAGGGTATAGATGGTTCACCCGACCCATAGACATGTGGCGCATATCCAAGGCATGAAACACCAGATGAAACAGGCTTGTGAAACAGGGAAACCGCGCTGGGAAGTATGAAGAAATAAAATTTAAATTGTTCGAGTTAAATAATTTATTTAATGGGACTCTCATGACATTCATAAGACATTATCATTATTCTTTTATCTTTGATGATACAAGAGAATTGGAAATCTTGATTCCAATTAAACTAAATACAAGGGGGTACATTAATCACACAATTTTTTATGCATGATTAAACTTGTGTAAAGAGAACACCACTATTAAATTCAGAAAAAAAAAATTAACTTAGACAAATTATTGGATATATATATATATATATATAATTCAGCAGATGTACGTCTTGTATGATCATTGAATCTTCAATAATTTCTCGCCATTTGATGCACGATCGATCGACTGAAACACGTCGGACGATCCCAATCTCGTTGCGTTCACATAATCTTGAAGGCAATGGGCTGGCACCCCTGCAAAAAATACCCCTATTACCCGAAACACTCGTAGAAGAAACCCTTCTTGATAATCTGCTCCTCGCCAATATCTTATCACAAAACTTCTAATCAACTCCCAACAAGCATTTATAAATTTTGGTATCATCCATATTATGGAGACATAATTTTTGTCTGGCTCTTCATCTACAACCTGCACATTAAATTAACCAAGATTAGTTAATATTATTTTAATTGTTACAAAAACTTGCGTGATGCCTGTACAGACGTGCTAGTACTCTTGCATGTTTTTGATATTTTTATACATGATGTTTGAAAAATATCATAAAAATTCCCAAAACTATCATGTTTGAGACTGAATGAAACGGTCTAATGCACGAAGAATAACTTTTACATTTTGATGTAACATTATTTATTACGTATGCATGCTAGATGTTTGATACATGACAAGAAAATAGTGCATTCCTAAAAAAAATTTCAACATGCCTACAAAATTTCCAACGAAAATAATTTCGTCCTTAAACAGTAAGATTTGCCTACAAAATTTTCTAATTTTATATGTTATTTCTAAACTACAAATATAAATTTCTACAGAAATATAAGTTGTCTAGAAAATTATTGCTCGTATGTAATTTGTTTGTCAAGCAAATTATTTGTGTAGGTATTTTTTTTATAGATTATTCTAAAAATTGGTAGGCAAATCATAGGCAATTCCCACTTTTTAACAACCAAATTAATTATTTTTGTAGAAATTCATAGCCATATGAAAATTCTGGTAAGCAATTCTTCATTTTCTTACGTGTCAGAAAA
The DNA here is from genome assembly GCA_037126765.1 of Stenogyne calaminthoides. NCBI lineage: Eukaryota > Viridiplantae > Streptophyta > Magnoliopsida > Lamiales > Lamiaceae > Stenogyne > Stenogyne calaminthoides. Next base: position 2,389,610 of record JBBCBC010000031.1, on the reverse strand, counting down.
AGTAGATCGAAAATGGTGAAATATAATCGATAATTATACCCAATATCTAACGCAAGATCGTTTATATAATTATTCTATGCATCTAAATAAAGAACTTACTTTCTGCTGATATGATCCGAGCTTTTTCTTGTGTAACCGAATCCAAGCTGTAGGTTATACCAACAATTACCTTCTGCACGATATCAAATAGAAGGCGGTATTTTCATTTAAGCATCGATTTCTTGAAACCCTTAGTGTGATGAGAATCAGCAGGACGGAGAAGGTGTTTAATAGTTGCGTTGTCCTATTCTGCAAAGGTATAAATCGGGCATAATTCCATCTGCCGGTGCCGAAAGTCGGAAAATCCTGTGGAGATCTTCATCGGTAATCTCTAGATGTTCGTCTTGTACCTCCGAGTACAACACACCCTCATGGTCTCTCAAATTGTAAAGAAATTCAAGAGAACTATACAGAATTATTGAATCTGCACTTGCTGAATAATAGGTTTTTAGACCACACTCTTTCAATAGCTTCAAAATCTCCAGAGATTCAGGATCTTTGGTTGTTCGGAAGTCAACGCAACGTTCCTCAATTACTTCGTCAGCAAAGTTCCGAAAGATTGGATCCTCGGGTTCCGGTATAGCTTTTGACGAAGAATGTGCAGTCTCTGCAACTTGTTTTGCTTTTGGTGCCATTTCTGCGAAAAATTGATATTAGATTTGGAGAAAAATAAGCGAAAATGTGCACACAGTCTTAATCATAAAAAATGAAATATAAATCCTAAAGCAATTACCAGGTTCAATAATCAGATGATTTTGAAAGGATTTTTGGTGAATTGTTTTTTAATGAATGCGAGAATGTTTGCAGAGGGTTTTTTTTATAGAAAGTTGCAGAGTAAATCGTGAAAGTGATGAAGTGTTAGGAAGTTTTGGGGTTTCAAAGGAGAGGGAAAACATAATCATTTTTCGAATCCGGGAACAAAAATGACGTATAATCTTAATCAACGGTGGAAATGAGGCAGTTTTTAAAAGTGAAAATCGTGCGGTCAAGGAAAATGTAGACTACAGCTTTTTGATTTAAAAAAACGCATAATTAATGCAATTGACACATGAGCCTCGCGCTCGTATTTAATGAAAAGTCAGTATGAAGTCATTTATATTTTAATGAATGCAAGCAACACATAAATGAAAACAGAAAAATAGCAGAGAAACAGGAATATGTATCTGATTGACTGATATTGTAATCAGTCAATTACCACAAGTGTAGATTCCTATTACCCCTTTCTGATTTCTGAAGTGTTGATCTTAATTTACCCTCTAATCCTTAGTTATTTCCCAACAATCCTTCCATCAGATCAGTTTCCTACTGATCTCACCTATCAGTTGAAGTTCCCCTTCAACTGTTATTCCCTCTAATCAGTTCCCAACTAATCCAATCTGATCAGTTGAAGTTTCTTCTTCAACTAACCGTCTTATCTGGTCAGGCATGCAACAAAGTGGTATTGGAGATTAAGCTACCAAAGTATTCTGGTGCATCTTCTCCAAGATCCAGAAGCCCTATCTCATTACATAGTTCCCTGAATTTTACTTCAGCTAAAGGCTTGGTTAGAATATCAGCTTTCTGCTTATCAGTATGGATCTTTTCCATTTTGATGTTTTTCTTTTCCACATGATCTCTGATAAAATGATGTCTGATGTCCACATGCTTGCATCTTTTATGCAGAACTGGGTTCTGTGTTATTGCAATTGCACTATTACTATCACAGAAGATAGGCACATTGGTAGCTACAATGTTATAATCCCTCAGCTGCTGACAAAGCCAGAGCAGTTGGGAGCAACAACTTCTTGCGGCCATATATTCTGCTTCAGTAGTAGATGTGGCAACAGATGTCTGCTTCTTTGAAAACCAAGAGATCAGTTTACTTCCCAGAAAGTGACATGTACCTGAGGTTCATTTTCTGTCTATCCTACAACCTCCATAATCAGAATCAGAGTACCCACTAAGCTCTAGATTATCATCTGCTGGATACCATAAACCGAGGTTTACTGTACCCTTCAGATACTTAAGAATTCGCTTACCTGCTTCCAGGTGGCTTTGCTTAGGATTTGCCTGAAATCTGACACATACACCTACTGCGAAGGTTATATCTGATCTACTGGCAGTAAGGTATAGTAGAGATCCAATCAAAGCCCTATACTCTTTCTGATGAGTTTTCCGACCACCATCATCTGGGTCCATCTTGAATGAAGTCATCATTGGAATCCTGGTTTCCTTGCTATTCTGAAGTCCATATTTAGCCAACAGATTCCTTGTATACTTCGCCTTGCAGATGAAGATCCCAGTATGAGCTTTTTTTACTTGAAGACCTAGAAAGTAGCTCATCTGACCCAACATGTGTTGGGGTTATACTGGAAAATATGTTTTTACTTTGTATAACCAGACTGAATTTATGTCTTATTTACTGAAATAAATTATTTATCACTAATGCCTTAAATATCATTGAATGTTACATATATTTACTGCATAACTGTTCAATAAATAGTACGTGTTACATTGTAGTTAATTTAGTGATACCAGATCACAGAAGATTAAATTAACAGTCCCTTGTAACTAAAAGTACAGAATTCACGACCCAGATGGAAATGAACAAACCATCATGAAAGGTTGAAGTGCAAGGCTCAGATTGGCTTGTCTTAACCAAGAGATTGCACTAGTGCATTATGATGCACTGAACAGGACCTACAGGAGGACAAATTCTTCAGTACTGAATATAGAAGAATTAGACCTCAGTGGTTCATTATTTCTTAATCTCCGTCCCTTAAATAGGATCGTGTGGAATCAATAGCCATTGCTTTGACTTATGATGGGAAGAGGATCAGCGGGATTCAATACCTTGTATCTTGGGCAATGTTATTGGTTACACGACGATTGCTAAGATTTAATACGGTGAAACGTGTGCAAGTACGTCTTGTTTGATTTGTCCCCTTGGGAGGCTCAGAAGTTTTATCATACCAAATCTTGCAAGTGGAATTAATTTCCGGTATGGATAATAACGTTGAGTCGTTCCTTGACCAAGGAAAAATATGTTAATTAATATGAAGCTATTTCAGTGGCCTAAATTAATTAATGGACTGGATAATCTTAAACGCGGAAAATAATAACTGGGAGCCATATTAACAGTAATATGGGTTAAGATGGATAGTGCAATATTAATTATGTAGTGGGATGGATTAATTAATATTTATGGGCTTGAATAATATTATGGCTAAATATTGGAAATTCAAAGTCCATTGGAAGGTCCAATCTTAATTCTCCTAAAGGCCCCTAAAGTAGCCCAAACATAAATTTCAATAACTGAAAAAGGTGTTTAAAATAAAATAAATTATTGTTGCCTAATTTTTCTAATTTTTTTCGAAAATTATGAATAAAAGAGGGAGAAAGATTTTCTTTGAATTTTGTTATGGAATGAGGATAAGTATTCTTGGAATACAAGATTATCTCATTAAATTCAAGAAATCTCCCACTTGGATATTTATAATGATATTTTCGAAAATTCCATAACATAAGGAGGAGGAGATTTTTTTTGGGAGATATTTTGGGAAATAGAATATATTGGATATATTCAAGATTGTTTCTTGGATAAGAAGCAAGGAAATTTCCCAATCACCTAAAACTCTAAAAAATTTCCTCCCCCCCCCCACCCCTGTATTATAAATAGGGGATGAATTTTTCATCCCCAATGCAATTCCATGTGTTGGAAAAATTAGAAATCCACAAAGGTGGTGCAACATAATTTTATTTTTCATTTGTTAATTGTTCGCGAGCATCCTACCACCGGATTGTTGGACAAGGACGAGGGAATACTTGAGAAGGTTTTTTGGTGTGTTCATGTGAACGAGATCCATCTTCTCAACGGTTGTCACTCCGAGAGGTTAGTTCACGTAAACTCCTAGCAATTTCGCATGAGTAGGATTTATGTGACGAACTTGTATGCATGATTTGTTGTTGAATTATTATTTGAATTAATATAGGATTAATTCATGCTAGTAATAATTGTTAGAATTAAATTTGTATTTAAATATTCATCCCGAATAGATCCGTGCAAATAATTCCCCAACAACTGGTTCAGAGCCACGGTTTCGGACTATGATTTTTAAATTGTAATTTAATTCGTTGTTCATTAAATTTGAAATTGGATAGTAGAATGGCTAGATCTTTTTTGCAGGTATCCAATTGTCATGGTATTTGATGAATGTTTATTTATGCATGCATATATATTGTGGTTTTTAATTCGATCCGTTCGAATTTGTTTTGCCTCGTGAGAAAATCCACGAGTAGATTAAGATTTGTTTGATTTGATCAATGTAATAGACTAGTCTAGATCTAGGTTTATTTATTTTGTAAATAAATTGTAACCGGATCGAGAACGAAGATGAAGAATTAAAGATTCGGACGCACTGCATTCTGACGACGCGAGCCACGACGGCTACAAAGGCCGCGGTACGTGACTACCGAGGCCGCTGCACACGCGCTAAGCCTCGCAAGATCAGGTCGGTGGGCGCAGATGCTGGGCGCTGCTGTGGGCGGATGGTTACGCCGGCAATGCGCATGCTCGGCGTACGAGCCCTGAAGCGAACGGCTAGGCGCTACGGACAAGCGGCGGGCGCTGAACTCTCTACGGCCATAACATTGGGCGGGCGCTACAAGATGGGCTGTGGATCCGTTCCTTGCCTAGTCCTACCGAGCGACGCGCTGGATGGCCGGACGAAATGCTGGTGGCGCTGTGACCGGGAAGACGCGATACGGTTCTTCGCCGCGGAGCTATCCAACGCCACGCCGCTTCGGACCTGCATGAGGACATTATAAAGAAAATATTGCGGACGAGTGGGAGCTTTTCGAGACGAATGATGAAGGCTATGAAGACGATTTCTCAAGATCAAGACATGACAAAATTAACTGTGACAATTGGATATATGTGCCCAATATGTTTAATTTTTATTTTGATGTTTGCTTTATTTTTCGTGCATATTAAATTATGTTTGAATATGCGATGCATGAGAAATTGTTTTGAAAAAATCTCACCTTCGAAAATTACCAAGTATGTTTTAAATAATTAATTGATAATTTTATTCCGGATAATAAAATTGAATTAATTTTGACCTCCATGATTTATTTATTTTTGAATTCTTTTGGAGAAATTCCCCCCACGGGACGGCCAAAAGATAGTTTTCACATGAATAAATTCCAAACGGATGATTGTGGATTATTATTAGTGGCGATGATGACCCTCCCCACGAGGCTCGTTCAAAACAAAATAATAATTCTGTATTTAATCATGGTTATTACTTAGGTATAAAATTGATATGCATATACTTCCCCGAAGTCCCTGTCAATTTTATATTGGTCAAGTGGGAGCCAAATATTAATCTGGATATTAAAGGTTTGTAACTATTTTCTTGATTGTAACCTGCTTGAATGTGTTTAAATAACGACCCACCTCACGTGGCTTATTTAAACTGTTTTGAGATGTTGGCTGATGCATGTTCATATTTTTTTTAGATTTTAATATGATACATGTGATCAAATTGTGTGATAATTTTGTGCTTATGCAAATAGTTATTTATTTCAGTTCAGCATGTCGCAACCTTTTAATCCACTGTTCAATATACTGAAAGACAATTTACTTACTGGTGAAAACTTCGTCGACTGGAATCGAAAACTTACTATTGTCCTTACTACACAACATCATAATTGGGTTCTTATTGTCCCAAAACCCGAAAAGCCAACTGATGAGTCCACAAAAGCGGATAAAAAAGATTATGCTGACTGGGAGCGGTCAAATGAGATGGCTAAGTGCACTATGCTGGCTTCTATGTCAGATGTGTTGCAACATCAACATCAACATTTTGAGACCGCTGCAGACATCATGACGAGTCTTAAAGCGATGTTTCAATATCAGAACCGTGTGGCTCGTCAGATCACCATGAGAGACTTGCTCTCCATGAAGATGGTGGAGGGAATGCCCGTAAGGGAGCACGTTCTCCAGATGATGGCTCACCTAAATAAGCTTGAGGTGTTTGGCGCTCAATATGATATCGAGACCCAGATCGATTTCATACTCCATTCTCTGCCTAAAAGTTTTGAACAATTCAGGTTGAACTATCAGATGAACAAACAAGAGTTCACGTTGCCTGATATGTTACAAGCTTTGGTCTCGGCAGAGGCGATATTGGGGAAAAAAGCCAAGCCTTGATGGCAAATGGTCCCTCTTCTTCTTCTAGGCCAAGAGGAGGCAAGAACAAGTAGAAGGCAAAAGGTCAAAAGCAAGTGAACTTAAGTGTTGCCAATGGCAAAGAGAAGGTGAAGGGAGATAGAGGAGTGAAGAAAACAGCTAAGGGGAAATGTTTTAACTGCGGTGAGAAAGGACACTGGAGGTCAGTCTGTTCCAAACCCAAAAGGAATGGAAAGAAAGGTAACTCTCATGCACTAGTTGTTGAAACTTGTTTAGCGGCGTATGCTTCCCATTCATGGGTAGTGGATACGGGATCCACTGATCATGTTTGTTTCACTTTACAGGGGTTCAAGCGGACCCGACAATTTAGTGGAAGTGAGGTCCTCATCACACTGGGCGATGCTACGAGAGTGGCAGCTGAAGCAGTGGGAGATGTGCAGTTGTCTTTTGAAGACAAAGTTTTAATTTTGAGAGATATTCTTTACGTTCCTAGTTTTAGAAAGAATTTGATTTCAGTTTCTAAACTTTTTCTTGATGGATATTCGGTTACTTTTAATAAAGTTGTTACCATTACTCTAAATAATGAGTTTATCTATCATGGAACGTTGTCGAATAATCTCTACATGATTAACTGTGCACACCACTCATGAAATGCATCCTATAACACATCGACTATTTCGGATAAAAGAAAAGTTCATCAGACGTGAACGAAACACTTCTTCGGCATCTAAGACTAGGTCATATTAATCCAAAGAGGATCCAAAGGTTGGTCCAAGATGGTTCATTGGAGTCTCTCCAGGTTGAACCATTTCCAACCTGCGAATCGTGTTTGGAGGGTAAAATGACCAATAGGGCATTTGGAGCCAAGGGGAATAGAGCCAAATAAGTGTTAGAAATCGTTCACATCGATGTATGTGGTCCAATGTCAATCAAAGCAAGAGGAGGATATGAGTATTTCGTTACTTTTATCGATGATTACTCAATATATGGGTACATTTACCTTATGAAGCATAAATCTGAGACATTTGATAAATTCAAAGAATTTAAGGCTCAAGCAGAGAATCATAGGGAAAAACGTATCAAGTCTCTGCGATCTGATCGTGGAGGCGAATACCTCAGGCGATGATTTTTTGAACTACTTATCAGATGAAGGGATTGTATCCCAGTTGACTGCACCCTGAACCCCTCAACAGAACGGGGTTGCAGAACGAAGAAACAAGACTCTTTTAGAAATGGTCAGGTCAATGATGAGTTATGCGGATCTACCCAAATCATTTTGGGGTCACGCCTTGGAAACAGCGGCTTACATTCTAAACTTGGTGCCATCCAAATCGTTTCCCAAAACCCCTAAAGAATTGTGGACCGGGCGCAAGCCCAGTTTAGGACATATGAGAATCTGGGGGTGTCCGGCATACGTGTTGGACAAGGAAGCCGGTAAATTGGATCCAAGATCAGAATTAAGGTTGTTTATAGGGTACCCCGAGGGAACGAAAGGGTGCGTGTTCTATGGTCCCGAAGATCAAAAGGTGGTAATCAGTACACACTTTAGATTTTTGGATGAAGACTATATGAATGACAAGAAGCCCAGAAGTGAGATTACCTTGAATGAGCTAAAGGGGCTTACCTCAATGCCAACTGTACAAGTTTATATACCAAACGACACACTTACACAACCGGAACCTCGTCGTAGTGGGAGGGTTGTCAGACAGCCCAAGAGATTCATGGGGATAGGAGAGTCGTCAGACTTGATCCCTAGCAAAAATGAATCAGACCCATGGACTTACAAAGAGGCAATCCATGACAAGGATGCGGATTCTTGGCAAACGTCAATGAAAGCCGAAATGGGTTCTATGGATCAAAACAAGGTGTGGGATCTAGTCGAACCACTTAATGGGGTCAAACCCATTGGATGCAAATGGGTATACAAGAGAAAAAGAGGATCGGACGGGAAGGTAGAAACCTTCAAGGCTAGACTTGTGGCAAAAGGTTACACTCAGAAATAAGAAATCGACTATGAGGAAACATTTTTGCCTGTAGCTATGCTGAAGTCCATCTGTATTCTCTTGTCGATAGCTGCGCATCTCGATTTCGATATCTAGCAAATGGATGTCAAGACAGCTTTCCTCAATGGAAGTCATGAAGAAGAAATCTATATGCAACAACCCAAAGGCTTCATTGAAAAAGGCCAAGAACATCTTGTTTGCAAGCTCAAAAAGTCCATCTACAGACTAAAGCAAGCATCGTGTGCTTGGAACCAATGTTTTGATCAAGTTATAAAGTCTTACGGGTTCGATCAAAATGAGTTTGAAAGTTGTGTGTATAAAAAGTATGTCGGAACTGCATTGGTATTCTTAGTACTATACGTAGACGATATTCTGCTCATCGGAGATGATATAAAGGTTTTGTTAGACGTAAGCGCATGGTTGTCAAAACAGTTTGATATGAAGGACTTAGGGGAAGCCGGTCACATCCTTGGGATCAAGATCACTCAAGATCGTAAGAAAAGGATGATAGGCTTATCGCAAGCTTCATACATAGACACTGTCTTGAAGCGATTCAGCATGCAAGATTCCAAGAAGGGCTATGTACCTTTCAGACATGGAATACATCTATCCAAAGAAATGTGCCCTAAGACGCAAAGGGAGATAGATGACATGAAGGCATTCCTTATGCTTCGGCTGTCGGAAGCCTCATGTATGCTATGCTGTGCACGAGGCCAGATATCTGCTTTGCCGTTGGCATGGTAGCAAGATATCAGAGTAATCTAGGGAAAGAACATTGGACTGCAGTTAAAAACATTCTGAAGTATCTGAAAAGAACTCGCGATAGAATGTTGGTTTATCAGTCAAACAGTCTGATTCCCATTGGATACACGGACTCGGATTTCCAATCAGACCTAGATTCCAGAAAATCTACCTCCGGTAGTGTGTTTTGCATGGGGGGAGGAGCCATGGCATGGAGAAGCATTAAGCAGAAATGCATCGCGGATTCTACCATGGAAGCCGAGTACGTAGCTGTTTGTGAAGCAGCGAAGGAAGCGGTTTGGCTCAAGAACTTCCTAGTGGACTTGGACGTAGTTTTGAATTTGCCCAGCACCATCACATTCTATTGTGATAATGCCGGAGCAGTTGTAAATTCAAGAGAACCAAGAGCCCACAAGGCCAACAAACACATTGAAAGGAAATACCATCTTATACGAGAAATCGTTAAGAGATGAGATATAGAGGTGGCAAAGATCGCATCAGGGGACAACCTAGCATATCCATTCACAAGGGGTCTGCCTCAGAACACATTCGAGAGACATGTGGAAGGAATGGATGTCAAGACCGTTGCCAATCTACTTTGAGTATAAGTGGGAGAGATATTATTAGGTTCGTGTAGGTGGCATTAGATGTCAAGTAGATTCTACACGAGATATGATGTAGTATACTTAAAAGCAGACTTTGAGTAAAAGTGGAAGATTGTTGGGGTTATACTAGAAAGTATGCTTTTACTTTGTATAACCAGACTATATTTCTGTCTTATTTACTAAAATAAATTATTTATCACTAATGCCTTAAATATCATTGAATGTTACATATATTTACTGCATAACTGTTCAATAAATAGTACGTGTTACATTGTAGTTAATTTAGTGATACCAGGTCACAGAAGATTAAATCAACAGTCTCTTGTAACTAAAAGTACAAAATTCACGACCTAGATGGAAATGATCAAACCATCGTGAAAGGTTGAAGTGAAAGGCTCAGATTGACTTGTCTTGACCAAGAGATTGCACTAGTGCATTATGATGCACTGAACAGGACCTACAGGAAGACAAATTCTTCAGTACTGAATGTAGAAGAATTAGACCTCAGTGGTTCATTATTTCTTAATCTCCGTCCCTTAAATAGGATTGTGTGGAATCAATAGCCATTGCTTTGACTTATGATGGGAAGAGGATCAGTGAGATTCAATACCTTGTATCTTGGGCAATGTTATTGGTTACACGACGATTGTTAAGATTTAATACGGTGAAACGTGTGCAAGTACGTCTTATTTTATTTGTCCCCTTGGGAGGCTCAGAAGTTTTATCATACCAAATCTTGCAAGTGGAATTAATTTCCTGCATGGATAATAACGTTGAGTCGTTCCTTGACCAAGGAAAAAGATGTTAATTAATATGAAGCTATTTCAGTGGCCTAAATTAATTAATGGACTGGATAATCTTAAACGCGGGAAATAATAATCGGGAGCCATATTAACAGTAATATGGGTTAAGATGGATAGTGCAATATTAATTATGTAGTGGGATTAATTAATATTTATGGGCCTGAATAATATTATGGCTAAATATTGGAAATTCAAAGTCCATTGGAAGGTCCAATCTTAATTCTCCTAAAGGCCCTCAAGTAGCCCAAACATAAAGTCCAATAACTGAAAAGGGTGTTTAAAATAAAATAAATTATTGTTGCCTAATTTTTCTAATTTTTTTCAAAAATTATGAATAAAAGAGTGAGAAAGATTTTCTTTGAATTTTGTTATGGAATGAGGATAAGTATTCTTGGAATACAAGATTATCTCATTAAATTCAAGAAATCTCCCACTTGGCTATTTATAATGATATTTTCGAAAATTCCATAACATAAGGAGGAGGAGGTTTTTTTTGGGAGATATTTTGGAAAATAGAATATATTGGATATATTCAACATTGACTCTTGGATAAGAAGCAAGGAAATTTCCCAATCACCTAAAACCCTAAAATTTTCGTCCCCCCCCTTGTATTATAAATAGGGGATGACATTTTCATCCCCAATGCAATTTCATGTGTTGAAAAAATTAGAAATCCACAAAGGTGGTGCAACATAATTTTATTTTTTCTTTTGTTAATTGTTCCCGAGCATCCTACCACCGGATTGTTGGACAAGGACGAGGGAATACTTGAGAAGATTTTTTGGTGTGTTCGTGTGAACGGGATCCATCTTCTCAACGGTTGTCACTCCGAGAGGTTAAGTAAACTCCTAGCAATTCCGCATGCGTAGGATTTATGTGACGAACTTGTATGCATGATTTGTTGTTGAATTATTATTTGAAATAATATAGGATTAATTCATGCTAGTAATAATTGTTAGAATTAAATTTGTATTTAAATATTCATCCCGAATAGATCCGTGCAAATAATTCCCCAACATCATGGACATCTCAAATTGCCCTTGCATCAGTTTACTAAATTTCTCGCATAGTTTCTGATTGGGAGAACCGAAGATTATATCGTCCACATAGATCTGAACCATCAGAATATCTTCTCCGTCTTCAATTCTAAACAAGGTCCTATCAATCAATCCCTTGGTGAAACTATTTTCTATCAAGAACTGGGACAATGTATCATACCATGCTCTGGGAGCCTGTTTCAGTCCATAAAGAGCTTTTCTTAAACGGTACACTTGGTTGCTCATTTCAAAGTCAGGAGGTTGTTCAACATAAACTTCCTCAGCTAGTACCCCATTTAAGAATGCACTCTTTACATCCATCTGATACACAATGAATCCCCTATGAGCAGCATAAGCCAGAAACAGCCGAATGGCTTCCAGGCGAGCGACTGGTGCAAAGGTTTTATCATAATCAATCCCTTCTGATTGTGAGTATCCCTTAGCAACAAGTCTTGCCTTATTTCTGGTTATCACATTGTGCTCATCCTTCTTGTTCTTGAAAACCCACTTAGTACCAATCACATCTTGGTGAGTTAGTCTCTCTACAAGTTCCCAAACTTGATTCCTTTCAAACTGCCCTAGTTCTTCTTGCATGGCTAGAATCCAGCTTGTATCTTGAAGAGCTTCTTCAACTGTGAGTGGTTCCTTCAAAGACAGATACCAACAGTACATTGCACTTTCACCAATCTGATGTCTAGTTTTGACTCTTAGATGGGTCTCCGATGATCAGGTCAGTTGGATGACTGGTTATCCAGGTCTTTCTTTCCTGATTATCATCAGTTTGGAGAACATCATCCTCTTCTGATAAAGATTCATCATTAGAGACTGGGAGAGGTACTACAGTAGGATCCACTTGGCATGGACATATCTCAGCTGATGTTGGACTCATCATATGCTGAAATCTGTCCGCCGGAACATCAGGTGTTCCCCCTGAACCAGATGGTTCAGTTGTTATTGTCTCAGCTGTACCAGCTTCTTCACTGACAGTTGTACGTACCTTAGGTTCTTACTGACCTGGTGAATCATCAAGGTCAAAGTTAGGAATGTATACAGTGACGTATTTTGGATCCTTTTCTTTGAGCCTCAACTGGTCCATTTTCAGTAATTCTGGTCTGTCAGGTGCATCTTGTTCTGCGGCAGATTTCTCTTGATCAGATGTTGACTCATCAAAGACCACTTAAGATGTTTCTTCCACAACTAGGGTTCGTTTGTTGAAAACCCTAAATGCTTTGCTGGTTGAGGAATATCTTAAGAATATACCCTCATCTGACTTGGCATCGAAGGTTCTCAACTGACTCTTCCCATTGTTGTGTATGAAGCACTTGCACCCGAACACATGAAAGTAGGAAACACGAGGTTTTCTGCCCTTCCACAGTTCATAGGGTGTTTTGAAGTGAATCTTAGTCAGAGAACATTTGTTCTGCGTATGACATGCAGTGTTGATTGCTTCTGCCCAGAAACGGTTTTGTGTTGCATGCTCAGCTAACATGGTGCGTGCAGCTTCTTTAAGTGTTCTGTTTCTCCTTTCTACCATGTCATTTTGTTGTGTTGTTCTGGCAGCTGATGTCTCATGCTGTATACCAAACTCAGAGCAAAAATCAGATATAGACTGGTTCAAGAATTCTGTACCTTTATCTGATCTGATTTTCACTATGTTGAGACCCTTTTCATTCTGAATCTTCTTGAGAAGTTCAGGTAGCTTTGTTGTAGTTTCATTCTTCTTATACAAGAATACAACCTAGGTGAACTTGGAGTAATCATCCACAACCACCAGAGTGTATTTGCGTCCACTGAAACTAAGAGGTGTATCTCTCCAGCAGATGTGCTCAGCACAACAGGTGTAGAACAGGAAACCACAGAAGATTTAGAGATTACCTCAGATTGATCTGCTTCTCTGGCCATAAGACAGATGTCATCATCAGATGAGAAGTTCATATCATCGACATCATCAGTTGTGGTAATCAAACAGAAATTTTCAACAGAATAGTAACCTGAGTCATCTGAAGGTAGATAAGAATCATCGATGCCAGATGTGTCGGCAACCATTGTTTTTCTGTCTCGGAACCTTTGTTCTCTTCTGTTCCGCTTTTCTTCTCTCTCCTTGGGAGTCAGGTTGGGACAATCAGCACTTTAGTGACCTAGTTTCTGACAGTTGTAGCAAACCCTTGAATCTCCGGAACTTCATTTGTTGGGAGAATCATTTCTTCTGTAAGATCTGTCAGAAGACTTTCCACCTTGTCTGTAATCAGAACCTCTCTTATCTGATCTCTCATCACGTCTGTTCTCTTTGCGATCCTCTCTACGATCATCTTTCCTTTCATCTTTGTGATCGTCTTTTCGTTCATCTCTTATGTTATCCCTATCATCTGAAGAATGATACCTCTCTTGTGACCTGTCAGAAGATCTTCGATCTCTTTCTTTGCTTCACTGATAGTCATCGTAAAACTTTCTGTATTTACCCATCTGAACATTATTTCGTTTAAGCTTTCTCGTTAGTAGTGCAATCTGTTCGGTCTGGCTGATGATGTTTCCAACTGGTTCAACAATTCGTGAACTGCTACTGGTTGCCTGGAATGCAACAGATTTAGTAAAACTTGCAGTAACTTCAGCAGGGACATCATCTGATCCTTGTCCTCTCTCAATCAGGTCGAACTCGTGGGCTTTCAAACTAAATATAAGATCATTTGGCTTCATGGTAGCAATATCTTGACAGTCCTTGATCACGGTGACTTTAGTATCCCATTTCTTGGTCAGCGATCTTAGAATCTTGTAGTTGATATCTTTGTTCGACATTAAGCGTCCTAGATCACGAAGTCGGTTGACTCCACGAGTGATCTTCCATCAAATTGATCAATTGTTTCATTTGGTAGCATCTTAAGCATCTCAAAGATCACCAGCTCAGCTTGCAATCTGATGTCCTTAATCTGTTTATTTCCTTTGCAGATTTCAGCAAGTGTATCCCATACTTCCTTAGCAGTCTTCAGGTACTTCACTTTTTCTCGTGTGGTAGAATCCATAGTCTTCATGATGAGATGTCTGGCAACAGTATCTAGATTGAACAATTTTCTCTCATCTGCATCCATCAGAGAGGGACTTTTCTAATCCTTGCTCCAACTGGTTGAGTAGGATCTCCTACTTTAGCTGGATTATAGTGATAGATGATGATCGGTCCTATCTCAAGAATCTCAGTCATTTTGTTGCTTATCACTCCCAGATGGTCTCTCATGTCGATAGACCAATCTGCATACTCATCAACAGAAAACATGGGTAAATTATGATGCATTCCTGAAGTGTTATCCATGCTTGTGATGGTTTTGCAAAGTATGAGTTTTAAACTGTTTTTCAAGATCAGTTCAAGTGACCACAAAGGTTCTTCCTCAAGAACCGATGATACTCAAAGTCAGTGGTCGAAAGAACCACTGCTCTAATACCACTTGTAGGTCCCAAACAGGTTAGTGAGGGTAGAAGTCTAGAGGGGAGGGGTGAATAGACTTCTAAAATTTTTCGTGAGATCAGGTGTGAATATACAAGTTGCCTGATCAGAGTGCGAGTGAATCAGTACGGACTGATATCCAACTTACTGATCGCCTGAAGGCAGATCAGTTAGGCGTCTATCAGTTTAACTGATGGTGCAGAAGATAAGTTAACCTGTGTGAAAAACCATTTCTCAAATCAGATACTTAGTAATCTAGTTTTTGATCAGATGATAAAGAGTCAATGATCAGATCAGTAGCTTGATGCAAATCTGGTCCAGACTAAGTAAATGCATGTAGATTTAAACAAGTAGTGTGTAAGTGTAAAGCAGATAAATCACACAAGATTTATAGTGGTTCAGACAACTTGACCTACGTCCACTCTTCCCTTCAGACGGGGCACCAACTAAACCAACTGGACTTAGTTTAATGTGTTAGTCCAACACAGTACAACCAACAGATGTTTCAAGAGTTCTAACTCAACCAATCCCAGAAATCAGATCTAGAAACCCTAGACTGAAATCTTGTTATAACAAACTTAACCTAACTTTTGTTTGGATATAAGATTTGTAATGTTCCAACTGGAATACTATCCTATTATCTGGGTAGCCTAAAGCTAAAGGATAAGTATTCAAAGCTAAGAACAAATGGGATGAACACTTAGAAAATTAATCTTCGTTTGAGTGTTCTTCGTGCGGAAATCTGCTTGAGCTTGTGTATAATTTCCGTAACCTTACTATGAAGGTTGTTCCCATATTTATAGGCATAAAATCGAACTAGCCGTTGGAGAGCAATTCAAATTTCGGTATATTTTTAGGTAGCTTGCAAGCTTGATTTGACGTGCTCAGAAAGGCCATGCCGTCTTCGTGCAACTTTGTCCTTTCTAGCCGTTTGGCCTGATACGCCATATCCTGCATATTCAGATCCGTACATACGTGTCGATTTCTTAGTGGCTAACAAGTACACTAAATCGGCGCCTGTAAAGCCAGCAGTATAACATTCTTCTGGTCTGATGACAAACGTATGTCTTTGATAAGTAGATATGTTTATCACTTTTCTGACTTAGCTTGACCTGATCAGTATGCAGATCAGTAATCTTGAGTCTTCTGATAAGGTTGTCTTAGCTTCAACCTATCGACTCTGCTGATGTCCTTGTAGACAAGGTCTTATGATCTTCACTTCTGATCTTCTGATCTAAACCTATACATATTGAGTTCCCCCTCAATATGTGACCTAGTCTAATACATCAGCTGTCTAACATGTTCAGCTAGTCTCCTAACATTTCATTAGTCGACTAACAGGTTCGACTGGTCCTATTACGGTTATTTTGGAACTTCCATCAAAACTATAAATTTTCCAACATTTAATCCCAGATAATGTTGTAGAGTGTGAAGTGTAATCATCTTGGTCAAATATTCAACCTACTGATAGCTCGGAAGCTTATCAGTTGGACGTCTATCAGTCTAGCTGGTGTGCGAAAGCTGTTTTACCCGTGTAGAAAATCTTTTCTAAATCAGCTCAGAGATAAACAACAAATTAGTACACTTGATGTGCAGGCTGATCTAATCAGCAGACTTGATGTCTAATATGACCCTTTGAGTTATGCATGTTGTTTCAGTGCAGATAAGAATGACAGATAATCAAAGCAGTAAACAACAAGCAGTTTTTATAGTGGTTCCAGTTCGAAGAACTTCTCCTAACATCCACTCTTTCCTAGGGGATCACACTATCAAACATCTTAGTTTACATTGTTAAGCATACTTTACAATCGATTTCCACGATCAGCTAACTACATTTTTACAAAAATCCACCTCTATCCCAGTCTATAAGCTAGATGAAACTATCTTACAAACTTGCCTATAAACTTCCTAAACCGGTTTTGTATAGGTGTTCGTTTGATTTCTAACTAATGAAATATCTCTAACACTGGTTCAGCCTTAAGCTGGGTTAAGAATATTACGATCTAAGTTTGGTGAGATGAACACTAAGTATATATTTGGATATTATCTTGAGTATTCTTGCGGAAGTACTTAAGTAGCTTGAATGCTTGATAATTTCTGTAATGAACTCTGAAGGAGTTCATCCCTATTTATATAGATGAAATTCAAAGAGCCGTTGGAGAGAAATTTGAATTTCAATCTATTTTTAGGTATCAGTCAGGTATGAAGTGATGTTTGCAGGCGGCGTTTCTTGAATTAGGTAGATTTGTTCTTTCTAGTCGTTTGACTCTAATACTTCATATCTCGTTCGTCATTGTTCGTGCATAAGTGTCGATCTACCATTGGTTGAAAAGTACACTTATGCGGCATTTAGTCAAACTTTTTTCTTTACATTCCTCTGGTTTGATCGAGTATGACTTGACTTATATTTTTCATGAATTTTGACTTAATCGAGTCATCTGACCGAGTACCAGGTTAACATCAGACTGGGCTAATCTGTTAACTTGAGTCTGATTCAAGATTGACATAGCACAATCTTGAGACTCTACTGATTCCTTCATTAGGAAGGTCTTCTGATCTTCAATGTCTTGAGTTCTTCGAATCTTCTGTTCTTCACAAGACTGGTCTGATATATTGAGTTCCACATCAATATATGACATAACTCTAACTACATCAGCTGTCTAACATGGTCCTTTTTCCGCCTATAGTTTTAGTCCAAAGTTCTTTTTTGGCCCATTTTATAGCAAAAATGTCTCGTTCGTTAAGTATTTAACGATTTTCGTTACTTTTTAAAATATTACTTAAAACTAATTAATTATGTAATAATTTTTTTTTATAAATTTTAAATTAATTGTAAAATTATATAGAGAGTTTAAATATAATTAAAAATACAGCAAAAAAAAATATATAAAATCTAAAAATTTAAAAAAATATATAGAATATGCATATAAATATAAATAATGTTTTTTTAAAATCATAGTACATATATATATATATATACACACTAAAAAAATTTAAAACCAAATAATAAATTATGCATAATCTAAAAATTTAAAATATATATATAGAATCTGTAATAAGTTTTTAAAAAAAATCAACCTAAATAATAATTTATGTAAGATATAAAAGATAAAATATTCTAAGTAAATAAACACTTCATTAAAAGATAAAATAAACCTATATATAATTTGTAAAAAAACTAACTAAAAAACTTACATAAGTTTTGATTTAATGAAGAGAATAATTTTTTTTGCCAAAAAAAAAAACTTATATAAAAATATAAAAAAAATTATGTATAAAATTTAGATATTAATTATTAGAATAAAAAAAATAACTTATATAAATGTAAAAAAAATCAGATAAAATTAAAATCTAAAAATTACTTAAGATTTTTTTATTTGAAAATTCTCAAAATTACTCTTAATATTATGAATTATAAATTAATGAAAAAAATTTATGTTTCGATTCACAAACAAAAACAAATTAACATCCACTCTGTTTCAAAGTATTAAAAAGTCCTTCACAAATTTTTAATATTTAAAAACAAATATATAATGTTGAATTTTATGAACGAACACTATAAAATTATTAAATAAAGTGCTAAAACTATTCAAATTACAATTAAAATATAATAAAAAGAAAAAAAATTATAAAACATTTAAAAGAATTAAAATTTCCTACACTTTCAATCAAACAATAATTTATGTACGATCTAGAACGTAAAAAATTATAGTTTGTATATAAAATTTAAAATATAAAAACAAATATTTTTATATAAAATAATAATTTATTTATAATTTAAAAAGTTATAATGTATATATAGAAACTATGTATAATATTAAAAAGCAAAAAAATAAATAAATAAACCAAGTAATAATTTATGTAAGATCTACAAAAAAACTATATGGATGGTATGTAATTTAAAATTAAAAAATATTTTAAAATGAATTAATAATTTATAAATAATCTTAAAAAAGTAAAAAATATATAAAGAATAAGTATATAATTTAAAAGACAAACATATATTATTTCTTCAACTAAATAATAAATTATGAATAATCTAAGAAAATTTAAAATATAAATAGTATGTATATATTTTTAAATTCAGAAAACAAAAACTTATGAACCAAATAATAATTTATAGGTAATCTAAAAGTTTTAGGAATATATATATATAAAAAATTTGTATATAATATTAAGAAATAAAAAATAAATTTTATCAATCAAATAATAATTTATGTAAGATCCGATAAAATAAAAAATATTTATTGACTTTATATATATTAAATATATTTTTATAAATTTTTTTAAATTATTCTAATAAATTATGAATTATAACTTAATTATATAATTTTTTTTTAGCAAATAAGCAGTACCTAAAATAAAAAACAAAAAACCTAAAGCCATAAGTACACAGATCGTCTTAAAAAATGGAGGGTTCACTAAAACCTTAGGGGTAAAAAAACCCTTGGGGCAAATCCCCTAACGAAGGGAAAAATGGTTACTCCTTTAAAACAAAGAACTACTTCGAAAAGTGGAAGTAATCCTTATTCATATCAGAAAAAAGTAAATCCGCTAGGAAGTCGGGACAACTCCCGATCCATACATCATCTCTATGGAGTTTCGCTAGCCTATCAGCAATAGAGTTTCCCTCTCGAAAGATATGTGACGCTGTAAGGGAAACATGTCGACGAGCATCTTCAAATTTCGGCCAGCTGGCTTGATCCGCCACGGTAAGTCTCTCCCACTACTAGTAAGGACCTTGACTGCAGTCGTGCTATCAGACTCAATCCAAAGGTTTGTCCGACTCTAGCAAAAACAATCACATGCATACCCGCAAGAATCTCTGCATCCAAAGCAATACCCTAACCAAGAGCAACCGAGAAGGCAACAACAAACAACCCTTTTGAGTTTCGGACTATATAATTTTTTTTGGATTGTTTGAATATACTTAAAAAATAAATTATATTTGTTTTAAACTAAATATTGATTTATATTAAAAAAAATATATTTTTTGGTATCAAATATGCAATTAACATGCGTGTGTTAATCAATTTCGCTATAAATTGAGGGAAAAAGTTTTATGGGACCAAATTTATTTTTAAAAAAATGATCAATTTAAATCCAGTCAGTTCACGTGGGACCAAAAAGTGCAATTCATTCCTTTAAAAAAATGATCACTTTAAATCCAATCAGCCATGGACACTGAATTATCTGCACTCTTAAGAAATGAAATTTGGGATTTATCTATTCTCTCATTCCAAGCCTCCTTCCCTTTCGATAGACAATCAAGGTGCAATTTAATTCATTAGCTGCTACCCGTGTTTATCATACCAAATCTCTATTTTTTGTGTTCTTGTTCAACTAATACCTTTTACCATGGACACTGATACTTTTCATCAGCACACAATTTTTTTATTTTTTTACCGATAGATAGCAGTCATGCATGTGTTCGTGACATCATCATTTCATCAAAATATCCAACCGTACATCAATAAAATTTTAATTAGATCTCTTGTGCTCGGTGCAATTCAAATGTATTTTTAAAATATACATTTTAGTTTTCCTTTAACGTTTAACTTGTTTACACTCAAACATTGAGATGGGTTCGTCAAGATCTCATTAATTCAAACATTCATTAATGTTTCTAATAGGCATATAATTATTATATAAAACAGATATTGTGATACATTTAATTAATCAAAATGGTGCATACACAATAATAGAGCTAGGTAAATGGCCCTACCTCTGTCAATTATACATAAATTACATGGACAGGTGGACCTATATATACCCATTACTCCGTCCATTATTATTTTAATTTTCTCTTTTAGATTGTTTCAGTTTTATTATTCTTATTTTCTTTTTGAAAATAGTCATACCACAGTTGTTTTGTCGAATGAGCATTGATTCTGTATGTATTTATACATTCCATATTTACTATGGGGATCATTTTTTTTGTTTTTAGAGAGATGAAATCTTGAAAAATCCCGCTCAGCCCGCCTCTCCTGTTTTCAAATTTTAGAGAGATGAAATCTTGAAAACTTGAGCCGTCGTGCACATCTCCCGAACCAGATCTATTTAATTAATATATTCCACCAAAGCTATTAAGGGGAACAAAGTAATTATTTTGAACATGTTTATCATATTTATTTAAATATAAAAAGTATTTAAGTATTGTATATTATATAATTTTAATATATATAAATAATTTTCATCATATAATATTGCATAAATTCATATAAAAAAAATGAGGGGCCTAATTTTTTTGGTCGACCCAGGCTTCGTAAAATTTAGGATCGGTCTGAGGATACCCACTCCTTTCTTTTATAATATTCTTCGTCTTATTAATTTGACGTTCTTTTTTTAGTGTATGCAGCTTCTAACTTGCTACAAATTATAGACTTTCAATCGTGATTCTAATCAACTTGATCATTAATATTTCTTTTAAGAATTTTTAATGCATGTCATCACTAATCAAAATTAGACTCGGGTCCGGTGATGCACCTAACACTAATTAACTTCTTCGCGTGTAATGGGTCAGGTTAGCTTCCTTTCCATAACAATAAGATAATAACAAAGTCTAGTATGAAAATTTTCATGATTTTTTTTTTAATTTATAACTAAATTCTGAAATTTGTAAAGGTAAAACAAAATTGAGTGGTTCATGGTTCACCCGGCCCGAATAAGTTATAATTTAGGGTTCATTATTTAGTATTTAGGATGTAGATGATTGATTTAGGACAATTTTATAAATTTTCATACATGAAAATTTTCACACTAGACCTACTCTAAGTTAATACATAACTATGCTACTTAGAAAGTTAGATTTAGGGCAATTTTATAGATTTTCATACATGAAAATTTTCACAATAGACCTACTCTAAGTTAATACATAACTATGCTACTTAGAAAGTTAGAGAGAATAAATCAACCATGTACACCATAAATAATAAATAATGAACCCTAAATTATAACCTGTTCGGGCCTGATGAACCATGAACCACTTGGGCCGAGTGAACCATGAATCAATTTTGTTTTACTTTCACCAATTTCAGAATTTGATTGTAAATTAAAAAAAATTCATGTATGAAAATTTTCATACTAGACCTACTCTAAGTTAACACATAACTATGCTACTTAGAAAGTTAGAGAGAATCCACATTTTTAGCACCTATTCATTTAAAAAGTTTTTTTATTAAAATTTTTAATTTCATTTTTTTTTGGCAAGTATATCTATAATGAAATTTAAAAAAAAAATGGTGGTACAGACTTCATTAAATGATGGTACGGGGTAAATATATTGTAGTATGAACTTAATTAAATTATGGTAGAAACTTTAAAATGATAGTACGAATTAAATTAAATTGTGGTACAGACTAAAACAATAGTGGTATGGCGCTAATATAAGGGTGATATAGAGTTAATTTAATAGTAGTACGATCTGAAGTGGTAGTAGTACGGAGTTAATTGAATGGCTGTAAGGCTGAAATGATGTTGGTACATAATATATATATATATATATATATATATATATATATGATGATACAGACTAAAATACTGAAACGATAAAACAATGGTAGAGTTGGAAAAAACAAGTTCTTCGCTAAAAAAGAATAATTACAAATTTTGTGACACAAAAAAAAAACTTATATTTTTATGTTAGGCTATTTATAAGTTCATCCTGAAAATTACATGCACTAATATAATCAATATAATTCACATTAAGTACGTGAAAATGGTCCCTTTTTTTTTACTTTGATTTGCTTTATTCTTTTACACAACCCCAAATAAAATTCACCATTATTAGAGTTGCTACATATGAATGGCAAGGCCTTAAAGATATCAAAAACAGCATGCAAGAAATTTGGGGGCTAACTTTTTATACAGCCAACACTTAGATGTACTTATTGGACAGAGACTAACGAATCAAAGTACAATTAGGCCTAACATTAATTGGTTATAGGTGGAGTAGTTATCTTTTCTCAAATAATTGGATGTGGGCCACATGTGGGTGTGGCATGTTTAATTGGGCTTCAAAAACACCCACAAAATAAAATGTGGAACTCGAACTTCGAATATTCTTCAATTTACAAAAATTAACTAAAGTTGAAGCTTGTTAGACAAAGCATTTCATCTTAGGACAATGATATTGTGGTGTCATTTTTGCAGCATCTTGTTTACTTAGCTATACTCAGCCATATACACATTAGTAAATTAAGGATTAATTAAAAAAAGTTTAGCATAATGAGTACAAACGAAACTTGTTCATAGTATGAAATTTACACAATTATATTTATAAACTAATACCACTAAACGTATCAGTTAATACAATTACATTTATAAACTAATATCATAGTATTAAATGTTATTGATACGTATTAGTTTATAAGATGAGTGATATCAATTTATCAGTGTAATACTTCCTCCGTCCTGGTATAAGTTTCCCCTTTCTTTTGGGTGTTCTAATTAAGGAATAATAATAATAAAATAATAAAAGTAAGGGTAGTTTTGGGTATTGGAAGAGATGAAAGAGGTATATGGAGTAATGAGTGGAGTAGTGAATGACATTTTTTGTAATATCGTGTGAAAAGTGAGGATAAAATTTATTGGTAGTAGAGTTACTTTTTTCATTTACGAAAAGGGAAACTTATTGTGGGACAGATTAAAAAGGAAAATGAGAAATTTATAATGAAACTGAAAGAATAATATATCAATTTCATAGTATAAACACATTTTATAGAAGAGTTTGTATAACATAATATATAGATATGCATTTCGGTTTCCGTGTTACATAATTGTACAATATTTTTTGTTATACTATTGCAGATGCATGAATGTGTACTACTAGACTATCTACAACTTATCGAGGGACTTTTTCGTGCCTTTGAATGAGTTGAGTATAAGATTAAAGAAACGTCTATCAGGGGACACCAAATTCAAGTGGGGCCCCACTAATGAATCAGGGATGGCCATGAGATTGGGCGAGAAGCGCGACTGCCCCAAATTTTTAAATTTTGGGGGCCTACTTTAATTTGAATATAAATGCGTAAGTATATAAAAAATATTAAGTAATAAATAAATTTTAGTTTTTTTAATAAAAATATTTTTTTATTAAAAGCTAGAACTTAAATTTATTTACTACTTAATATATTTTATGTGCATGTCCCTTTGCTTAACTCTCTTTATTATTTTAATATTATCTCAATACAAATACGATCATAAGTCAATCGAGAATGCTCAGTCGTCTGACAATCAAACTGCAATGGCTTGCCAAATTCCTTGGCAATAGTGAACAGAGCATCAATCAAGTGAACAGGTAAACCTGGGAACCTCACCCACACAAGAGCTACCGGAGCCTCGTGTACACATGTGTAAGATCAAAATCCAGAGTCCACTTGAAAACCCGCATCGGGCAACCACGAATCAACGAAACATGTTGCATCCACATAAAGGTCAAATAGGCCTCCAAAATAAACTTAATACAAATATGACAATAATTCACCCAAAATTAACCTCAAATCTCATACGAAATAAAAAACAATTTATATCTTGAGGTGTGGGGATAGCATGGGAATTTTTTTCAAAAATAGATAATTTCCAGGGACTCGATACAATATTAATTTAGTCCCGAGAAAATTCAAATTTTACCTTTTTTTATCATCAAATATTACAGCCCAAAATTTCCAAAATTTTGAATCATCAAAGTGTAAAAAAGATGAGGATTGCTGGCTTGTTTCGTGTATGGTTCCCACACCATTGGCAAAGGTTTTGGGACTGTCGAGCTTGGAATTAAGATCGACTGGGCTGGGCTGAGTATGTGATGGGTTGTGTATTAATTTAGGGGAGAGAACATGGGCTGGAGACGGTTCAGTATGGGGAATATGGGCCGTAGGGGAAATAAAAGGTTGGGCCTGAGGGTTGAGATGAGGCACACCTCAATATTAGCGCCAGGGACGGGTCCATGAATTTTTCACGACGGGGGCACAAAAAAGTACGAATATAAAATATATGACGAAGTTCATCCCACATAAATCATAACAATGCAAATCTATTACAATTGAAACCTACGGGTTTTCATAGACTAAAATATTTGCATGATGACTCATTATCAATACCATCAAAAACTTATCTCTCAATGTATACAATCAAACTATCATTCATCCACTGATCTCCCATCCGATTGCGCAAATGATTCTTTATGATATTCATTGCAGAAAATGCACTTTCAACTGTAGCAGTGGCAACGGGAAGAATTAATGCAAGTGTTATAAGCAAATAAACCAATCGATAAACCTCATGCCTCTTCGTCTCTACCATCTTCTTTGCAAGAGCTCCAATACCTTTTAGTCTTCCAAACGCATCAGTAGACCGCATATCATCAATATAAGTTTCAAGTTGATCATCAAGTGCCTCGATCTGATTTATAGGGAAATCTTGAGGGTAAAATCTAGCAAGATTGATTATTTTATGCTTATCAAAAGCCAAGAATGAATCATCTGGACATAAATATGCCACACAAAGTAACAATTCTATATTTGCCTCAGCGAAACGATCATTTAACTCTGTGAGCTGCATATCTACGATAGAATAGAACACATCAAATCGATAATGAGGAAAATTTATAGCTTTAGGGGCTTTACGCTTTGACCTGCATCGAGCTACAAATTTCCCACTCATATTTGGGATATCAATGCCTTCTTTCTTACAAAAGGAAGAAACTTGATCATAAAAAGAGTCTCATCCTTCATCCCTCATAGCTTGTAGTCGTTACTTGGCTATTTTCACCAGAGTCATGGCATTGGCAATATCTTGATCTTTTTTTTGCAATGCCTTTGATAATTCTTTGTAATACCTAAATTGACTCTCATCAAATGTAAGGTAAAAACAAAATCAATTGACTTCATCACTCCCACTAAATTGTGCGCCTCACGCTTCTACTCAGAACTTAACCCATCCTCCGCAATTACATCAAGAACCTCGATCGTAGAAGAAAACAATGTGATCAAACTAATCAATGTATCAAAACGAGAGCTCCATCGTGTATCACTAGGGCGTTTGAGAGTAGTTTCTTGATTTAAACCTTTTCCACTTGAAAGTTCACCATTGTTGAGAGCACTAAAAAATTCTCAGCTTCTTTTTGATGAAGAATGTCACACCTTTTGGCAGAAGCCCCAACAACATTTACCACACTTGTAACTACAAAGAAGAGTGTAGAGACTACAACGTGTATTTTTTTTTGCAATACCCACAAGAGCAAGTTGAAGTTGGTGAGCGAAACAATGAATGTAAAAGGCACATGAATTCTCCTTCAAAATAAGAGCTTTTAAACCATTAAACTCCCCTTGCATATTACTAGCTCCATCATAACCTTGACCTCGTAACCTCGAAATGCTCAAATTATGTCTAGAAAATAAGCAATCAATTGCTTCCTTTAGTGCAAGAGCAGTAGTGCTAGCAACATGTTCAACACCGACAAATCTTTCAACTATGCAACCATCCTTATTCACAAAACGTAGCACAATTGCCATTTGTTCTTTCATTGAAATATCACGAGATTCATCAACTAGAATGGAAAACAACGCACCTCCTATCTCTTCCATGATGACATTAATAGTTTTTACTGCTGCAGCATTCACAATGTCCTTTTGAATACTAGGTGCTATCAATTTGAGATTTTCAGGAGCACCAAGTGTAACATATTTAATATCATCATTGCGATCAGCAGTAAACTTCAAAAGCTCAAGAAAGTTACCTCGATTAATAGAATTTTTGATTCATCATCACCCTGGAATGCAAGCCCTTGACATAAAAGAAACCGAACACAAACAATTGATGCATTTAATCTCATTCGATAATCTCTTCGAGTTTGATCTGTCTGTTTGTCAAATGCATATTGGATATGTTGTTTCTGATTTTTCAAAGCTTCACACTTAGCCCAAGCTTTATTATGGGCACTATTAGAACCTCCGACATGTTCTTTCAGTCTTTCCCTTTTTTTTCCAATTTCTAAACCCTTCACCAAAAAAATCACCATTTGCTTGTTCTCCAGGTTTAAACAGATAACAACAAAGACAAAATACGACATCTTTTGATATACTATACTCCAACCAATTTGCATATTCAGAAAACCAATTAGAATTGAAACGCCTTAATTTCTTCCCAAATTTAGTGAAAGAAAAATTATGCTTCAAGGACTGACAAGGGCCCCTCAATATGTATGCCCTTCGAACTTCATCTCAAATATTTGGATTGTAATCCAAAATTGAAATTCTTAACCCCGGATCTGTAGGAAGTTCTTTTGCATCTAAACCTTCCTACTTGACTTCACACTATCATCGTTATTCTCAATAGCAAATGATGGTTCCAATGCTCTTTTATAAAATCTTTCCATATTGTAGGTTATGAAATTAAGATTTGTGCTACTCTACCTGTCATCAATTTTATAGGAATAGGAACCCTAATCCTAATTTTTCTAAAAAAATCAAAGAATATATGCATAAATAAGAAATTGAATACAAAATTACTATTAAATTTTAAATAGAATTTATGTTATTTTCTAATTTCCAGAAACCTAAAAAGAATACAAAAAAATAAATTTACCTGGGAGTGGCAATTGCGTTGAATATGTATGAATATGCAGGATTGATATAGAAATTTCCATACCAACGCGGACTAGGTCAACATCAACCACGTGGCAAGCGGTGGCCATTGGATCGGTTTGGTGGGGGCTAACACAATTTGCAATAAAAAAAATTTGCATAGACATTGTTAATCCTATGATACGACTCAAGTTTAGTAGGTTAGAAAAATTTGTTGGAATGTGTGAAATGAGTCAAATAATCCAAGTTCATAGCATAGACTGGTTCATGGGAGACTAAATCTTTGCAATGGTGCACGATTATGGTAAACATGCCCATAAGTAGTGGATATGAAATCAGGTTGATTAAAAGTGGCAATGTGCTGGGAACAAGAACTGGGAAGGTGGCTTGTAGACATAGTAAAACGGAGAAAGCACTGAAAAAGATGTCTCCGCGACATGTGATGTTCTTTTAAAATATTGTTCCATTATCTATGAGAAATAAAACAAAAATAAATTTAAAAATTAGAGCTAAATCTAACCAAAAATTTTATTTTAATTAAAGTGATCACAATTTATAATACTTAAACAACTAAAATTAATAAAGTGCATTAATGTTATAAAATTTACCAGAATTTAATCAATTAGTTTAATATCCTAAAAAATCTCAAGTAGTGGTTGGTTGAGGAACATTAACTAATAAAGTAAATTAATTAATGTTGGCTAAGGGGCTATTCCGATACAATTATGAAAATTGGAGAAATCCTATATTTTAAAATAGGAAAATAAAAATATC
This sequence comes from Stenogyne calaminthoides, assembly GCA_037126765.1. Lineage (NCBI taxonomy): Eukaryota > Viridiplantae > Streptophyta > Magnoliopsida > Lamiales > Lamiaceae > Stenogyne > Stenogyne calaminthoides. The sequence goes on along the minus strand of JBBCBC010000031.1, from coordinate 2,361,422 downwards.
AATTCAGGACCTGAAAGATGGTAAATCTATCAATTTAAGACCTGAAAGATTTTTCTTATCGATTCAAGACCTGAAAGATAGAAAACTATCAATTCAGCGCATGAAAGATAGAAACTATTAATTTAGGCTCACACATTTTAAGGCAATGTTTGACATTTTTATTTCATGTCCTTATTTTTTTATTTTTAGGATTTAGGGTTCATGGTTCAGGGTTTTAGGGTTCAGAGTTTAGGATTTACGATTTGCGGTTCAGGGTTTAGTGACAAACATGGTCTTAAAATGTGTAAGCCTCGAATTGATAGTTTATATCTTTCAGGCCCTGGATTGATAGTTTTCTATCTTTTAGGTCTTGAACCGATATGAAAAATCTTTCAGGCCTTAAATTGATAGATTTATCATCTTTCAAACTCTGAATTGATAAAACTCCTAAAAAGAATATAAACAATTATTTTATACAATATAAAATTAAATGGTGTGTATGTACATACCTTAAATTGAAGTACAAAGATCAATATTCTCGAACCAATTGAATTAGAAGGTGGGGGGCACATTGCACACAACAACAACCAAAATAAATGGAAGAAAGGTGTAGAGAGAGAAAAGAGAAATCTAAATTAAAGACAATACAAAGTGCAGCAGGACTTGGTGGGACATTAGGGTTGAAAGGGGTAAAAAAACATGTACTGTGAGAGGCAGAGTGTGGATGAGGAACATCTTTTTTTTTAATATTAAAAATATAAAAAATTACTAATATACCCTTAATATTTTTTAAAACGGGGGTGCCCAGTGTCCCCCTTGGCCCCCTTACAGTTCTGCCTTTGGCTTCTACCCCTTCCTCCTCGCGCAAAGTGGCGCCGAGCTCTCGAGCCCCGAAATGGACTCGGGTGGAACCCGTAGCCACCTCAGCTCGCGGGGGGGAAATTGTTGCACCTGCCTGGAATATCGGACAAAGGGGTCTTCACGACGAGCCGACACCCCCAGCCTCCCCCCGACCAAAAGTAGGGGGAACTAGTTCGCCATCAGTTCCTCCAGTCCAGCGGACTATCGTCCCACCTCCCTTTGTCAGGGAAACTGGAGACTAGACTTTCTTGGGATGGCATGCCTCCCGAGGACACAAGTATGTTTGAGTTATTTGTATATTTATTTTTCTCTTCTCGCCTCTTTAGTACCTTATCGATATGATTTCTTTCTCCAGGTAGATGTTGATGAGGCTCCTTGCTCTGAACATTACCTTAACTATCTTAGGTCGAGGATACCTGCTACTGGGGATAGGTTTCCACCCATATCCGCCAAGCCCGAGAGGATCTTGTTTAGGGATAGACTTCGCTTCTTAATATCGCCTTGCTTGCTATTCAAAATCTAACGATCACAGAGAAGGTCGGGAGCAGATTCATAGCCATCAGGAGACTCTCCAAGTTTTGGAGGGGGCGTGAGCCACTGAGGGCCGAGCTTGAACAAATGAGATCTGCCAAAACCTTACTAGAGAAGGAATTGGGCTTGAAGAATGCGCTCCTGCTGGAGAAAGTTAAGAAAATTTCTCAATATGATTCTGTCCTCACCCAAAGGACTCGCGAGTGTGACAACGAGACTGAGTTGCAAACAACGTTTGGCTGAGGAGGTTCAGGAGCTCAAAATTGAAAGGGAGGACCTTTTTGCTGAAGATTATGTTAGAAAATTGTTTTCTTATGTTTGTGCCTACTCCAACTCCATCCGAGCAGCTCATACTGCCGAGCTCAACATTTTACGGATTGATGATCCGTGAAATATGATCCAGCCAGAGGGCGAAGAAAATTTAGGGGAAATAGATGAAATAAAGAAAGTGGATTTTGTTCATACAATAACACACATTTCTCCCTACAGTAACTCACATTTATACTTACAGTAACACATATTTGTCCTTATAGTAACACATATTTATCCTTGTTGTAACACATATTTGTCCTTATAGTAATCATAGTTGAGAGCAAATTTTTATATTTTGTCTTTACAAGGATTTTTTTTAAAAAATTTATTTTACCCTATTCGACCCATGAATGATCCAAAGGTTATGTCCCTTTCTTACATATGCTAATAATTCATGTGAAATATCCTCGTGTAAATTATTTGATAAATTATTTTGACATTTTAGAACTAGATTTGAAATTTTGCAGTGTATATAATCTCACCCAAATCAAAAGTTATACACATTTGTTGAATCTTCTACGTATTTTATTTGTCAAAGTCTTCTATGCATCAGGTACTGTTGGGAAATAAGTTGCACAGATCTATTCGGGGTGAATATTTAAATACAAATTTAATTTTTATAATTATTACTAGCATGAATTGATCCTATATTAATTCAAATAATAATCCAACAACATATCACGCATATAATAATTCACGTAAAACCTACGCATGCGGAATTTTACGAGTTTACGTGAACGTACCTCTTGGGATGGCAACGGTGTGGCTGAATAGACTAACCGTAAGGACTTCCCAAGTATTCCCTTAGCCCTCGTTCGACTATCCGGTGGAAAGATTCTTGTGAACGATTTAACAAAAGGAAAATAAATTATGTTGCACCACCTTTGTGGATTTACTAATTTTTCCAGCACATTGAATTGTACTTGGGAATGAAAGAATCATCCCCTATTTATATAGGCCAAGGTGGTCGAAATTTTTGTGCTAAAACAATGTGGGAAAATCTTTTCTTGATATCCAAGAAATCTTGAATATATCTCCTATATTCTTTTTCCCATAATTATAATATTCCACAAAAATCCCACCTACTCTATATCTATGGATATTTTTGAAAAATATGATGAGCAAGATTCCAAGATTTGGATCTTCTTGAATTTATGAGATATTCTTGTATTTCAAGAAATACATATCTTCCATAATATCTTTTCAAGAAAATCAAGAAAATCTTTCTTGCTCATTATTTTTCAAAATTTTCGAATTGCCCATTATAGATAACCAAGTGGGAGATTTCTTGAATTTAATGAGATAATCTTGTATTCCAAGAATACATATCTTCATTCCATAACAAAATTCAAAGAAAATCTTTCTCCCAACTTAACTATAAAATTCGAAAAAAATAAGGAAAAATTAAGCAACAATATTTATTTTATTTTAATCACCTTTTCAGTTCTTGGACTATATGTTGGGCTACTCAGGGGGCCTTTAGGAGAATTAAGATTGGACCTTCTAATGGACCTTGAATATCTAATATTGAGCCACAATATTATTCAAGCCCATAAATATTAATTAATCCCACTACATAATTAATATTGCACTATCCATCTTAACCCATATTACAGTCAATATGACTCCCCAAGCCACTGAAATAGCTTTCCATTAATTAATATATTTTATCCTTGGTCAAGGAACGGTTCAACATTATTATCCATACTGAAAACTAATTCCACTTGTAAGATTTGGTATGATAAAGCTTATGAACCTCCCAAGGGGGCAAATCGAACAATCGTACTTGCACACGATTCTTCGTATTAAATCTTAGCAATCACATGTGACTAATAATATTGTCCAAGATAAAAAGTATTGAATCTCATTGATTCGCTACCCATGATAAGTCAAAGCAATAGTTATCAATCCCACGTGATCCTATTTAAGGGACGAAGATTAAGAAATAACGAACCACTGAGGTCTAATTCTTCCTTGTTCAGTTCTGAAGAATTTATCCTCTTGTAGGTCCCATTCAGTGCATCAGTCATGCACTAGTGTAATCTCTTGGTCAAGACAAGCCAATCTGAGCCTTACACTTCAACCTTTCACGATGGGTTGTTCATTTCCATCTAGGTCGTGAATGGTGTACTTTTAGTTACAAGGGACTGTTAATTTAATCTTCTGTGATCTGGTATCACTAAATTAACTACAATGTAACACGTACGAATTATTGAACAGTTATGCAGTAAATATATGTAACATTCAATGATATTTAAAGCATCAGTGATAAACAATTTATTTCAGCAAATAAGTCCGAAATTCAGTTTTGATTATACAAAGTAAAAAGCATATTTTCCAGTATAATCCCAACAATCTCCCACTTATACTCAAAGTCTGCTTTTAAGTATACTACAACATGTCTCGTGTAGTCCGTGACATCTAATGTCACCTACAAGAACCTAATAATTTCTTCCACTTATACTCAAAGCAGATTGGCAATGGTCTTGACACTCATTCCTTCCACATGTCTCTCGAATGTATTCAGAGGCAGACTCTTTGTGAATGGATCTGCTAGGTTGTCCTCAGACGCTATCTTTGCCACATCTATATCTCCTCTCTTAACGATTTCTCGTATAAGATGTCTTTAGTGTGTTTGTTTGACTCGTAGACTCTTGGTTCCCTTGAATTTGCAACTGCCCCTAGCAAATATTGCTAGACAAATTCAGAACTCCATACAAGTCCACTAAGAAGGTCTAGAGCCAAATCTGTTATTTCACTGCTTCACAAGCAGCTACTTACCCGACTTCCATGGTTGAGTCAGTGATGCATTTCTGCTTCACACTCGTCCATTTGATGGCTGCACTTCCCAAATAGAAACACACTAACTGAGGCAGATAGTTTCTGGAATCTAAGTCTGATTGGAAATCCGAGTCTGTGTAGCCGATGGGGATTGGATCATCTGGCTGATAAACCAACGTTCTATCCCGAGTTCTTTTCAGATACTTCAGAATGTTTTTAACTGCCGTCCAATGCTCTTTCCCGGGGTTACTTTGATATCTTGCCACTATGCCTACGGCAAAGCAGATATCCGGTCTCGTGCACAACATTGAATACATAAGGCTTCCGACAGCCGAAGCACAAGGAATGCCTTTCATGTCATCTATCTTCTTTTGCGTCTTAGGGGACATTTTCTTGGATAGATGGATTCCATGCCTGAAAGGTACGAAGCCTTTCTTGGAATCTTGCATGCTGAAATGTTTCAAGACAGTGTCTATGTATGAAGCTTGCGATAAGCCTATCATCCTTTTCTTGCGATCTCGAGTGATCTTGATCCCAAGGATGTGTATGGCTACCCCTAAGTCTTTCATATCAAACTGTTTTGAAAGCCATGCCCTTATGTCTGATAACACCTTTACATCGTTCTCGATGATCAGAATGTCATCTACGTATAGTACTAAGAATACCAATGCAGTTCCGACACGTTTTTTATACGCACAACTTTCAAACTCGTTTTGATCGAACCCATAAGACTTTATAACATGATCAAAACATTGGTTCCAAGCTCTGGATGCCTGTTTGAGTCTGTAAATGGACTTCTTGAGCTTACAAACTAGGTGTTCTTGGCCTTTTTCAATGAAGTCTTGGGGTTGTTGCATATAGATCTCTTCATCAAGACTTCCGTTAAGGAAAGTTGTCTTGACATCCATTTGCCAGATTTCAAAGTCGAGATGCGCTGCAATCGATAAGAGAATACGGATAGACTTAAGCATGGCTACTGGCGAAAAAGTTTCCTCATAATTGATCCCTTCTTTCTGAGTATAACCTTTCGCCACTAGTCTTGCTTTGAAGGTTTCCACCTTCCCTTCCGGTCCTCTTTTTCTCTTGTACACCCACTTGCAACCAATGGGTTTGTCCCCATTAAGTGGTTCGACTAGCTCCCACACTCTGTTATGAAACATAGAACCCATTTCGGCTTTCATTGCTGTTTGCCAAGAATCTGCATCCTTGTCTCGGAGTGCCTCGTCATATGTCCATGGGTCTGATTCGTCTTGTCCGGGAATCAAGTCCGAGGACTCTCCTATTCCCATGAATCTCTCGGGCTGTCTTACAACCCTCCCACTACGACGAGGCTCCGGTTATGAAAGCGTGTCGTTTGGTATATCATCTAGTACAGTTGGCATTGAGGTTTGCCCTCTTAGCTCATTTAAGGTAATCTCACTTCTGGGTTCTCTTTCGTTCATATAGTCTTCTTCCAAAAATCTAAAGTGGGTGCTTATGACCACCTTTTGATCTTCGGGACCATAGAACATACACCCTTTTGTTCCCTCGGGGTATCCTACAAACAACCTTAATTCTGATCGAGGATCCAATTTACCGGCTTCCTTGTCCAACACGTAGGCCGGACACCCCCAAATTCTCATGTGTCATACTAGGCTTGCGCCCGGTCCACAATTCTTTGGGAGTTTTGGGAACCGACTTGGATGGCACCAAGTTCAGAATGTAAGCTGCTGTTTCCAAGGCATGACCCCAGAACGACTTGGGAAGATCCGCATAACTCATCATAGATCTAACCATTTCCAAAAGAGTTTTGTTTCTTCGTTGCAACCCCGTTTTGTTGAGGGGTTCCGGGTGCAGTGAGCTGGGATGCAATCCCTTCATCAGATAAGTAGTTCAAAAACTCATCGCTGAGGTATTCGACTCCACGATCAGATCGTAGAGACTTGGTACGATTTTTTCCTATGATTCTCTGTTTGAGCCTTAAATTCTTTGAATTTCTCAAAGGTCTCAGATTTATGCTTCATAAGGAAAATGCAACCGTACCCTGAGTAATTATCAACAAAAGTGACAAAATACTCATAACCTCCTCTTGCTTTGGTTGACATTGGACCACATACATCTGTGTGAACGATCTCTAACACTTCTTTGGCCCTATTCCCCTTGGCTCCAAATGCCCTCTTGGTCATTTTACCCTCCAAACATGATTCGCAGGTTGGAATTGGTTCAACTTGGAGAAACTCCAGTGAACCGTCTTTCACCAACCTTTGGATCCTATTTGGATTTATATGACCCAATCTTAGATGCCAAAGAAGTGTCTCGTTCACGATTTCTTTTGTCGGAAATAGTTGATGTGTTATAGGATGTATTTCGTGAGTGGTGTGCACAGTTAATTGTATAGAGATTTTCCATCAATGTCCAGTATCAGATACACTCATCATTTCAAGAAATGATGTCATTCTTATTAGAAGAAACTTAGTGTCCTTTAATCGAAATTTAGAAACTGAAAGTGAATTCTTTCTAAAACTGGGAACATAAAGATAATCTCAAAAAAAACTTTATCTTCAAAAGATAGGTACACTTCTCCCACTGCTTTAACCACTACTCATGTAGCATTGCAATGTCTGCTACTTGCGTAGTATTGCAATAATCGTTACTATCGTAGCATTGCAATATCTGCCACTCACGTAGCATTGCAATAATTGTTACTTTCGTAACGTCGCCCAGTGTGATGAGGATCTCACTCCCACTAAGTTGCCGGATCAGTTTGAACCCGTGAAGCCAACATGATTAGTGGATCTCGTATCAACCACCCACGAATGAGAAGTATACGCCGCTAAACAAGTTTCAACAACTAGTACGTGAGAATTACCTTTCTTTCCGTCCCTTTTGGGGTTGGAACAGGCAAAACCTCCACTGTCCTCTCTCACCGCAGCTTAAGCACTTCCTCTTTGAATTTTCCTTGACATCACAAGCATTCCTCATCTTACCATTGCCCTTGGCAACAGTTGAGTTTAATTGCTTATGGCTTTTGGTCCTCTTCTTTATCTTGCCTTCCCTTGGCCTAGAAGATAAAGACGGACCACTTGCCGTCAAAGCTTGAGTTTGGTGCCTTATCAACATCTCTGTCGAGACCAAAAGCTTGCAACAAATTAGCTAGCGAGGCCAAAATGCTCAAAAACTTTTTGGGCGAGAGTGAAGTACCAAATTCATCCGAGTCTCGGATCATAATCGCACTCGAGAATCTCAAGTTTGTTCGGATGGACCATCTATTTTGAGGACGTAATCCTTTACGGGTTTTGCCTCCACCATATTCGGCCGATGACATCTCTCATGAAGGTGATCCGACGAGTCCCGCGTGTTTTGACTCGTCGGTTTGGCTCATCGATTTTGGTGTGTCAAAAATCCACTTGTGATTTTTGTGCGATTAGGACAATTATAATTTTCCAATCAATATAGTTTCCATATTGTATTGACTTTAAGTATAATAACAGTGGATTAAAAGGTTGCGACATGATGAACTGAAATAAATAATAATATGCATAAGCACAAACATATCACAAGGTTCGATCACATGCATCATATTAAAATCTCAAAAAAGATATGAACACGCATCAGCCAACATCTCAAAACAGTTTAAATAAGCCACGTGGGGTGGGTCATTATTTAAACACATTCAAGCAGGTTACAAACAAGAACAGTTACAAACCTTTAATATCCAGATTAATAGTTGGCTCCCACTTGACCAATATAAAATTGACAGGGGACTTGGGAAGTATATGCATATCAATTTTATACCTAAGTAATAATCATGATTAAATACTGATTATTATTTAAACTTTTGAACGAGCCTCGTGGGGAGGGTCATCGTCGCCACTAGTAATAACCCACAATCATCCACTTGGAATTCATTCATGTAAAAGCTATCTTTTGACCGTCCCGTGGGGGGAATTTCTCCAAAAGAATTCACAAATAAATAAATCATGGAGGTCAAAATTAATTCAATTTTATTATCCGGAATAAAATTGTCAATTAATTATTTAAACATACTTAGTAATTTTTGAAGTTGAGATTTTTCATTTGGCAACTCTCATGCATACACATTTAAACAAATTAAATAAAGCATAAGATAAGACAAAATAAATCAAGCAAAAACAAAAAATAAACATATTGGGCATAAATTATCCAATTGTCATGGTTTGATTTTTCTTGGCTTGATCTTGAAAAAGCTGCAAGTCTCGAATTTCTCCCACTTTCGAGCGTCTGAAAAAATACTTCATCATCTCGGCATGCATGGCGGCTCGGCCGGGATGCCGCGCCCGCCTCGGCCGGCCTCTTAGCCATTAATCTCGGCCTCGGCGAGCCCGCCCGCTTACGCGCCTGTTAAGCCTCGGTAGGGGCGGCTCGGCCTTGTCGGCCGAAGCGGCCTTGGCCACGCCGCGCCGGCACCGTACCCGCCCGTGATTTAGCCGCGCCAGAGTCGCCGTGCGCTCCGCCTCGTCCGCCCGAGATCCTCTTCGCGCTGCGGCCCTCGGCCTCGCCCGGCGCCCGTCGTGCTGGCGTGTTTGTCGCGTAGCGTGCCTCCCCTTCAGCCGCGTTTAATGACATATGACCCCACTACGCCCGGTTCTAGATTTAAATCTATTTAATCTTCGTTCCGTCCTCATTTTCGATCCGGTTACAATTTATTTACAAAAAATAAATAAACCTAGATCTAGATCTAGACTAGTCTATTACATTGATCAAATAAAACAAATTCTAATCTACTCGTGGATTTTCTCACGAGGCAAAACGAATCCGAACGAATCGAATTAAAAAACCACAGTTTATATGCATAAATAAACACATTAAATTCCATGACAATTGGATACCTGCAAAATAGATCTAGCAATTCTACTATCTAATTTCAAATTTAATGTCTGCGAATTAAATTATAATTTAAAAAATTCAGAGCCCGAAACCGTGGCTCTGATACCAGTTGTTGGGAAATAAGTTGCACAGATCTATTCGGGGTGAATATTTAAATACAAATTTAATTCTTATAATTATTACTAGCATGAATTAATCCTATATTAATTCAAATAATAATCCAACAACATATCATGCATATAATAATTCACGTAAAACCTACGCATGCGGAATTCTCACGAGTTTACGTGAACGCATTCCTCTTGGGATGGCAACGGTGTGGTTTGAATAGACTAACCGTAAGGACTTCCCAAGTATTCCCTAAAATTTCGCTCGACTATCCGGTGGAAGGATTCTTGTGAACGATTTAACAAAAGGAAAATAAATTATGTTGCACCACCTTTGTGGATTTACTAATTTTTCCAGCACATGGATTTGTACTTGGAAATGAAAGAATCATCCCCTATTTATATAGGCCAAGGTGGTCGAAATTTTTGTGCTAAAACAATGTGGGAAAATCTTTTCTTGATCTCCAAAAAATCTTGAATATATCTCCTATATTCTTTTTTCCATAATTATAATATTCCACAAAAATCCCACCTACTCTATATCTATGGATATTTTCGAAAAATATGATGAGCAAGATTCCAAGATTTGGATCTTCTTGAATTTATGAGATATTCTTGTATTTCAAGAAATGCATATCTTCCATAATATCTTTTCAAGAAAATCAAGAAAATCTTTCTTGCTCATTATTTTTCAAAATTTTCGAATTGCCCATTATAGATAACCAAGTGGGAGATTTCTTGAATTTAATGAGATAATCTTGTATTCCAAGAATACATATCTTCATTCCATAACAAAATTCAAAGAAAATCTTTCTCCCAACTTAACTATAAAATTCGAAAAAAAATAAGGAAAAATTAAGCAACAAAATTTATTTTATTTTAATCACCTTTTCAGTTCTTGGACTATATGTTGGGCTACTCAAGGGACCTTTAGGAGAATTAAGATTGAACCTTCTAATGGACCTTGAATATCTAATATTGAGCCACAATATTATTCAAGCCCATAAATATTAATTAATCCCACTACATAATTAATATTGCACTATCCATCTTAACCTATATTACAGTCAATGTGACTCTCGGTTATTATTTCCCGTGTTTAAGATTATCTAGCCCATTAATTAATTCAAGCCACCGAAATAACTTTCCATTAATTAATATCTTTTATCCTTGGTCAATGAACGGTTCAACATTATTATCCATACCGGAAACTAATTCTACTTGCAAGATTTGGTATGATAAAGCTGATGAACCTCCCAAGGGGGCAAATCGAACAAGCGTACTTGCACACGATTCTTCGTATTAAATCTTAGCAATCACATGTGACTAATAATATTGCCCAAGATAAAAAGTATTGAATCTCATTGATTCGCTACCCATGATAAGTCAATGCAATAGTTATCAATCCCACGTGATCCTATTTAAGGGACGAAGATTAAGAAATAATGAACCACTGAGGTCTAATTCTTCCTTGTTCAGTTCTGAAGAATTTATCCTCCTGTAGGTCCTATTCAGTGCATCAGTCATGCACTAGTGTAATCTCTTGGTCAAGACAAGCCAATCTGAGCCTTACACTTCAACCTTTCAAGATGAGTTGTTCATTTCCATCTAGGTCGTGAATGGTGTACTTTTAGTTACAAGGGACTGTTAATTTAATCTTCTGTGATCTGGTATCACTAAATTAACTACAATGTAACACGTACGAATTATTGAACAATTATGCAGTAAATATATGTAATATTCAATGATATTTAAAACATCAGTGATAAACAATTTATTTCAGCAAATAAGTCCGCTATTCAGTTTTGATTATACAAAGTAAAAAACATACTTTTCAGTATAATCCCAACATGTACACCGTGTAACTCAAGTACATTTTTTAAACGTGCAATTTAATTTTTTATATTTTTTATTTTATACTAAATAAACTAAACGTTTCAAAAAAAATTTATATATTTAAAAAGTAAATTTAAATTGCACTACTATCTAGTATATATGACACCTACTCATTTTAATTCATTTGAATATAAAACTAACTAGCTGTGATCAACAAAACCATTGTCAAGGTATTATGAAAGAGAAAAAAATAATATCTTATCCATGAGACGAGGTATAACTTAACACAAATTATATTTTTTTTAAAATTGTTAAAGTGTTAATGCCCATTTTATGTGTCGTCTCACCTCGTATAATATTATAAAAATATAAACTAGAATTAAAAAGTAGTTCTGAAATTGATCGATCGCAGTCCTAAAACCTAACATCTTCGATCTTCAACATGGATTCTGAAGGTATACGAATACTTATCGCAAAACCCCTAATTTTTACCCAATTTTTTGTCAAAAAATTGATTATTCTTGTGCAAATTTCCACGAATTTTTAGGGCAACGAAATCCTGCAAACCCTTCCGCAATGTTGGCTGCCCTCTTATGCAAAAGGGCTAAGCTACATGAAGAACTCCGGGGTATCGAAAAACAGGTCAAAATTAGTATGCTTATTTGTGAAAATTGATTTATTTGAGTTATTAAAGTATTTGTTTATGTGATGTTTATAGAATAATTTTCTTTTTTTAGGTATATGATATGGAGACTACTTATTTACAGGATCCAAGCCAATGTGGCAATGTCTTGAAAGGTTTTGAAGGGTTCTTGTCCTCTTCCAAGAACACTGCCCTGTAAATTATCTTTTTTACTGTTGAATTTGTTTTTGAGTTCATATATTTGTTGAGGAATTCAGTAAATCATGGGGTTTGAAGATTGAGGGGTGGGGTGTTGTTCATGGGGTAAAAAATTCATGCCAATTGCACCAAATCATTGCTGTGTGATGCTGTTATGAAAACAACTAATACTGTTCAGTAAAATAACTAATACCTTTTTAGTTAAACAATTAATACCATTTAAAAATGCACTTAAATTGGATGGTGCATATAAGTAATTTCCACCTAATATGTATTTTCTCGAGTGATCGTATGTTTCTTTAGAGGTTTAACTTTTGTATTTGTTCATCAGTCATTATGATGCAAGAATGATTCATTTGTTCGCTTTCCTTTCCAGCTTGAAACGATCCCGGAAGTTTCAGCCTGAAGACAGGCTCTTTTCATTATCTTCTGTCACCTCTCCAGCTGTATGAATTTATACTTAACGTTCACATTTTGTTTCCGTGCCTGCCTTTCATGCATGTTGTAAATGTTGATGTAGATGCAAGCTGTGACTGAGCAACTGCAGTATTTTGTTTATTATGTATTTCGAAGCTTTGTAATATCCTCATAATTCATAAACACTAAATGTATCGAACTAGATATGATGATTGTCAAAACTTCTAGTTTTAGCTGGCCAAATGCATGAAGTTTATACCCATTGTTATATACCAGTGCATACCAATCATTACTGAGCTTAAGAATAGAATCAACAGATATACCATTTTCACTTCTTATGTCGTACTAATTTCGTCTATTGAGTTGTATATAATGTCTCAATCTTGGCTCTTAGAACAGAACGTATGTTATTTGGCTTGTATGTGGTAACATTATTTGGAAAATAAATAGTGTTTTGAAATTGGATTAGTGGGATATTCATGATGTGTTGTCCAAAGACATTTTATTTACTTATCGAGTAGACCAGGCTGAAGAAGTTGCAAGAGATGGTGGGGTGACAACAAATGGACCGTAAGTATTCTAGACATTTTACCCTCATTATCAATCTTATGCATTGTATATTATTAGACGATTAGCTAATACTAATAGTAGTTAACCCCCCTTAGAATTTGGTTTTTAAGAGAGTATGTTTCTCATAATACATTGCAGTGGAAAACCAAAGAAAGGTAGAGGGCCAAGAGAAGCAAAGAGAAGGCAATCTAACGAAGTCGACTTTGACTATGAAGATGATCCTGATATGATGTAGTGATTATTCTTTATGAATGAAGACAAAGGCTCACCTTGTAGGCTCCTTTGGCAGGTGAAATTACAGCTTTACGCTTAAACTGTTCGAGTTTTTGATCTTCTCAAAGGAAACAATGTCTCTAGAAGCTTACCTATTTCCATGAATATTTAACCATCTTTTGTGTATGTATACGTCTAATTGCTGTTCTTGAAGAAAAGCACGTATAATTTTTCGAAACTCTACATTATCAAGGAACCCCTTCTACTTTTTCCTGCTGAAAACAAATTACTGTCAATTTTTAATCTCTTTATTGGCTTTAGTTGTGTCAAGCACTTGTTCATAATTTATTACAACTTTTTATAATTAGGTGTTTCTTTATGTGGTATTGGAAAGGTTATTTAGAGCGGTTCGATGAGCTTATTCCTTATATATTTAATCTGTATTAACTAGATGTTAATCTTGATAATGAATAGTTATAATTAGGGATTATGGAACTGGATAATGAAATTCTTTGATTTATCCTTTTGGGTTTTCAGCTCAAATAATGAAATTGAATCCATCTCTTTGTCCCCTAACAATTTCTTTGATTTTTTTTCCTGTTTTTCCTCTCTTTTTTTTTGAGGGTGGTTTATCCCATGTTTCTGTCTTCAGATTTAGGTATTTCTCCACGGTTTATTTATTTTATCATATCCTTCAGATAGTCGTAAAGATTTGGATTTCAGATTTCTCCCACTGTAATTCTCTGAAACTGAGTATTTTCTCTGTTTTGAATTCGAACTGTGATTTTATTTTCCTCCAAAATGCTATCCTTTTTTCCTTGTTCGGATTACGGGTGACGGGGGCTGTTTTAGTTTCTGTTGAATTCCTGTCCCAAAAAAAAAAAGAGTAGGTCTCCGATGAAACTTGTTCATAATATGAAATTTATATCATTACAGTTATAAACTAATACCATAACTTTATCAACTGATTATGATATCAATTTATAAGTGTAGTGGTATCAGTTGATAAGTGTAATAATATTAATTTTATAGTATGAATAAAATTTACAGGAGAGCTTGTGGAAAAAAAAAATTGTTGATGTTGAATTGAAACTCGGACTGCTTTGGGCTGTTTTAGTTTCTGATGAATTGAAAACATGACTGCTTTTCAAATTGTTTACATTATTGGGCTAAGCTATTTTTTGTCGTACATTTGTTTTCTATAGCTCTATTGCTGATTAATATCATTTCACATGGTATTTGTAATACCAAGAAATATCCCTTCAAATCTATCACCTGATTTTATATCTCATTGAATTTCATACCACTAAACAAATTCACTCTTAACATTTGAATATGTGGTTTGGGGATGCCAAGTTGGCATTCCATTCTCGATTTTGTTCCACGTCAGCCTCTGAATATTGCTCATATTCAACTTTACTAAGAGTCTATTTGGTTGAACTTATGAATTGTTTAGAAACTTATAAGTTTTGTAAAATTATTAGCAAAAATAATTTTATGTTACTCCAACTTTAGCAAAAATAATTTTAGGAAAAAAAGATATTTGATCTTAAAATAAAGCTTTAAAAAAATAAATTGAAATAATCCAACTTATTATGTTACTCACTCAACCCCACTAACCTCCAACCCCACACCCCTTGCCATACCACCCATCCCTTACCTAAACATAAAAACCTAAACATAAAAAGTAAAAATATAATTATTTTATATTGAAATTAAATTTTAAAAGATATTTATCTTAAATTATCAAAGAACTTATAAAATTTATTAGTCAAACACTTTAAACGAGGACTAAAGTGTGCATGCAAATGCAACGTCCAGTCGCCGAAAAAAGCAGGTCAACCGCCTGTTGGCACACCACATCAGAACATGATTCTTAAAAAAAAGGTGTTATTATGCAACCATTCATGAGCTTAAATAAAGTACAAATGTGGTGGAGCCAAATTTCTTGAAGAATGAATATTTTCATACATGAAAAAACTTTAATTTACAATCAAAATTTGTAATTGGTGAATGTAAGATAAAATTGAGTAGTTCATGGTTCACTCGGCCCAAGTGATTCATGGTTCACCTAGCCCGAATAGATCATAATTTAAGATTCATTATTTAGTGTTTAGGGTGTAGATGGTTGATTTAGGGTAATTTTATAGATTTTTCATACATGAAAATTTTCACACTAGACCTACTCTTTTTTGAATATACCAAGTAATATAGTAAATAGAATATTATGTAAAAATAAAAGTCATACACCATAATTCAATACGACCTAAATAAAAAGTACATAACACTCGAATCGAATTACAATTAAGCCTGTTGAGTTTTTATTTTTTAAAAGCGGTCTATGACATATTCATCAAAAATTTTAACATATGCATAACTCTTGATAAAATTACCAAACGATTATTTAATAATTGATCGCTCACGCGTAATATGTCACAACTTATATTTTACGTAGATCATTCCAGAAAATATTTTTACACACTTGTAGTAGCTACTAAAAGAATTTATATAACTGTGATTACAATATTTGTCATCAGAACGATTGTGATTACTAACTCGCATTTTCTAATTGAATTAGATAGTAAATAATAAGATTGCAACAACTGCAATAACAATTCTATTATAAAGTCACAACCTAAAGCATAATTCGAACAATTATCTATCTAATTTAGCGTACACGTAGCAAAAAAAACATAAATCTTTTTTTTTTTTGGTTAGTATAAAGTTTTATTAAAGCTGTGGGAGAAATGTTCCCACACAAAGATACACTTCCGAGTATTTACATAATACTTACAGGTCTAAAAAACTTCTTAGGATTCACAAACCAGTTTTTCAAAGTGAAATCATCCGGAACTCCGTGGAATACCAACTCCAGAATCTACTCTTTATCTCCTCCACAATCCTATCAATTCTAAACTGAGTATTCACAAAGATCTTCTTATTTCTCCAATTCCATAACACCCACACCGCACAAACCCAAATACCAGTTGCAATTAAATTTCCTCTCTTACCCGAAAAGATGCCCGAGTGCATTTTGTAATGGTATGTAATCTCATTGTGCAATGGTATCGGAACTCCCAGCCACTCATAACAATAACTCCAAATTTTGACCGAAGAAGGGCAGCGCAGGAATAGATGGCTCGCCGTCTTAGCTTCGGTGTTGCAGATTGAACAGTTTGTTGAAGTACCTGTTGGTATGATACGTCTTCTTGCCAAATTCTCCATGATCGGTAGCTTATCCCATAATAATCTCCATGCCATTGACGCTGCTTTCACCGGCACAATCTTATTCCACACAGACGTGAAATCATAACAGTTCAGGCCGACAGGTAGCATTTCCGGAGATACATCAGAAATCAGCTCGTATGCTCTTTTTGTCTGATAATGTCCGCTTGTTGTGGCTCTCCAAATCCAGCCATCTACAGCGCCTTCTTTTGGGATGTACCTATCAATCAAAGCTACAAGATTATTAAGATACACTTTTTCATATTCAAATAGCTCCCTCCTCCAACTCCACTCCCATCTCCAAACTCCCTCAACCCATTCCCCTCTCTCCCTAACTTTACTCTCCCTTTTGACACATATATTAAAAAGTCTCGGAAAACGACTCTTTAACGACCTCTCCCCCGCCCATAAACTATGCCAAAACCTCGAATCATTCCCATCCCCTAGTCTTAATTCCAGATTTTCCCAAAACCACTTCCCTTTTACACCCGCTACATTCTCCACTACTCCTTTCCACCACCCCGACCACTGACTCACTCTCTCATTACACAAATACCCGGACTCCCCCATTTCTAAAACCCCATATAATGACTTAACCACACTCACCCAAAACCCCTTACCCTCATATAAATAACGCCACAACCACTTCCCAATTAACGCCCAATTGAAAGCTCCCAAATCCCTAACTCCAAGACCCCCCAAAGATTTTGGTTTACACACTGATTTCCATTTCAACCAAGCCGTTTTTGACTTGTTCTCACTCCCCCCCATAGGAACGCACATTGCAACGAAATTAAAGATTTAAGCACGTTTTTTGTAGCCCGGTAGAATGATATTTGGTAGATGGGTATTGACGAGATAACCGATTTCAGCAGTGTAAGTCGTCCCCCTAAGGATATCTTATTATTCCAAGATGTGAGCTTCTTTCTAATCCTCTGTATGAGACCATTCCACTCGTCTGCTGTCTTGTGGCTAGAGCCGACTGAAACTCCCAAGTATGAGAAAGGTATTACCCCGATGCCACACCCCATAATCGACGACATACTTGCCATCAACTCTGGTTCTAAGGATGTACCCATTATGCAGCTTTTGTCGTAATTAATTTTCAGCCCGGACATTAACTCGAAATTTTTCAAGATGTACTTCATGACTCTCACATTTTCTATAGAGGCCTCTCCAATGAACACCGTGTCATCCGCATACTGTAAGTGAGACACAACAACCTTATCCTTTCCCACTAAAGCCGGTTTTAACCGTCCCCTCTCTACTGCCTTCTTAGTGAGAATACTCAATCCCTCCGCTACTATAAGATAGAGGAAAGGTGACAATGGATCACCCTGTCTCAAGCCCCTTTCTAACTTGAATCTCCTGTTGAAGATCCATTCACTAGCACAGAAGCGTAGGCTGTCGAGACACATTCTTTAATCCAGTCTCTCCATTTCTTGCAAAAATTGAAGTTGTCTAGCATCATATCCAAGAAATTCCAGTCGACCGTATCATACGCCTTTTCAAAATCGACTTTGAGGAATAACCTTTTCAACTTTTTTCTTTTCGTTTCTTCGATCACTTCATTGAGCACGACCACACCATCGAGGATATGACGACTGCCCACGAAAGCACTTTGGTTTTCAGAAATAATACCATCGAGCACCTTCCGTAATCTAGCTGACAGGATCTTTGAGAGAATCTTATATATGCACCTAATCAAGGATATTGGACGGAACTCATTAAGGAATTCGGCTGCCTCCTTTTTTGGGATTAGTACTATGAACGAAGAATTGAGACCTTTGACTAGCTTTCCATAGCGAAAAACAAATTAGCTCAATAATCAAATTAAATAATACGTATGAATAAAATTTTAAATTGAAACTATATATTCGAAGCAATGGAGAATTCGACCGAGTTCGAGGGTTTTTATTTTCAAATTAGTGCTGGACTTTCTTACATAAAATTTAGGGGTATAAGTAATCATTTTACATATTTTTCCGATTTGGAGAACATTTATTTCAAAATATTATATTATATAACTAAGATATTGCAAAAAAATTACAAGAAGCGCCCATGGCCTAATGGATAAGGCGCTTGACTTCTAATCAAGCGATTGTGGGTTCGAGTCCCACTGGGCGTGTATTTTTTATTTTTGGGCCATGTCATGCTACAAAATTTAGCTTTCATGGGCCTTAATGGGCCATGTCATGCTACAAAAATTAACTTTCATGGGCCTTAATTTTTTTATTTTTGGGCCATTTCATGCTTCAAAAATTAGCTTTTATGGGCCAGTTCATGAGCCTTAATTTAATTTTTTTTGGCCATTTCATGCTACAAAATTTTAGCTTTTCTGGGCCAGTTCACAGGCCTTAATTTAATTTTTTGTGCCATTTTATGCTACAAAAATTAGCAGCCTCTTTGGGCCTAAATATATTCTGTTTAATTTATTCTTGCCGCCTTTTATAACAAGCCATGGACTCAACTTTATACAATTCAAACTCTAAGGATGATTTCCTTGTAAAAAAAAAAAAAGAAAACAAAAACTCTATGGATGATTTGAGCTCGTTCATTAAACTTCGAGTTTTTCTATATAAAAGCTTCGAACTTGCAAATAAATAAACGTAAACCCTCCTTCACATATTTGTTTACCCCTTTGCTTTCGACACAAGTTTTTAATTGAGACGGGTAGTAGTATTTAAAGTGATAAAATAATTTTTAATTGAAAGTATTATAGTCCTTTCTATTACTAAAATAGATGATTCTTTTTTAGGTAAAAGTAATGACATTAAATATAATTTTGAAATATTGCGACGAACTATTTTTTAAGAGGGATAATATAATTTTAGAAACATATAAATAAACTTGTCTAACGTAAATCCACGTTCTAGTACAGTAATTAAAATATATTATTGTAAAGATTCACGAGTAAAATAATATTCAAATGTCTAAAAATAAGAATCGACATGTAAATGTAATAACAAAAAATTATATGAGATTGTTTCACGGATCTCATTCTTTAGAGGCAGATGCTCACCAACATAATCTAAATCTTGAGGTTTTTTAGCAGCTTGAAAATATTCAACGCAATAGCGGAACTCATGAATTTAGTCGAATTCTCATCCGATGTTTGATTTCATCCACAAAAGTCTTTTTAGAGATTGGAATCTACAAGCATCGTGCTATGAGTGAGTCTCATGTGCATCCAGGTATACCGTGTATTTATAGTGATTTTAGAACCATGCAACTTGTTATACTGAAAAATATAACTTATTTACACTGAACCGTGCAAATATTTTCATGGAAAAATAGTTACACGATTCAGTGTAAATAAACCGCACCTTTTAATATTACAAGTTGCATGATTTTAAAATGCAGTGCA
Source organism: Stenogyne calaminthoides (assembly GCA_037126765.1). Taxonomy (NCBI): domain Eukaryota; kingdom Viridiplantae; phylum Streptophyta; class Magnoliopsida; order Lamiales; family Lamiaceae; genus Stenogyne; species Stenogyne calaminthoides. Next base: position 2,341,537 of record JBBCBC010000031.1, on the reverse strand, counting down.
CCGTGCCCATACAAGACTTACGCTATATATTCAATTTACTCATTTATCACGACCTCGTCCATTATTTCTTACGAAATAATATAATCGTCTGATCTCATGTAAAACATTCTCGTATAAATTTAACATTTAGGCTTCATTTGGATTTGGAGGATTTGAAATAAATGAATTTGAACAATAATATATATATATATAAGAATGCATATATTTCAAATAATGAACTGTCAAGAGATGAGAGAGATAGGAAGAGAGTGAATGGGGGAGAGAGAGGGAAGTGGTAGAAATGAGAAGATTTCAAATGACTAGATTTTGATGGGATTTGAAATCCCTCTATTTTTAACTAGCTACTAAGATCTAAATATTTGTAAATAGTGAATGGGGGAGAGAGAGGGAAGTGGTAGAAATGAGAAGATTTCAAATGCCTAGGTTTTGATGAGGATTTGAAATCCCTCTATTTTTAACTAGCTACTAAGATCTAAATATTTGTAAATTCATTTAAAAATGGTGATTTGTGTGTGAAATTCATGGATTTTAAATCCACACATTCAAATGGGGCCTTAGAGAATTTAATTTTGGGGAATATATGAGATATGAATGATCAACAATTCAAATTTTATCATGTTATTTATGAGCCCATCAAATACTAATGCCATATATAAGATATTTGAAAGTTGAATTTCCAATTATCCTTTACAAACTTGCATACAACTTTTTACTTACACTGTCTAAATTTGGCAGTCCCAGAAAATAGAAATTCTCATTTATAGTCCAACAACATAATTTTCCACATATTCTCTACATGATATTGTCATATGTTTGGCAGATTTAAGTAAATGTCACTGTTTTTTTAATGTTCCGACCAAACACCATTTATACTTGAGGCTACACATTAACTATATTTTGGGTAACATTACCGTGATCGTCTGTGAATAAATTGTCATATGTTTTGTTAATTTTTTTCCCATTATGTAATATATTATATGGATCATAATGTTGGACGTGTTGAGGGAAATTAAATAAATGGATTATTTCTGACCATTTCTACAAGTTCGAACTTTTAGATGAGACGAAATTCTTTCATGGTATCAGAGCTTAGACTCGCCTAGATCCTGGGTTCGATTCCCGTGGAAAGCACTCCATCCATTTAAATTGTCCACTCGTTGGGCCTCCTCCCCAAAGGGCAGAGACAATGATTCGACCCACGAGTGAGGGGGGTGTTAAGGAAAATTAAATAAATGGATTATACCCGACCCTCTCTACAAGTTCGGACTTTTAGATGAGACGAAATTCTCTCGGTATGAATTTTAATGTGAATGGCATCGATTCAACTCCATATGTTTCACATCTTCTACAGACAACTCTATGATGACGATGAAGGGATTTATGTCTTGGCCTTAAATATGATTAAGACATGATATCTATAACTATATAATACAACTATAATTGTCAACTTTTGATTTCCCGCCCTTTTTCCTCCACCTTTAGATCTTCACTAAACGATCTCAACCATACATTTGTTACACAATTTATTCATAGAAGATTTGATAAATACATAAATGAAATTAATTGCCTCTTTATTACTTTCTTATTTCTAGGGCAAAATTTTGGTTCTCCAACCTATATAAAGAGAAGTTTTACACTTCAAGTTTTACATTCCATTTTTTTCAATCTCATTAGTAGTAGTTTCATAATTTTTTGTGTATTAAGAATTATAGTTTTTTTACTCTTAATTTTAGGACAATTCTCAGTGAGTTACAAATTCTGTCAGTTTTATATGATACTAATGAGATTGGAACCAAGAGTGTTCCTATTTCCAAGCAAATTGTTTATCTCAACGACATTTCAAGTCAATTGTTTATCTCAACGACATTGACAATTTGCATGTCGTATATGGTGAACTGTGTGGATCCTCTAAAGCTGAGAAAATTAAATACTTGAAGGAAGTATGTAATATTAGGGTTATAATATATTTTAATTTTTATTAATTTTATTGCCCAACAATCGTTCTTATAAAAATAATCTTATCATGATGCTTTTTTTTTTATTTTAGCAGAGATTATAGTTGTGAAGAAGGAATTAGACAATTATGTTACTTTTGATAATTAGTTTGTTTTTATAGCATTATTATTGTAGTTGTTTTTACCGAAAATCATTACTACTCCATAGCAATAGCTTTGTTTGTACAACCATTTATTATTATAATTGTGAAGATTTGGAAAAGAAAGAACATATCAAATACTAAACGAAGATTGTCAGAAATTTACTGAAACATATTTGGTCACAAATTCTCAATTCACAAAATACTCGAGCCTCTATTGTATGATAAATCAAGCAATTCATTTTGTTTGTGTATATGGTAAATCAAGAAATTCATCCTCTAATACTAATTGATTATTAGTTGGATTCAATCAAACAAATCATTATGCCACATATTATTTTATGAAAATTATATGTAGATTAATTCTTAACAAAAGCAATTGATGATCATTATTAGTTGGCTTCAATCAAGCAACTCATTTTGTTTGTGTATATGGTGAACTTTATAAAATTAAAGTAGTTAAGTTTTTAAGATTTTATATATTTCTCAAACTTATAGTATTATTTAGGTGTTTAAACATTGTTAGCATAGTCATATTTTAGATTGCATTACTTGATTTATTTAAAAATTATATTATTCTTAATATATAAATATTTTCCTAAATTTTCATTTTATGCATCTCATCCTTTAATACCAATTGATTATTAGTTTGATACAATCAAGCAACTCATTATGCCACGTATTATTTTATGAAAATTATATGTAGATTAATTATTATAAAAAGAAGTTGATGATCATTATTGGTTGGCTTCAATCAAGCAACTCATTTTATGTGTGTAGATGGTAAACCTTATAATATTAAAGTAGTTAAGTTTTTTAAATTTTATACATTTCTTAAATTTATAGTATTACTTAGGTGTTTAAACATTGTTAGAATTATCATATTTTAGATTGAATTGCTTGATTCATTTAAAAATTATATTATTCTTAATATTAAAAACTGTAAAATTTGATTTAGTTATATATGATTTTCCTAGATTTAGATATTTTGCATCTCATTCTCTAATACTAATTCATTATTGGTTCTCTTTAATCAAGTAACTCATTATGTCATGAATTATTTTACGAAAATTGTATGTAGATTAATTCAAACAAACAATTCATTATGCCACATATTAATTTATGAAAAACGTATGTAGATTAATTCTTATCAAAGGAAGCTGATGATCATTATTGGTTGGCTTCTATCAAACAACTCATTTTATGTGTGTGAATGACAATATTATAAGTAGTTAAGTGCTTAAGATTTTATATATTTCTCAAATTATAGTATTATTTAGGTGTTAAACATTGTTAGAATTGTCATATTTTAGATTGAATTGCTTAATTCATTTAAAAATTATATTATTCTTAATATTAAAATTTGTAATTTTTTATTATATATAATTATTTTCCTAAATTTTCATTTTATACATCTCATCCGCTAATACTAATTGATTATTAGTTGGATTCAATAAAGCTAATAATTATGCCACGTATTATTTTAAGAAAATTGTATGTAGATTAATTCTTATAAACAGAAGTTGATGATCATTATTGGTTGGCTTTAATCAAGTAACTTATTTTGTTTGTGTATATGGTAAACCTTATAAAGTAGTTAAGTTTTTAATATTTTAAATATTTCTCAAACGTATTGTATTATAAGGTGATTAAACATAGTTAGAATTATCATAATTTAGATTGAATTGTTTGATTCATTTAAAGATTATATTATTTTTAACACTAAAAATTATAAAATTTGATTTAGTGATATATAATTATTTTCTCAGATTTTCATTTTTTGCATCTCATCCTCTAGTACTAATTGATTATTGGTTGGATCAAATCAAGCAAATCATTATGCCACATATTATTTTATAAAAATTGTATGTAGATTAAGTGCCCTTCAATAAAAAAACCACCTATTAAAATAAAATTTATGATGTATTTAAATATAAATTTTATATAATGTATTATGTTTTAACATTTTTAAAACTTTTAGCACTATAAAAATTATTATTAATTAAATTAAATTAAACTTATAAAACTATAAAATTTAGTTAGAAAATTGAACTACCAATGAGTAGGTAAATCATTGAAAATATTATAGATTATCTTTTCACAAAAGTTCCACATAAACTGATTTCAATCGCAAATATAAAAAAAAAGTTGTATAAAAGACATATATCTAAAAGAATTAATTGAAAGACAATAAATATTTTTTTATTTCAGCAATAAAATATATTTTATTATACATATAGCCTATATAATATGTGATTATTCCAAGTATTATCAAATGAAGTAATACATACATTTAGTTTTTATTTTATATAGAATTGACGATGACCGATGAAGAAATAAAGAACAGTTGTCTTATAGAAACAGACAAAATGTTGAGGGTTGTAGGCAAGGTTCTGCAGTAGTACTTTGAAGGTATGCATATAGCATACCCTGACCCTAATTATTCACCTCGAAATAGATTGTTAATGAAGAAGTTTGCATACAATAGATCAGTTTTGAAGAATGATTTTGAGTATTTGATGTGTAGACTTAATGATGAACAACGCAAAGTTTATGAATCAATATTCAAGACCATTCATTCTGGAAAAGACAAAATATTTTTTGTGTATGGATACAGTGTAACAGGAAAAACATTAATTTGGAAGACATTGTCTGCAAGTTTAAGGTCTAATGGCAAAATTGTTATTAATGTAGCATCAAGTGGTAGTATAGCTTCACTTCTTCTTCTGGGGGACGTACTGTTCATTCTAGGTTTGTCATCCCAATAAAAATAATAAACTTTAATTCAATAAAATCACCAAATGAGATCATATCATTTAAACACCATGTAATATGCCACAACCATATTAAATTTAATACTACATATTAAACATAATTACTTCTAAATGATGGTCATGGAGATAAAATTTTGTGCATTAAATTTGCCTTAATACTTTCTTTATACCAATTTAAGAGTTAGTTGCACACATATTTATATAAAAATATTCAATTTTTAATAATCCAACATAACAACTCACTTAATATTTTTTTGATTTTGATCAATGTTTATTGATATAACCTGCATGTCACTTAAATTAAGGATCTAATATCTTTATTTAAGTCGCCTCTTTATAGTTTATTCTCTACTTTTTCTCGCTCGCCTGCCGTTCGGGCTCCGCGTTCAAGTTCGTCAATTGTCTCTACTTTATAATTTTACTGACAATCTCGAATCATCTCTCCATATAATTTCTTCTCAATTTATTTATTTGATTATAGTAATTTCAGTTTATTGGTTCGAATTCATTTGTTATTTTCGTCGGATTTGGGATTAAAGTTCCGTCACGTATGAATTTTTCTTTGCATATGAATTAATATGTTCATCTAGATTCTATTATATTGGCGATCTTCACGCTTTTGCTTAAGAGCGTTTCAAGGTCTTCTAAAACATTGGCGTGCCTATTCTATTGATTAAGGTCCAGTTTGCTTGGGTCTCTATTTCATAATACCATATTGTAATGGAATGTAGTTTTTTCAGCCCACTTCTTTTGCGTTTAAGCTTAAATTTGAGAATTGTAATAGATGTTAAATGCAATTATAAAATTGTATAACGATTTAGTAATTTGATACTGATAATTATATGTTGTATCTGTGTTTTCGTAAAATCTCTTGGAGTGTAATGCGTTATTTTGGATTACGTATATATGAATTTTTTTTGGTTAGATAGACGAGCAAGGGAGAGAAATTGTTTACGCGTTTTGATAATATTTTTTTTACCATTGTAATAGCATCCTGACTATTGTGTCTCCTATTTTTTTCTTCTAATTTGAAGGCAATATGTTGCTGAGAAATTATGAGTCAATCAGTAGTCAAATAGACTAAAAATTTGCTACTGCAAAAATAAATATTTTGTTATGAGAATTATATATTTTTATTTTTTTAAAATTAAATAATCATAGGAATATGTTATATTAATTAGTCTTATTTAATACAATAGTATGATTTTGAACATAAATTAAATTCTTCAAAATAGTCTAGAAATATATTTATTATTAATGATATATGTAAAATATTGCCTTATTATCCTCTTAATTCTATATTTGGGACATATGTTTTTTTATATAAAGTTTCACCAATAAATGCTTATTAGATTCTTGAATTGTAAAAATATACATAAAGAGAATTCAAATTTCATATGGGTGTTAATTGACTCATAATTTATCATTAAACATTTGCACTCATGATTTTTCTAACAAAACTGAAGCAAATTTTTGTTTCATTTAAGTTCTTTTATTATTTTAAATTTAGTCAGTTTCTAGCCTTTTTCTTTTTATCATTTTGGTCCAAAAGGACCAAAATTGAGTGCAAATTGTATAATGGTATTCTGCATCTTGGAGAATTTTCTTAAAAAAATATTTTCTAATGTGAAAGAAAATAAAAATAGGAAAAAAGTTGAAAATGGAGGGCAAGAAGACAAAAAATATAGATGAAGTGTGACTAATTAAAAATTGGGGAAACTTCCTTACAAAATTTTGCTGAAGGAATGTGATCGTCAAGAATCCAAAATTTTGCTGATGTTCAACGCATTGGCCAGTATAAAATGGACATTGCCAAAAATTTATAGTTGTTCAACAATTGTTTGATAAATTATTTAATTAAACTAACCTACACCAAACTCTATTATTTTTTGTTAATTTTTTTTAGGAGTTTTGTTGATTTGGTTATTATATTTCTTGTGAGGTGTAAAACTTAAGATGTCAGATATTTATTAATTTTATTTGTTGGGTATCAATCTTTTTTATTAATTTGTATTATAATAAAAAAAAACTAAGTATAATGTATAAGTACTTAAAAATATAATTATAACTTATATAACACTTTAAATATGTATTGAAATAATACTTTAATAATGTGAGTACGAGAAATGTTGAACCAACATGATATACAATTGAATATATATTATATTTAAGAATATATTTAGTTTATAAATTAGAACAAGAAGTTTAAATATATTGCATGCACAATATTAAAAAATAGTATAAAAGTGTTTTTTTCTTCAACTCTCATTAATTTTGATTTAAGTCCGCTAGATTTTTTCAACTTTATAAATATCCATTAAGTTTACCATATTCAATCTTTTTGTCCTTGAATTAGATAAAATAGGTTTATCGAATTCAATTTTTTCGTCCTAGATTCTAACCAGCTAAAAGGACGAAAAAGTTGAATTTGGTCCTTAATTTCCATTCATGTTGAATAATTATTTTCCCTTTTTATTTTTTTATTTATTTATTTTGTTGGATTAAATAAAATACATCAACGATCGTCTTTTAATATAAAATAAGATTAATCATAAATTTTCTTTCTTTTTTTTTTATACCTAAGAAAGCAGTTTATGTAAAAAAAGTTAGTTAAGAGCAGTTCTTTATGATAAATTTTTAATTGAGACTTAACATAAGATTCACAATCTAATTTTAGGTGCTAAAGATTAAGGTGGTGTTTGCATTCTCATCTCAAATGTGTAGAAGCACTTTTTTGAGAAGTTAGTGTGACCAATTTTTCCAAAAAAAAAGTACTTCTACACCTAGAGTAGTGGTTGCAAACATAGCCTAATTACTTTGTTTATGTCATGGAAATTTTTCATATATTTCACCTTATTAAGCATTCACAGAAAAACTCTCTAAGAAATTTAAAATTGGAATGTCTTTGGATCAATCAGGGTGGGAGAAATGAACAACACAAGAAATTCAATTTTTTTTCTTCTAAATTTGCCTCTAAAATAAATGTGTGACTTTTACATTCTTGCAAATTCATGATGCATGATTTTAACTCTTATTTTTTAACAACCAAATATTTTAGAAATTTCAATGTTTTTTTTATAAATATTTTTTAATGCCAATTTCGCAGCTTGAGTTCTTATAGGGCGATGAAAAATTGTTCCAAATTTAAAAATGGATACACTTAATTTCATTTTTGTATGTTTCTTTATGATTTTTAAAATTATTTACACGTAAATTTTTGTTTCCAATTTCAGCACATAAATTGATATTTTTTTTTTAGATTTTGTGGTTTATTTGACGCATGGCATGAGATTTTGGCCCTTTAGACGTACATTAAAAAAATATGCAAGTGACACTTGGTTGGTTGAGCCTTTGAAAAAGAGATGCAAGTGCATAATTTGATCTCTAAAAGGAATGTTTATTGGTGTTGGTGACTCCGCGAGAGAAGTCAATCCTTTTACTAATTTGTTTTTTTTCTTTTTTTGGAAAGTATGATGAAGTATCATTTCGATCATTCAAAGTTGACGTTTTTTTTTGTACAATTACATTTATAAGCAGATGTAATTTTTTTTTTATATATAGTTACTCACTTTCATAACTTGGTTATTAGTAGGTTTTGTAATAAACTGTTCCAATTATCACAATAACTATTAAACTGGGGGAGTATGTCTTATGAATAAATTTCAATGTTCATAAATCAATGTTTCTGTGAAAAATAAGTCAAAGTGAAATAGTAATATACTAAATGGTTTTAATTTACAAGACTTTTATCTCGCAAACCCTCTGAAGTTATGTCATCTTTTAGTAACAGGGTCTACTCAGTATTTTCTAAAATCTCTAATTAAAATGGGAATTTGTCGATATACATAAATTTTAATGTTTATAATTAATTGTGTCTTTCAAAATTTGGTATTGTTAGATAGTATTAAGATCCATTTCATCTATGTCCCTACAAAGGAAATAATTACACAAGAGAATCAAAATCTCGAACATCTTCAAATTCAAGATGTATGATGCAACATTATATTTTTATTGAATTTTATAAAAAATAATTTAAATTCTTTATTCTGAATAATTATATCTTTCAATGGTGCCCATGTTGGTTGTGGCTTCAGTTTTTCTTAAATAGAATGCTAAATGCAATCTCATATTTAGGAAAATTGAGAATCAAAATTTCTCACTGTGAGATTGAAGAATGTGTTTGTGAACAATTCCAGAAAAAAAGAGCAGCGTTTGTTGGTGAAGTTGTCCTAATTGCTGACATAAGAATTAGTTTAATTATGGATCCTCGCTTTCCAAAGCAAATGTCACCATTGGTAAAAAAAAAAAAAAAAATTCTTTTTCCAGTATTGTGGAGTTCATTTATTTTATATTTTCACGAAAAGAAGAGAGATATGAAAAGGATTTTACTTATAACCCGAAAAGCATTAAATTATGGGAAGATGGAATAAAGAATTGCGGGTATAACCAAATTAAGAATTTGGACTATTCATCAGCTATTTTCAATTGAACATCCATTATAGATTTCAGTTACATATTTTTTCATGTTACTCTTTGTGAATGATTTCAATTGCCTACTTTTATATTTATGAATCGTGTCTCTTTTGTTTTGCTTTGTAGGTTAGATCAGTGTACTAAGTGAATGTTTATTTTCACCTAATACCATATTTGTTGTGCATTTCTATCCACCATTGTTACATTCATCCTAAAATGTGATATCCGCATAAATATTCTCAATTTGGTCTTTTTTTTTTAAAAAAAAAAAAGCTTGATTGTGAATTTATGACTTAAAAAACTAACAACATTAATTAATTTTAACGTTTAGTATTCTCCTAAAATGTTTGCACTCATGATTTTGTAACAAATTTGTGTTGGGGAATAAGTTGCACGGATCTATTCGGGATGAATATTTAAATACAAATTTAATTCTTATAATTATTACTAGCATGAATTAATCCTATATTAATTCAAATAAAAATCCAACGCATGCGGAAATTCTACGAGTTTACGTGAACATACCTCTTGGGACGACAATGGTCTTGTTGATTAGACACACCAAAAGAAATTCCCAAGTATTCCCTTAATCCTTGCTCGACTATCCGGTGGTAGGACGCTTGCGAACAATTAACAAAAGGAAAATAAACTTTGTTGCACCACCTTTGTGGATTTACTAATTTTTCCAGCACATGGAATTGTACTTGGGAATGAAAGAATCATCCCCTATTTATAGAGTAGTGGTGGTCGAAATTTTGGGGCAAAAACAATGTGGGAAAATCGTTTCTTGATCTCCAAGAAATCTTGAATATATCTCCTATATTCTTTTTCCCATAATTATAATATTCCACAAAATCCCACCTACTCTTTGTTATGGAATATTTTCGAAAATTATAGGGCAAGAATCCAAGATTTGGATCTTCTTGATTTTATGAGATATTCTTGTATTTCAAGAAATACATATCTTCCATAATATCTTTTCAAGAAAATCAAGAAAATCTTTCTTTCCCTTAATTATCAAAAATTTCGAAAATTGCTCTATGGATAACCAAGTGGGAGATTTCTTGAATTTAATTAGATAATCTTGTATTCCAAGAATACATATCTTCATTCCATAACAAAATTCAAAGAAAATCTTTCTCCCCTTTTATCCATAAATTTCAAAAATTATGAGGAAAAATAAGCAACAATATTTATTTTATTTTAAACACCTTTTTCAGTTATTCGACTATATGTTGGGCTACTTAGGGGGCCTTTAGGAGAATTAAGATTGGACCTTCCAATGGATCTTGAATTATCAATATTGAGCTACAATATTATTCAAGCCCATAAATATTAATTAATCCCATTACATAATTAATATTGCACTATCCATCTTAACTCATATTACAGTCAATATGTCTCTCGGTTATTATTTCCCGTGTTTAAGATTATCTAGCCCATTAATTAATTCAAGCCACTGAAATAGCTTTCCGTTAATTAATATCTTTTGTCCTTGGTTAAGGAACGGTTCAACATTATTATCCATACCGGAAACTAGTTCCACTTGCAAGATTTGGTATGATAAAGCTTATGAACCTCCCAAGGGGGAAAAATCGAACAAAGCGTGCTTGCACCGCGATTCTCCGTATTAAATCTTAGCAATCACATGTGACCAATAATATTGCCCAAGATAAAAAGTATTGAATCTCGTTGATTCTCTACCCATGATAAGTCAAAGCAATAGTTACCAACCACACGTGCTCCTATTTAAGGAATGAAGATTAAGAAATAACGAACCACTGAGGTCTAATTCTTCCTTGTTCGATTCAAAGAATTTGTCCTCCTCAGAGGTCCTATTCAAAGGCACCCGGTCATGCACTAGTGTAATCTCTTGGTCAAGACAAGCCAATCCGAGCCTTACATTTCAACCTTTCACGATGGATTGTTCATTTCCATCTAGGTCGTGAATGGTGTACTTTTAGTTACAAGTGACTGTTAATTTAATCTTCTGTCATCTGGTATCACTAAATTAACTAAAATGTAACACGTATTATTTATTGAACAGTTATGCAGTAAATATATGTAACATTCGATGATATTTAAAGCATCAGTGATAAACAATTTATTTCAAAGAAATAAGTCCGAAAATTAGGTTTTGATCATACAAAGTAAAAGCATACTTTCCAAAGATAAATCCCAACAATCTCCCACTTATACTCAAAGTCTGCTTTTAAGTATACTACAACATGTCTCGTGTAGTTCCTAATACGTGACATCTAATGTCACCTACACGAACCTAATAATTTCTCCCACTTATACTCAAAGCAGATTGACAACGGTCTTGACACCTATTCCTTCCACATGTCTCTAATGTATTCAGAGGCAGACCCTTTGTGAATGGATCTGCTAGGTTGTCTTCTGACGCTATCTTTGTCACATCTATATCTCCTCTCTAACGAGATCTCGTATAAGATGGTATTTCCTTTCAATGTGTTTCTTTGGCTTTGTGGGCTCTTGGTTCCTTTGAATTTGCAATCGCCTTTCCATTGTCACACAATAGATAAAGATGATTCTCGCCGGGCGAATTCGAACCACATTCAAGTCCACTAGGAAGTTCTTGAGCCAAACCGCTTTCTTTTCACTCCATAGCGACTACATATTCGGCTTCCATGGTAGAATCTGCGACGCATTTACGCTTGACGCTTCTCCATGTCACGGCTCCCTCCCCCATGCAAAAACACACTCTGGGAGGTAGATTTTCCGAGTCTATGTCCGATTGGAAATCCGAGTCCGTGTAGGCCGATGGGGATTAGACTATCTGACCGATAAATTAACATTATATCCCGAGTTCTTTTTTTCAGATACTTGAGAATGTTTTTAATCGCTGGTCCAATGTTCTTTCCCCGGGTTACTTTGATATCTTGCCACCATGCCAACGACAAAAGCGGATATCCGGGTCTCGTATACACAACATTGCATACATAAAGGCTTCCGACAAATAGAAGCATATGGAATGCCTCTCATGTCATCTATCTCCTTTTTTATGCCTTAGGGCACATTTTCTTGGATAGATGGATTCCATGTCTAAAAGGTACGAAACCTTTCTTGGAATCTGCATCTTTGTCAATCGTTTCAAGACGGTGTCTATGTATGAAGCTTCATGATAAGCCTACCATCCTTTTCTTGCGATCTCGAAAGTGATCTTGATCCCAAGGATGTGTGCGACTTCCCTAAGTCCTTCATATCAAACCTGTTTTTGAAAGCCATGCCCTTACGTCTGATAACACCTTTACATCGTTCCCGATGATCGGAATGTCGTCTACGTATAGTACTAAGAATACCAATGCAGTTCCGACACGCTTTTTGTACACACAACTTTCGAACTCGTTTTGATCAAACCCATAAGACTTTATAACATGATCAAAACATTGGTTCCAAGCTCGATGCTGTTTGAGTCCGTAAATGGACTTCATGAGCTTACAAACTAGGTGTTCTTGGCCTTTTTCAATGAAGCCTTGGGGTTGTTGCATATAGATCTCTTCATCAAGACTTCCGTTAAGGAAAGCTGTCTTGACATCCATTTGCCAGATTTCAAAGTCGAGATGCGCAGCAATCGATAAGAGAATTCGGATGGACTTGAGCATGGCTACGGCTGAAAAAGTTTCCTCATAATCGATCCCTTCTTTCCGAGTATAACCTTTCGCCACCAGTCTTGCCTTGATGGTTTCCACCTTCCCGTCCAGTCCTCTTTTTCTCTTATACACCCACTTGCAACCAATGGGTTTGACCCCATTAAGTGGTTCGACTAGCTCCCACACTCTGTTATGATTTATAGAACCCATTTCGGCTTTCATTGTTGTTTGCCAAGAATCTGAATCCTTGTCTTGGATTGCCTCGTCATATGTCCATGGGTCTGATTCGTCTTGTCCGAGAATCAAGTCCGAGGACTCTCCTATTCCCATGAATCTCTTGGGCTGTTTCACAACCCTCCCACTATGACGAGGTTCCGGTTGTGTAAGTGTGTCGTTGGTATGTCATCTTGTACAGTTGGCATTGAGGTTAGCCCCCTTAGCTCATTTAAGGTAATCTCACTTCTGGGTCTTCTTTCGTTCATATAGTCTTCTTCCAAAAATCTAAAGTGGGTGCTTATTACCACCTTTTGATCTTTAGGACCATAGAACATACACCCTTTTGTTCCCTCGGGGTATCCCACAAACAACCTTAATTCTGATCGAGGATCCAATTTACCGACTTCCTTGTCCAACACGTAGGCCGGACACCCCCAAATTCTCATGTGTCTCAAACTAGGCTTGCGCCCGGTCCACAATTCTTTGGGAGTTTTGGGAACCGATTTGGATGGCACCAAGTTCAAATGTAGGTCATTTGTTTCCAAGGCATGACCCCCGCGACTTGGGAAGATTTGCATAACTCATCATAGATCTAACCATTTCCAAAAGAGTTCCGTTTTTTCTTTCTGCAACCCCGCTTTTTGTTGAGGGGTTCCGGTGCGATTAATGATGCAATCCTTTCATCGAACAAGTAGTTCAAAAACTCATCATTTGAGGTATTCGCCTCCACGATCGGATCATAGAGACTTGATACGTTTTTCCCTATGATTCTCTGCTTGAGCCTTAAATTCTTTGAATTTCTCAAAGGTCTCGAGTTATGCTTCATAAGGAAAATATAATCGTATTCTTTGAGTAATCATCAATAAAAATGACAAAATACTCATAACCTCCTCTTGCTTTGGTTGACATTGGACCACATACATCTGTGTGAACGATCTCTAACACATCTTTGGCTTTATTCCCCTTGGCTCCAAATGCCCTCTTGGTCATTTTACCCTCCAAACATGATTCGCAGGTTGGAATTGGTTCAACTTGGAGAAACTTCAAAGGAACCGCCTTTCACCAACCTTTGGATCCTCTTTTCGATTTATATGACCCAATCTTAGATGCCATAGAAGTGTTTCGCTCACGTCGTGACGTTTTCTTTTCTCGGAAATAGTTGATGTGTTATAGGATGCATTTCGTGAGTGGTGTGCATAGTTAATTGTATAGAGATTATTCGATAACGTTCCATGACAGATAAATTTATCAAAAAGAGAAATGGTAACAACTTTATTAAAAGTAACCGAATATCCATCAAGAAAAAGTGTAGAAACTGAAATTAAATTCTTTCTAAAATTCGGAACGTAAAGAACATCTCTTAAAATTAAAACTATGTCTTCAAAAGACAAAAGCACTTCTCCCATCGCTTCACCGCCACTCTCAGAAGATCGCCCGAAGGTGATGAGGATCTCACTCCCACTAAGTTGCCGGGTCCGCTTGAACCCTCAGTAAAGTGAAACAAACATGATCGGTGGATCCTCAGATCCACCACCCATAAATGGGAGGCATACGCCGCTAAACAAGTTTCAACAACTAGTGCGTGAGAATTACCTTTTTTCCATTCCTTTTTGGTTTGGAACAGGCTAACCTCCAATGTCCTTTCTCACCGCAATTAAAATATTTTCCTTTTGGTCCTTTCTTGACACTTAAACAGCTAACTGTCTTTTTCTCACTTTTCTTAGTGATGAGTTTGCTTTGGTTCTGACCACTTTCCTTTTCTTGAGACTTGCCTTCCACTGGCCTAGATCTCGAGAAAAGACTTTTGGTCACCAATGCTTCGTCTTTCTTTCCTAAATGCTTCTCTATTTTCTCCAAGGCTTCTTGTAGGATGTCCATAGTAAACATGTGATCACTCATCACAAAAATACAGTAAAACCCATCGAAGCATCTTGGAAGAGTTAGCAAAAGAAATTCGATTTGGGCCTCATCACAATACTTAGTACCGAGATAAGCCAGTTTTTCAAAATGGTGTTTAATTCTGAGAACATGCTCCCTCACGGGTGTTCCCTCAGCCATCTTTAGCCTGGCTACGTCGTCATTTTTAAACTAATTGATCATGCGGTCTTTTGTTAAAAACATTTCTTCAAGACTTTGCATAATTTCTGCAGCAGACTCAACACCTTCATGAATGTGTCTCAAATCATCAGACAGTGAAGTCAAGATTACACGTTTCATGGGTTCATTGGCCTGCTCCCAAATATTATACGATGTCTTTCCGCATTAGATGATTCATCAGTATGCTTACGTGGCTTGGGTACATCAAGAACCCAATGATGTTCTTGTGCAGGTAGGACAAAACTCATATTTCGTTTCCAAACGTTATAGTTGTCACCAGTTAATTGGTGTTCTTTGAGTGTATATAACAGTGGATTAAAAGGTTGCGACATGATGAACTGAAATAAACAATAATATGCATAAGCACAAATATATCACAAGGTTCGATCACATGCATCATATTAAAATCTCAAAAAAATATGAACATGTATCAACCAACATCTCAAAACAGTTTAAATAGGCTACATGGGGTGGGTCATTATTTAAACACATTCAAGCAAGTTACAAAGAAGAACAATTACAAACCTTTAATATCCAGATTAATAGTTGGCTCCCACTTGACCAATATAAAATTGACAGGGACTTCGGGGAAGTATATGCATATCAATTTTATACCTAAGTAATAACCATGATTAAATACAGAATTATTATTTCGCTTTGAACGAGCCTCGTGGGGAGGGTCATCGTCGCCACTAGTAATAATCCACAATCATCCATTTGGAATTCATTCATGTGAAAGCTAACTTTTGACCGTCACGTGGGGGGAATTTCTCCAAAAGAATTCACAAATAAATAAATCATGGAGGTCAAAATTAATTCAATTTTATTTTCCGGAATAAAATTGTCAATTAATTATTTAAACATACTTAGTAATTTTGAAGGTGAGATTTTTCATTGGGTAACTCTCATGCAAACACATTTAAACAAATTAAATAAAGCATAAGATAACACAATAATAAATCAAGCAAAGCGGAAAAATAAACATATTGGGCACAAATTATCCAATTGTCATGGTTTGATTTTTCTTGGCTTGATTTTGAAGAAACACCGTCTTGAATTTCTCCCACTCGATCGTCTCGAAAAAAAATACTTCGTCTCGAAACGCCACGCCAAGTAGCTCGCAGCCGGGATGTACTCCCGCATCCGGCCGGCCCCTTGGCAGCCTCGCCCGATTCTCCGTATTATATCTTAGCAATCACATGTGACCAATAATATTGCCCAAGATAAAAAAGTATTGAATCTCGTTGATTCTCTACCCATGATAAGTCAAAGCAATAGTTACCAACCACACCTGATCCTATTTAAGGAACGAAGATTAAGAAATAACGAACCACTGAGGTCTAATTCTTCCTTGTTCAGTTCTGAAGAATTTGTCCTCCTGTAGGTCCTATTCAGTGCATCAGTCATGCACTAGTGTAATCTCTTGGTCAAGACAAGCCAATCCGAGCCTTACACTTCAACCTTTCACGATGGATTGTTCATTTCCATCTAGGTCGTGAATGGTGTACTTTTAGTTACAAGGGACTGTTAATTTAATCTTCTGTGATCTGGTATCACTAAATTAACTATAATGTAACACGTACTATTTATTGAACAGTTATGCAGTAAATATATGTAACATTCGATGATATTTAAAGCATCAGTGATAAACAATTTATTTCAGTAAATAAGTCCGAAATTCAGTTTTGATTATACAAAGTAAAAGCATACTTTCCAGTATAATCCCAACAATTTGAAGCAAATTTTGGTGTAATTTTTATTCATTTATGATTTTTAATTTTAGTCCATTTTAAATTATCTTTTTTTTTTGGGTCCAAAAGGACCAAAATTGTGAGCAAAATATACAAAGACCTTTGAATGGTATTTTGCATCTTGGAGAATTTACATTTAAAAAATATTTTCAGGTGCGAAAGCAAAAAAAAAAAAAAAAAGAAAAAAAAGGATAAAATTAGAAGATGGACAAGAAGACATCATATATAAATGAAGTCTGACTAACCAAAAAATTAATGGGGAAGGTTTCATACAAATTCTTGCTGAAATAAATTTGATCGTAAAAAATTCAAAAATTTCAGGATGATGTTCGACGAGTTGATCAATCTAAAATAGACACTGACTCGAAATTGATAGTTGATCACCAAGTGTTCGATAAATTATTTAATTAAACAAAAGCTACGACAACCTTTATGATATTTTGTTAAATCTATTTTTTTGGGTTTGGAGTTGCATGTTATTTGGTTATTATTTTCCTCTACATGTTTAAAACTTAAGATGACATGTACAACACAACTAAATACATTTTAGATATTTATTGATTTTCATTGTTTTTTTATAATTTAAATTAAAATATAATTATGATAATGCATGAGCATTTAAAATTAAAATTATAAATTATACAATATTATCAATTATGTATTAAAATAATATTTTAATAATGTGAATATAATAAATGTTGAACCAACATGATGTACAATTGTATATTCATTGTATTTAAGAATACATTTAGTTTATAAATTAGAATAAAAAATATAAATATATTGCAAATATACAATTTTAAAAATTGGTATAGTCCGCTAACTATTTTCAACTTTAGATATAGCCTCTTAAGTTTACCAAATTCAATAGTTTAACATGAAACTAGCTAAAATAGATTTACCAAATTCAATTTTTTCGTCCTTAATTTTAACAGACTAATAGGACAAAAAAGTTGAGTTTGGTCCTTCATTTTCTCCAATATTGATTAATTTTTTCCTTTCCATTTTTAATTATATTTTTATTTATTTGGATGGATTCAGTATGATATGATAGTAATTGCATTTTTCTATAAATTGAGATTAATAATCAGGATTATAATAATCACAATTCTCTTTTTTTTTCCCCTTTTCCCCCAATTACCTAAAGAATGAATATGCACAAAGTTTAGTCAAGTGCAAATTCTTTTTGGTAAGATGTCTGTTGTCACCAGATTTATCACACATCAACATCACCAGATTTATCACCAGATTTATCACACGTCAGCAGGACGAATTATCACACGTCAGCAGGTCCCACCGAGACCACGTGATTTGTCGTGCTTAGTGATTTGTCGTGCTTATTGATTTGTCATGCTTTATGATTTGTCGTGCTGGTCCTCTTTATATAAAGGACCTCACCTTTCATTGTAAAAAGAAAAAAGATTATGGAATGTTTCCCTCATTCCACTTATATACCTACACCCACATTTCAGGGAAGAACTACGGTTCTTCCCGCAGTGTTCTTGTTCGATTACTTATTTGTTTGGTGGTCAAATTTAACAAGCCACATCAGAATTCATAAATTATTTGACCGTCAACAATTGGCGCTAGAAGGAGGGTGAGGATTGAAGTCGATGTTCGTCAAGAACAACAAGAAATCCAAAAAACCCAAGAAATCTCAAGAACACCACCAACAAAAAATTCCTCAATACACAAACCCAGAAAATACATACAGACAGATATAGATACGAACAGAGGAAGAGGAAGGAGGCTCCCCCGGTGCACGCGCCGCCGTGGCACCATCTCACCTCCGTCGCCTTCGGCTCCGCGACCGCATCATTAGAAGCCCAAAATCCAAAATCAAAACCCCCAAACAAAAAATCCAACAAACAAACCCACATACCAGATGTATACATACACGTATACATACAAAAAAGAAGAGATAGAAAAATGAAGAACAAGGCCGTGGAGCCGCCACTTTCAAATTTACCTCCCGACCTAAATGTATGCCCTTCTGACGACAACCACTCCAATATCATCAGCTGAAACCTCCGTGGTTGAATCACCGGATTCAACCGCAACCACGCCATGCTCCGGCAGCCACGACGACGCGCCCGCGTCACAGCCCTGCGTCCGATTCATGAGCAACCGAGCCAGAGCCAGAGCCTCCGTGCCTCAAATCGGCAAACGCCGCCTCACCTCCGCCATGTCCCGAGGCCCCAACCGGTTGCCATCATCATCGCCCATCTCCGTTCTCAGCCGAAATTTGAATCGCGGCGCCATCGACTCGGCGGCGCCAGCCGAAATGGCACCGCTTTGGGGCATTCCTGGCGTTGGGAGGTGAGCCCGTTGGTCTGATCTCAATTTGTGGGCGTGGTTTCCTAAGTGTGGGCTTGGTCTGATTTCATAAAATGGGTAATGGGCTTGACCTATTAATCAAATGATCAGGCTTTATAAAAGAAAGGTGCAGGCATTAGAAATGATGGGCCAACCAGCTCTACTAATAAATAGTGGGCTCAATTTTTTATATTGGGCCCCATTTTTATTTGGTTAGAGTTTTGGGCCCAGCTTCTTATTTGAACAAATGGTTGGGCTTTCTTGAAGTACACAATTTCGTTGCTGAGATTAATGGGTCAGAACCATTTTGTTAAAAAATAATATCTTCGGCCCAGGTTTGGGGCTCAAGTCTTGGACATATTAATTTATGGGCCTGGGCTATTGGCTGATTAATTTGTAGGCCCAATTTTTTTGGCCCCCTAAAAAAAGGGGGGGGGGCAGCGAGCAACAGCAGTTTGGGAGAAGAAAATTAGACGAGCACCCGGATTCTCGCGAGCAACTCAAAGAATCTATGGGTAGTCCTTTTACCCACCCCACTAGGTTTATTATGTTTATGTCCTCGTGGCTTTTCATTAATTCGTTTATTTTCATTTATTTTGGTCATGCCTACGAATGGTCGCACCTAAGCCGGACGACCAGAACAAAGACGAACGAGCCGAAGTTTATGTTCACCGACAAATGATTAGTACTCGAGATACCCGCAAAGAAAAAGCGAGTTATGGGTACGCAGTCGCAACTAAATAAGACGACTCGTACTTGCAGATACCCGCAGCAAAGCGAGTGATGAGTACGGGGTCGCAACTAAATAAGATGACCCGAGTACGAATAGTGATCGCACCTAAATAAGACGATCATAAAACAAGAAAGGTGGGGTTGCATATAAGTTAACCCATCTGGTCGTAGCTAAATAAGATGATCAATCTGATTGCACCTCAATAAGACAATCAAAAAATGAAAGAAGTCAGGGTGGAACATAGACACATATCATGTTCGAAATCATTCAAAAGAAAACGGCACTACCGGCCAAATTACAAAAAGCCACTTGTACGATTATGCCCGCCTACTCGGCGCTGGCAATACCGCCTTCTCGGCGACAATTATGCCCGCCTATTCGATGCTGGCACTACCACCTTTTCGGCGATGATTATGCCCGCCTATTCGGCGCTGGCACTACCGCCTTTTCGGCGATGATTATGCCCGCCTATTCGGTGCTGGCACTACCGCCTTCTCGGCGATGAGATCGTCGGCCTTTACGGCGACGACCAGCCAGCCTTCTCAGCGTCGGCTTTCCGCTACCTCGGCGATGTCCAGTCCGCCGATTTAGCGAAGTATTCTCCGCCTTCTCGGCGATGAGATCGTCGGCCTTTACGGTGACGACCAGCTCGCCTTCTCGGCGTCGGCTTTCTGTTATCTCGGCGATGTCCAGTTCGTCGTTTTAGCAAAGTATTCTCCACCTTCTCGGCGATGAGATCATCAACCTTTACGGCGATGACCAGCCCGCCTTCTCGACGTCGGCTTTCCGCTATCTCGGCAATGTCGGTCGCCATTTAGCGAAGTATTCTCCACGCTTCTCGGCGATGAGATCGTCGGCCTTCTTACGGCGACCAGCCCGCCTTTACTTTCGGCGTCGGCTTTTTATCTATCGGCGATGTCCAGTCCGCCATTTTAGCGAAGTATTCTCCACCTTCTCAGCGATGAGATCGTCGGCCTTTATGGCAACGACAAGCCCGCCTTCTCGGCATCAACTTTCCGCTACCTCGGCGATGTCCATTCCGCCGTTTTACCGAAGTATTCTCCGCCTTTTCGGCGATGAGATCGTCGGCCTTTACGGCGACCACCAGCCCGCCTTCTCGGCATCGGCTTTCCACTATCTCGGCGAAGTCCAGTCCGCAATTTTAGCGAAGTATTCTCCATCTTCTCGGCGATGAGATCGTCGGCCTTTACGGCGACGACCAGCCCGCCTTCTCGGCATCGGCTTTCCGCTATCTCGGCGATGTCCAGTCCGCCGTTTTAGCAAAGTATTCTCCACCTTCTCGGCGATGAGATCGTCAGCCTTTACGGCGATGACCAGTCTGTCTTCTCGGCGTCGGCTTTCCGCTATCTCGGCGATGTCCAGTCCGCCATTTTAGCCAAATTCTTCTCGCTTCTCGGCGATGAGATCGTCGGCCTTCTGGCGACGACCAGCCCCGCCTTCTCGGCGTCGGCTTTCCGCTACCTCGGCGATGTCCAGTCTGCCATTTTAGCGAAGTATTCTCTGCCTTCTCGGCGATGAGATTGTCGGCCTTTACGGTGATGACCAGCCCGCCTTCTCGGCTCCGGCTTTCCGCTATCTCGGCGATGTCCAGTCCGCCATTTTAGCAAAGTATTCTCCGCCTTCTCGGCGATGAGATCGTCGGCCTTCTGGCGGCGACCCGGCCCGCCTTCTCGGCGTCGGCTTTCCGTATCTCGGCAATGTCGATCCGCCATTTTAGCGAAGTATTCTCCGCGCTTCTCCGGCGATGAGATCGTCGGCCTTCTGGCGGCAACCCGGCCAACCTTCGGCGTCGGCTTTCCGCTATCTCGGCGATGTCCAGTCCGCCGTTTTGGCAAAGTATTCTCCGCCTTCTCGGCGATGAGATCGTCGGCCTTTACGGCGACGACCAGCCCGCCTTCTCGGCGTCGGCTTTCCACTATCTCGGCGATGTCCAGTCCGCCATTTTAGCGAAGTATTCTCCACCTTCTCGGTGTTGACTCTTTGTTTCGGCGTGACCGGTCCGCCTCTATCAGCGTTAACATGCTTGCCTTCATCGACTTTGGCCCTCTTGTAGGACTGCATAGTCAATCAGACAATTTATACAGGGTAAAGATCGCAAACTGCTCAGTCGTAAGTGGTCGACGACGAGCTCAAAATTTATTCTTATAAATCACACAGCTAGTAAGACGATCTGGACAGAGGAATGTCACAAACTGCTCGGCCGTAAGTTGTCAATGACGAGCGCAAATTCTCCTAGCTCCCTCAAGTATCTCCGGCTCTCTTCGACGAGCCATCTCTGAAGACCTGTTCATCCCGAGCAGGATCCCATCTGGCTCTCTCTCACGAGCCATCTCTGAAGACCTGCTCATCCCGAGCAGGATCCCATCTGGCTCTCTCTCACGAGCCATCTCTGAAGACCTGCTCATCCCGAGCAGGATCCCATCTGGCTCTCTCTCACGAGCCATCTCTGAAGACCTGCTCATCCCGAGTAGGATCCATCTGGCTCTCTCTCACTAGCCATCTCTAAAGACCTGCTCATCCCGAGCAGGATCCCATATGTCTCTCTCTCACGAGCCATCTCTGAAGACCTGTTCATCCCGAGCAGGATCCCATCTGGCTCTCTCTCACGAAGCTATCTCTCAAGACACTGCTCATCCCGAAAGCGATCCCATCTGCTCTCTCTCACGAGCCATCTCTCAAGACTCCGCTCATCCCGGTAGGATCCCATCTGGCTCTCTCTCACTAGCCATCTCTAAAGACCTGCTCATCCCGAGCAGGATCCCATCTGTCTCTCTCTCACGAGCCATCTCTAAAGACCTGCTCATCCCAAGCAGGATCCCATTCGGCTCTCTCTGACGAGCCATCTCTGAAGACCTCCTCATCCCGAGCAGGATCCCATATGGCTCTCTCTCACGAGCCATCTCTGAAGACCTGCTCATCCCGAGCAGGATCCCATCTGGCTCTCTCTCATGAGCCATCTCTGAAGACCTGCTCATCCCAAGCAGGATCCCATCTGGCTCTCTCTCACGAGCCATCTCTGAAGACTTGCTCATCCTGAGCAGGATCCCATCTGGCTCTCTCCAACGAGCCATCTCTGTGTTGGGATTATACTAGAAAGTATGCTTTTTACTTTTGTATAATCAAAACTGAATTTCGAACTTATTTACTGAAATAAATTGTTTATCACTGATGCTTTAAATATTATCGAATGTTACATATATTTACTGCATAACTGTTCAATAAGTCATACGTTTTACATTATAGTTAATTTAGTGATACCAGATCACAAAAGATTAAATTAACAGTCCCCTGTAACTAAAAGTACGCCATTCACGACCTAGATGGAAATGAACAACCCATCGTGAAAGGTTGAAGTGTAAGGCTCAGATTGGTTTGTCTTGACCAAGAGATTACACTAGTGCATGACTGATGTACTGAATAGGACCTACAGGAGGACAAATTCTTCAGAACTGAACAAGGAAGAATTAGACCTCAGTGGTTCGTTATTTCTTAATCTTCGTCCCTTAAATAGGATCATGTGGGATTGGTAACTATTGCTTTGACTTATCATGGGTAGAGAATCAACGAGATTCAATACTTTTTATCTTGGGCAATATTATTAGTCACATGTGATTGCTAAGATTTAATACGAAGAATCGTGTGCAAGTGCACTTGTTTGATTTGCCCCCTTGGGAGGTTCATAAGCTTTATCATACCAAATCTTGCAAGTGGAATTAGTTTCCGGTATGGATAATAATGTTGAACCGTTCCTTGACCAAGGATAAAAGATATTAATTAATGGAAAGCTAATTCAGTGGCTTGAATTAATTAATGGGCTAGATAATCTTAAACACGGGAAATAAAAACCGGGAGCCATATGGACTGTAATATGGGTTAAGATGGATAGTGCAATATTAATTATGTAGTGGGATTAATTAATATTTATGGGCTTGAATAATATTGTGGCTCAATATTAGATATTCAAGGTCCATTAGAAGGTCCAATCTTAATTCTCCTAAAGGCCCCCTGAGTAGCCCAACATATAGTCCAATAACTGAAAAGATGATTAAATAAAATAAATATTGCTGCTTATTTTTCCAAGAAAAATTCGAAAATTATGGATAAGTTGGGAGAAAGATTTTCTTTGAATTTTGTTATTGGATGAAGATATGTATTTTTGGAATACAAGATTATCTCATTAAATTCAAGAAATCTCCCACTTGGTTAATTCATAAGAGATTTTAAAAAATTTGAAATATAGTGGGCAAGAAAGATTTTCTTGATTTTCTTGAAAAGATATTATGTTAGATATGTATTTCTTGAAATACAAGAATATCTCATAAATTCAAGAAGATTCAAATCTTGGAATCTTGCACACCCTATATTTCGAAAATATCCATATCAATAGAGAAGGTGGGATTTTGTGGAATATTATAATTATGGGAGAAAGAATATAGGAGATATATTCAAGATTTCTTGGAGATCAATAAAAGATTTTCCCACATTATTTTAACCTAAAAATTCGACCACCTCATGCTCTATAAATAGGGGATGATTATTTCATTCCCAAGTACAATTCCATGTGCTGGAAAAATTAGTAAATCCACAAAGGTGGTGCAACATAATTTATTTTCCTTTTGTTAAATCGTTCACAAGTGTCCTTCCACCGGATAGTCGAACGAGGTCTAAGGGAATACTTGGGAAGTCCTTTCGGTTAGTCTATTCAGCTACACCGTTGCCATCTCAAGAGGTACGTTCACGTAAACTCGTAGAATTCCGCATGCGTAGGTTTTACGTGAATTATTATATGCATGATATGTTGTTGGATTATTATTTGAATTAATATAGGATTAATTCATGCTAGTAATAATTATAAGAATTAAATTTGTATTTAAATATTCACCCCGAATAGATCTGTGCAACTTATTCCCAACAAGCGCATATCGAGCCACGGTTTAAGACTCAATTTTTTAAATTGTAATTTAATTCGTTGACATTAAATTTGAAATTGGATAGTAGAATTGCTAGATCTGTTTTGCAGGTATCCAATTGTCATTGAATTTAATGTGTTTATTTATGCATGCATATAAATTGTGGTTTTTAATTCGATTCTTTCGGATTCGTTTTGCCTCGTGAGAAAATCCACGAGTAGATTAGTATTTGTTTGATTTGATCAATGTAATAGACTAGTCTATATCTAGGTTTATTTA
This sequence comes from Stenogyne calaminthoides, assembly GCA_037126765.1. NCBI lineage: Eukaryota > Viridiplantae > Streptophyta > Magnoliopsida > Lamiales > Lamiaceae > Stenogyne > Stenogyne calaminthoides. Next base: position 2,316,258 of record JBBCBC010000031.1, on the reverse strand, counting down.
TTTTGTAAATAAATTGTAACCGGATCGGAAACGGAGGCGGAGACTAAGAATTAAAAGACGGGATCCAAAACCGGCGTAAGCGTCGTCGCCATTAAAATGTGCCAGGAGGCACGCCTACGACGCGGACGCTATGATGCCAAGACGGGCTTAAAGCGAGGCCGAGGGGCAGAGCGCGACGCGATCCAACGAAGGACGACGCTGGCGCTGCAGGCAGTGCGGAACCGCTTTAGGCGCGTGCGGGCGACGACGGTGACGACGCAGGCAACGCGGCATCATGCGCGGGTGGGCGATGTCGCCTAGGCGCGCCGGACGGTGCGGCGCGTCTGTGAGCGGACGGGCAACACGGCATCCGGGCGGGCGACACTAGCACTTTCGTCACGGGCGACATCGCCGCCGAGAAAGCGGCGACATTAGGCGCTTCGGGCGGGCGTCTTGCTTGTGCCAAAGGTGCACGGACGGATTTGCTTTCGCCAAAGGGCCGGCAGATATGGGGCGTGCATCTCGGTGCGCGAAATTTGCTGGCGTGGCGTTTCGAGACGGAGTATTTTTTTGAGACGATCGAGTGTGAGAAATTCAAGACGGTATTTCTTCAAGATCAAGCCAAGAAAAATCAAACCATGACAATTGGATAATTTGTGTCCAATATATTTTTTTTCTGTTTTGCTTGATTTATTTTGTGCTATCTTATGCTTTATTTAATTTGTTTAAATGTGTTTGCATGAGAGTTGCCCAATGAAAAATCTCACCTTCAAAATTACTAAGTGTGTTTAAATAATTAATTGACAATTTTATTCCGGATAATAAAATTGAATTAATTTTGACCTCCATGATTTATTTATTTGTGAATTCTTTTGGAGAAATTCCCCCCACGGGACGGTCAAAAGATAGCTTTCACATGAATGAATTCCAAATGGATGATTGTGGGTTATTACTAGTGGCGACGATGTTGGGATTCTACTGGAAAGTATGCTTTTTACTTTGTATAATCGAAACTGAATTTCCAGACTTATTTACTGAAATAAATTGTTTATCACTGATGCTTTAAATATGATTGAATGTTACATATATTTACTGCATAACTGTTCAATAATTCGTACGTGTTACATTGTAGTTAATTTAGTGATACCGGATCACGAAGATTAAATTAATCCCTTCCCTTTGTAACTAAAAAAGTACGCCATTCACGACCTAGATGGAAATGAACAACCCATCACGAAAGGTTGAGGTGTAAGGCTCGAGATTGGTTTGTCTTGACCAAGAGATTACACTAGTGCATGATGATCTTATTTGAATATGACCTGGGAGGATAAATTCTTGAGCCCAACAAGGAAGAATTAGACCTCAGTGGTTCGTTGTTTCTTAACCTTCGTCCCTTAAATAGGATCACGTGGGATTGGTAACTATTGCTTTGACTTATCATGGGTAGCTAATCAGAGAGAGATTCAATACTTTTTATCTTGGACAATATTATTAGTCACATGTGATTGCTAAGATTTAATACGAAGAATCGTGTGCAAGTACGCTTGTTTGATTTGCCCTGGGAGGTTCATAAGCTTTATCATACCAAATCTTGCAAGTGGAATTAGTTTCCGGTATGGATAATAATGTTGAATCGTTCCTCGACCAAGGACAAAAGATATTAATTAACGGAAAGCTATTTCAGTGGCTTGAATTAATTAATGGGCTAGATAATCTTAAACACGGGAAATAATGACAGGGAGCCATATTGACTGTAATATGGGTTAAGATGGATAGTGCAATATTAATTATGTAGTGGGATTAATTAATATTTATGGGCTTGAATTATATTGTGGCTCAATATTAAATATTTAAGGTCCATTAGAAGGTCCAATCTTAATTCCCTTAAAGGCCCCCTGAGTAGCCCAACATATAGTCCATTAACTGAAAATGTGATTAAAATAAAATAAATATTGTTGCTTAATTTTTCCTAATTATTTCAAAATTTATGGATAAAAGAGGGAGAAAGATTTTCTTTGAATTTTGTTATGGAATGAAAATATGTATTCTTGGAATACAAGATTATCTCATTAAATTCAAGAAATCTCCCACTTGGTTATTCATAAGGGATATTTCGAAATTTTTGAAAATAGAGGGCAATAAATATTTTCTTGATTTTCTTGAAAAGATATTATGGAAGATATGTATTTCTTGAAATACAAGAATATCTCATAAATTCAAGAAGATCCAAATCTTGGAATCTTGCACTCCAAATTTTCGAAAATAATCCATAATTGAGGAGGTGGGATTTTTGTGGAATATTTTAATTATGGGAAAAAGAATATAGGAGATATATTCAAGATTTCTTGGTGACCAAGAAAAGTCTTTTCCCACATTGGTTTTCTACAAGAAATTTCGACCACTCCTCTCCTATAAATAGGGGATGATTGTTTCATTCTCAAGTACAATTCCATGTGCTGGAAAAATTAGCAAATCCACATAAGTGGTGCAACAAAGTTTATTTTTTTCCTTTTGTTAATTGTTCGACAAGTGTCCTTCCACCGGATAGTTGAGCAAGGGCTAAGGGAATACTTGGGAAGTCCTTTTGGTTAGTCCGTCCGACCGAAGTCACTGCCATCCCGAGAGGTACGTTCACGTAAACCCGTAGATTCCGCATGCGTAGGTTTTACGTGGCTTTTTATATGCATGATATGTTGTTGCAATTATTATTTGAATTAATATAGGATTAATTCATGCTAGTAATAATTAATGAATTAAATTTGTATTTAAATATTCACCCCGAATAGATCTGTGCAACTCATTCCCCAACAGACGATGACCCTCCCCACGAGGCTTGTTCAAAATGAATTAATAATCCTGTATTTAATCATGGTTATTACTTAGGTATAAAATTGATATGCATATACTTCCCCGAAGTCCCTGTCAATTTTATATTGGTCAAGTGGGAGCCAACTATTAATCTGGATATTAAAGGTTTGTAATCGTTCTTGTTTGTAACTTTCTTGAATGTGTTTAAATAATGACCCACCCCACGTGGCTTATTTAAACTGTTTTGAGATGTTGGCTGATGCATGTTAATATTTTTTTTGAGATTTTAAATATGATGCATGTGATCAAATCTTGTGATATACTTGTGCTTATGCATATAGTTATTTATTTCAATTCAGCATGTCGTTACCTTTTAATCCACTGTTATTATACTTAAAGTCAATACAATATGGAAACTATATTGATTGGAAAATTATAATTGTCCTAATCGCACAAAAAAGCACAAGTTGATTTTTTGACACACCAAAATCGATGAGAGCCAACCGACGAGTCAAAACATGCGGGACTCGTCGATCACCTTCTTGAGAGATGTCGTCATTTAAAAATGGTGGAGGGCAAACCCAGAAGGATTACGTCCTCAAAATAGATGGTCCATCCGAACAAACTTGAGATTCGAGTCAGATTATGATCCGGAGCTCGATAAATTTGGTACTTCACTCTCCGGCAAAAAGTTTTTGAGCATTTTGGCCTCGCCTCGCTAATTAATTTGTTGCAAGCTTTTGGTCTCGGCGAAATGTTGATAAGGCACCAAACTCAAGCTTTTGACGGCAAATGGCCCGTCTTCATCTTCTAGGCCAAGGGAAGGCAAGATAAAGAAGAGGACCAAAAGCCATAAGCAATAAAATTCAACTGTTGCCAAGGGCAATGGTAAGATGAGGAATGATTGTGATGTCAAGGAAAATCCAAAGAAGAAGTGCTTAAGTCATGCGGTGAGATAGGACAATGGAGGTTTTGGTCTGCTCCAACCCCAAAAGGGACGGAAAGAAAGGTAATTCTCACGCACTAGTTGTTGAAACTTGTTTAGCGGCGATACTTCTCATTCGTGGGTGGTTGATACGAGATCCACTAATCATGTTTGCTTCACGGTTCAAACCGATCCGCAATTTAGTGGGAGTGAGATCCTCATCACACCGGGCGACGTTATTTAAAGTAGCAATTATTGCAATGCTACGTAAGTGGCGATATATTGCAATGCTACGATAGTAACGACTATTGCAATACTACACAAAGTAGCGTACATTGCAATGCTACATGAGTAGTAGTTAAAAGCGTTGGGAGAAGTGCACCTATCTTTTGAAGATAAAGTTTTTTTGAGATTATCTTTATGTTCCCAGTTTTAGAAAGGATTCACTTTCAGTTTCTAAAATTCGATTAAAGGACACTAAGTTTCTTCTAATAAGAATGACATCATTTCTTGAAATGATGAGTGTATCTGTTACGGGAAATTGATGGAAAATCTCTATACAATTAATTAGCACACCACTCAAAATGCATCCTATAACACATCAACTATTTCCGACAAAAGAAAACGTAAACGAGACACTTCTTTGGCATCTAAGATTGGGTCATGTAAATCCAAAGAGGATCCAAAGGTTGGTGAAAGACAGTTCACTGGAGTTTCTCCAAGTTGAACGAATTCCAACCTGCGAATCATGTTTGGAGGGTAAAATGACCAAGAGGGCAATTGGAGACAAGGGGACTAGAGCCAAAGAAGTGTTAGAGATCGTTCATACAGATGTATGTGGTCCAATGTCAACTAAAGCAAGAGGAGGTTATGAGTATTTTGTCACTTTTATTGATGATTACTCAAGGTACGGTTACATTTTCCTTATGAAGCATAAATCTGAGACCTTTGAGAAATTCAAAGAATTTAAGGCTCAAGCAGAGAATCATAGGAAAAAACGTATCAAGTCTCTACGATCTGATCGTGGAGGCGAATACCTCAAAGAATGAGTTTTTGAACTACTTATCGATGAAGGGATTGCATCCTCAAATTTCATCAGCACCTTTAACCCCTCAACAAAACGGGGTTGCAGAGCGAAGAAATAGAACTCTTTTGGAAATGGTTAGATCTATGATGAGTTATGCGGATCTTCCCAAGTTGTTCTGGGGTCATGCCTTGGAAACAGCTTACATTCTGAACTTGGTGCCATCCAAATCGGTTCCCAAAACTCCCAAAGAATTGTGGACCGGGTGCAAGCCTAGTATGAGACACATGAGAATTTGGGGGTGTCCGGCCTACGTGTTGGACAAGGAAGCCGTAAATTGGATCCTCGATCGAAATTAAAATCATTTTTGTAGGATACCCCGAGGAACAAAAAGGTGCATGTTCTATGGTCCCGAAGATCAAAAGGTGGTCATAAGCACCCACTTAAGATTTTTGGAAGAAGACTATATGAACGAAAGAAGACCCAGAAGTGAGATTACCTTAAATGAGCTAAGAGGGCAAACCTCAATGCCAATCTGTGCTAAATGATATACCGAATCGACACGCTTTCTGGCCGAGACCTCGTCAGAGTGGGAGGGTTGTAAGATAGCCCGAGAGATTCATGGGAATAGGAGAGTCCTCGGACTTGATTCCTGACAAGACGAATCGCACCCATGGACATATGACGAGGCACTCCAAGACAAGGATGCAGATTCTTGGCAAACAGCAATGAAAGCCGAAATGGGTTCTATGTTTCATAACAGAGTGTGGGAGCTAGTCGAACCACTTAATGGGGTCAAACCCATTGGATGCAAGTGGGTATATAAGAGAAAAAAGAGGACCGGACGGAGGGTGGAAACCTTTAAAAGCAAGACTAGTGGCGAAAAGGTTATACTCGTAAAAGAAGGGATCGATTATGAGGAAACTTTTTCACCAGAGCCATGCTTAAGTCCATCCGTATTCTCTTATCGATTGCTGTGCATTTCGACTTTGAAATCTGGCAAATGGATGTCAAGACAGCTTTCCTTAATGGAAGTCTTGATGAAGAGATCTATATGCAACAACCCCAAGGCTTCATTGAAAAAGGACAAGAACACCTAGTTTGTAAGCTCATGAAGTCCATTTACGGACTCAAACAGGCATCCAGAGCTTGGAACCATTGTTTTGATCATGTTATAAAGTCTTATGGGTTCGATCAAAACGAGTTTGAAAGTTGTTTGTATAAAAAGCGTGTCGGAACTGCATTGGTATTCTTAGTACTATATGTAGATGACATTCTGATCATCGGGAACGATGTGAAGGTGTTATCAGACGTAAGGTCATGGCTTTCAAAATAGTTTGATATGAAAGACTTAGGGGAAGCCGGACACATCCTTGGGATCAAGATCACTCGAGATCGTAAGAAAAGGATGATCGGGTTATCGCAAGCTTCATACATAGACACTGTCTTGAAACGCTTCAGCATGCAAGATTCCAAGAAAGGATTCGTACCTTTCAGGCATGGAATCCATTTATCCAAGAAAATGTCCCCTAAGACGCAAAAGGAGATAGATGACATGAAAGGCATTCCTTATGCTTCGGCTGTCGGAAGCCTTATGTATGCAATGCTGTGTACGAGACCGGATATCTGCTTTGCCATTGGCATGGTGGCGAGATATCAAAGTAACCCGGGGAAAGAGCATTGGACGACAGTTAAAAACATTCTGGAGTATCTGAAAAGAACTCGGGATAGAATGTTGATTTATCAGTCAGATAGTCCAATCCCCATCTGCTTCACGAACTCGGATTTCCAATCAGACTTAGATTCCAGAAACTATCTACCTCAGTTAGTGTGTTTCCATCAAATGGACGAGTGTGAAGCAAAAATGCATCACTGACTCAACCATGGAAGTCGGGTAAGTGGCTGCTTGTGAAGCAGTGAAAGAACCGATTTGGCTCTAGACCTTCTTAGTGGACTTGGATGGAGTTCCGAATTTGTCTAGAAATATTTGCTAGGGGCAGTTGCAAATTCAAGGGAACCAAGAGTCCACGAGTCAAACAAGCACACTGAAGGAAAGACATCTTATACGAGAAATCGTTAAGAGAGGAGATATAAAGGTGGCATAGATCGCGTCGAAAGACAACCTGGCAGATCCATTCACAAAGAGTCTGCCTCTGAATACATTCGAGAGACATGTGGAAGGAATGAGAGTCAAGACCGTTGTCAATCTGCTTTGAGTATAAGTGGGAGAAATTATTAGGTTCGTGTAGGTGACATTAGATGTCACAGACTACACGAGACATGTTGTAGTATACTTAAAAGTAGACTTTGAGTATAAGTGGGAGATTGTTGGGATTATACTAGAAAGTATGCTTTTTACTTTTGAAACTGAATTTCGATCTTATTTACTGAAATAAATTGTTTATCACTGATGCTTTAAATATTACCGAATGTTACATATATTTACTGCATAACTGTTCAATAAGTCATACGTGTTACATTGTAGTTAATTTAGTGATACCAGATCACAGAAGATTAAATTAACAGTCCCTTGTAACTAAAAGTACGCCATTCACGACCTAGATGGAAATGAACAACCCATCGTGAAAGGTTGAAGTGTAAGGCTCAGATTGGTTTGTCTTGACCAAGAGATTACACTAGTGCATGACTGATGTACTGAATAGGACCTACAGGAGGACAAATTCTTCAGAACTGAACAAGGAAGAATTAGACCTCAGTGGTTCGTTATTTCTTAATCTTCGTCCCTTAAATAGGATCACGTGGGATTGGTAACTATTGCTTTGACTTATCATGGGTAGAGAATCAACGAGATTCAAAACTTTTTATCTTGGGCAATATTATTAGTCACATGTGATTGCTAAGATTTAATACGAAGAATCGTGTGCAAGTGCGCTTGTTTGATTTGCCCCCTTGGGAGGTTCATAAGCTTTATCATACCAAATCATGCAAGTGGAATTAGTTTCCGGTATGGATAATAATGTTGAACCGTTCCTTGACCAAGGATAAAAGATATTAATTAATGAAAAACTAATTCAGTGGCTTGAATTAATTAATGGGCTAGATAATCTTAAACACGGGAAATAATAACCGGGAGCCATATTGACTGTAATATGGGTTAAGATGGATAGTGCAATATTAATTATGTAGTGGGATTAATTAATATTTATGGGCTTGAATAATATTGTGGCTCAATATTAGATATTCAAGGTCCATTAGAAGGTCCAATCTTAATTCTCCTAAAGGCCCCCTGAGTAGCCCAACATATAGTCCAATAACTGAAAAGGTGATTAAAATAAAATAAATATTGTTGCTTATTTTTCCAAGAAAAATTCAAAAATTATGGATAAGTTGGGAGAAAGATTTTCTTTGAATTTTGTTATGGAATGAAGATATGTATTTTTGGAATACAAGATTATCTCATTAAATTCAAGAAATCTCCCACTTGGTTAATTCATATGAGATTTTCGAAAATTTGAAATATAGTGGGCAAGAAAGATTTTCTTGATTTTCTTGAAAAGATATTGTTGGTCCCGGTGTAAACGAGTCTTACACGTGTATGGGGGGGAATACACGTGTTCAGTGTTTTTAAAACTTTTTCTTCTCGAGGTCACTTGGGTCGATAATCCTCAAGATTAGGTTCTCGAGAAGCACAGATCGCTTCCGAGTCAAAGTCTCATCGAGACAAAGGATCATGAGTCGCTTTCAGATACCTCGATAATCCCAACCAATCTCGAGTGTCGAGATCCCGAGTTGCTTGGATCGATAACTAGCTTATCAATCCTCGTAAGAGAGTTCGGTTTGATAACTATCTCGTTCTAGCTACTACTCGATCGTCTTGAATGGTTGGCCCTTAGATTATACTCGCTTTTAAGCTTTGTTTGAAAAGACCTTCCCTTTATGAAATAGTGATTAGGTCTGTGATTCACTTATGCAACTTCAAAGAATTGATTCCAACCAATATCGATGAAAAGTATGCTTTCAAAATCAAGTCAATGCAAATGATTAAGCACAGATAAGGAGAAAGCAATAAAGAACACATCAGTTATAGTGGTTCAGAGACTCAAGCTCCTACATCCACTCTCTCTGACTCTTCAGAGAAATTCACTATCAACTTCTGAGCTTTCTGACTACCTCGTAGTTTACTTACTCAACTGTTTTCTGACTACTCCACGTAGTTTACTTACTCAACCCGACCTTGAGTTTTCTGACTACCTCCGTAGTTTACTTACTCAATCACACACAAGCTTTCAGACTACCCCTGTAGCTTACTAACTTCTCCTCTAGAGTTTTCTGACTACTCCGCGTAGTTTACTAACTCTTTACAACTCTACTCACCAACAAAACACACTCCAACTACCTTCTCAAGGGTTTGGGGTTTCTCGGTTGGTTTCCAACTAGGATGAGATATCCTTTACAATGAAGCACAATGCAAAGGGTTAGGATATCTCGACTAAGCTTTGGATAAATCTTATCAAGCTAGGCTTAGTAAAGTGAGCTCTCTTCAATATAGAAGCACTTGGGAAATTCAAGGTATTTCGAGTGCTTTAACTTTTGCAAGAATAAGTTTGAGCTCTTGAGTTGCGTATAAATTTCCCGTAACCTTACAAAGTAGAGGGTCACCAGTATTTATAGGCATACACCAAGGTCACTCTTTGAAAACTATCCGTTGGAGAGATAGCTTCGTGAGTTCCCTCTTATGGTGTGTGAGAAACGGCTATATTTAGGGTTTGAAACTCCCAAACATGTTTTAGGCAATAGCCTTTCATGTAGCCGGTCTTCACTTTTTGCAGTCTGGAACTTTCGTTTGTCCGACATCTTTTTTCAAATTGACTTCATCATTTGCTCGATTAAGATGGCATGCGATCGTCGTCTTCCTCTTTTTGACTTTTGTCTTCGCTTAAAGGTAGACACCTTCAATCAGCTCTTTTTGGTTACAAACTCGAGTTTGATATAACCTTAACAACACTTCGACTTAGTTCCTTTTATGCGCATTTGAATGTCTTGGCAATATCTAACTTTCTAAGGCATCGCGTTTCTCTCGATTGCATCCTTGAATAGATATATTGATTGCCTCGGAACATTCGGGTTCATCTTGAGCATTGATGCATTCTTGAGTCTTGATAATTCTTTGTCTTTCGATATTCTTGATCTTGATTTCTCGATCTTGATCTTGCGTCTTGAGTCTTCTCGAGTCTTGAGGTCTTCGAGTCTTGGTCTTCGAGTCTTGATTTATCTTGGACCGATATCTTTTGAGTCTTGATTCTCGATTTCATCTTGAGTCTTGATTCGATTTCTCCTTTGAGTCTTTAGATTCTCGATTTCATCTTGAGTCTTGAGAGACTTCGATTTCATCATGAAACTTGTTTTCTTCGAAAACATATCTTGAGTTCTTGAGTCTTGAGAACCTATCTGAACTATATCTGGCGACTATACATTTTGCGATAACATCCTCGAATACTCTAAAACCTAATCCTCGACTCAATTATAAAGATCATTCTAACATGTCATACTCGGGGTTTTGGGATCTTAATCAAAATCATATAATCTTTTATTAAATTCATCTCCCAACAATTTCCCCTTTTGATGATGCCAAAACCTATCTTGTTACAAATACATAACCTATACTCAGGTTTCAGTTTATCCTATCACAAGATTGGTTGTCTCTCAACATTTTCTGAATCAGAGAATCTCTCAATACATTCAGAGAGTTTTTCCAACACTTAAGACATTCAGTAATTTCTTCAGTAATGAATCTCTTTAAGTAGTTCATTACTAAATACTTAAACAAATTTCCCATATCATCATTCAGCTTAGTTCGAGACATACAATCAAAGATATCAAAATAAAAGACATGTAAATAAGATAATAAGGTATTATCTTTTGAGCATAATGATAAATCTTCATTGATGATAAGTATACCATTACAGATTACAATGAGATTTTTATCAACAAAATCAAAAAGACAAAATTTAAAGATTACAGAATCTTCTGAGTTCTTGATCTTGATCTTGATCTTGATTCGCTCTTGATTTTGTTCATTTTCGACTTCATCACCGGCACCTCCAAAGTTGAACATTCCGAAAAATATTTTCTTCAAATTTCATTCCTCTCCTTGATGATGTCCGGACTGTTCCCTGTTAATCCCAACTGACCAGCATACTGAAAGCAATTTCTTGCGTAATGGCCTTCTCATTTACCAAGCCATTACCAAGTCTTGGAGGAGAATAGGAATATGGACCAGGGGCTACTATCTCAGATTCCACCTTCATCCGCAAGGTTAATCCAAATTTGGAGATACTTTGGATAGAAGGTTAGAAGATATTCAATGAAAACTTCGCTCGATCCGAGCCTTCCCTCTCCATTCCCCGAGAACATCGTAATTGAACCAGAAGGTTCTCTTCACTTCTTTCCACATGTCGTTGAGTTTAATGGGCATCCATTTATCAACGTGGGGCCACTTCAGCGCTTTCGATGTTCCCTTCCTCTTGCTCGCAAACTTCCTGAAGTCACTCCTTCGCTTCTGCTCTTCGTCTATCTTCTTTCTGATCACAGACGCTCCTGAGACCGGCAGCATCTTTCTTGGCTTGTTCTTTTTGGAGTGTCTTCAGAGCATCTCTGGTGTTGAAGACTTTCTTCCGAGGTTGAGACTCGATTCTTTCCGCATCTTCATCATCCGTAATCAACTTTCTCCTCGATTGGCTTAGAAGCCTTAGCACGCTTTGCTTACTGAGTTGAACAACGCCCAAGGCTTTCCTCTTCATCATAGGCAAGATCTGACCACTGCTTGTTCCAACCTTAGTTCTAGCACTCAGATTCTCTCTTGCAACCTCAAGCATGGTTTGCTCAGAAACTCGAGTGTAGATGGACTTCTCCACTTGAGCGAATTTCAATTTATCAGTAGCTTCAACTTCTTTTAAGGCTTTGGCAAGATTGTACATTTCAAATTTCTTTTCTCGAGCCTTCTTCTCCAAAGTACGTGCCATGAACTTCCCGAGGTCTTCACCTTCCTTTTCCCCTTCCCCGCACACGTAATTTTGGAAGAAGTCCGAGAGAGTCAGGTCCATGTGATAATGCTCTTTTTGCTCACACAAATGGATCTCTCCTCGCTAACCGATCTTGCTCATCTTCCATTCTCCGATGTGGTTCTTAGCCACAAAAAAGTTCTTCGATAAGTGGGCAACCGCCGAGAGTGCATCTTTAAGCATCTCTGTCATCTTGGTCATGAGCACTGAGCTCATTTCCTCAACAACAGATTTGATCAGCACCTCATTTTTCTCTGCTAGTTTCACCTCTAGAAATTCAGTCGATTCCTGGTGCTTTTGTTTCATTTCAACACTTAACTCTCCGTTGACTCCCTCCAGCTTTTCATTCAGCTTTTCTTCCATGGAGGTCATCTGAGTGGTCAGAGTGTTTTGTATCTGCACCAGTTCTGAAGAATGGCTAAGTCCTTCCATTGTCTGAGCTTGATTGGCCAACATTTCTTCTATCTGAGCAATTTTGATCGCCATTGGCTCAATCTTCTCAAGTTTCTCCATTACGGGAGTGAGATCAATCTCAGAACCTTCGCGACCTTCAGGTCTTTGTTTGATCATCCCGAGCTTGACTTCATCCCGAGCTCCGATCTCCATTTGAGCCTCGATCATTTTATCAGACAATTCAGAATTAAAGATAGTACTTTCAGTAACTTTGGCATAATTGTTAATAATGCCAAAAGGTACCTGAAGAGTGCTAGCTTCAGTCTGAGGTTGATCAGCAACAGAAGTCTCTTTTTCCATTTGAGATCGATCCTCAAAGATCTCCCCGTTGGTCCCCATCTCCATCTTTGATTTTGTCTCCGCCGCCGGGCACCAACTTCAGTTGTTTTTTCTCGGCTAGCTTCCTCCTCAACCAAATCATCAAAATCAGAATTTTTCATCCCCGAGCTTTGTCCTTGAACCACTGAGAAGTCGGTCGGGAAGGCTTGTCTCCTCATTCCACAGTCTTCCCCTCTCGAATGCAACAATATCAAGCATCTCGGGAAAAAGTCGATTGAGGATATACTGCTTGTCGTCCTTAATCCGAAGAAAACATCTTACCCAGATCGGGGTATGAAATTTGAGCTTCGGGGGTAGCGGTCAAGATGAACCAGTTCCCCCTTGCTCCTCCACTCGCCTTCTTACCTCGCCCTTCTTCCATCTCGGGCTCTACGGTTCGATAGAAGCCTGGCTAAGGGATCAGCGGTAGATCACTCTGGAGCTCATCAAGAATATTTTTGCTCCTGAGCCTCGATTAGTGTCGAAGTTTGTGCATTCAGTCCTCGGTTTGCATCGAGTGGGTTACGAGGCTGGTAGCATATCCTCGGTTTAGTCTGAGTTGGCTCGTCGATCCGAGCTGCACATCTTGGGATCGACTCTAAGTTGGCTCTTACATGCGAGCACCTTCGCACATCCGAGGTAGGCATCTCTCGAGGTCTGAGCTCCTTTAAAAATTTCCCGAGAAATTTTATCCGAATCGGGTGATGTCTCGAGCACCTCGGAGAAGACTCGCTCCCTAAGTCCGATCCTGTGTCCTAGAGATAACCCGAGCCAACACTTGTAATGGCGAACTCGAGCGGTTTTTGCCCTCGGGTTGTATCTCCTCGTAATCATCAAGTACTACTTTCGCTTTCGGTGAGAACCACCAATCTTTTTGCGCTTTGGAGCAAGATCCTTCCGCTTCAACAGTTTTTGCTCATTGCTCCATTTTTGCCTCCAATGTAACCTTCCCCGGTTTGTTGGGTCTCTTTCTCGGCCACCGCAGAAAGTGATTCTACCTTCTTTTCTTTTTTCCTCGAATGGCCCGCTTCTTCTTCACGTAAGTGGGCTTGAAGAGAATTTTGGTTTTAGGAATGGGGTTGAATTGGTGAAGATATCCCCCCTCTCTCGCACATCTCCAAAATATAAGCAATTTTGGTGGCATGGTGGATCTTGCCTTTCATCGTGATTGTCCCATTGACCCGCTTTTATGACCTTGGCTTGCTCCGTCCACCATCTGAATTAAGAATTTCAGCCAGTTGAAGTCAGTGGTAGGAGATGCCTCGATCGCCGCCATCAATCTGAGCTTCGGGGTACTAATCTGCTCAAAACTCCCCGCAAGACTCATGATGCACTTGCTCACAATATCCATCAGCACACGATATTGTGGCTTTAGATGCCTCTTATGCAATGTCGCCTCAAATTTAACAGGATTCTCAGCAATCCTATCTAGGTACTCCCCGCTTCTCTACCCGACATATACATCGCAGGATCCTCTCCTCTATCACAGAGCTCAAAGACATCATTCAGATTTTTCGGAATTATGCACAAATCCCTCTCAAAATCGACGTATTTTGACGAATGCTCTAAATGTGATGTGGTAATCGAAGAATGCATACCATCTTCTTCATCTATTCTCAAATTACAGATGAATTCGATTACTTCTTTTGCGAACTCCTGGTCTGGTCGGCTTGCGACTAGATGGGTGATTTTAGCCAGCGAATCATATTGCAGAGCCTCCTCTTCTGGCTTTGAGTTGGTTGTGCTTTCAAGTGAGACAACGAACTCGTACCACGGCTTGTTGGTTATGGCTAATTTCTCGAACAAGGTTGGGGCCATTTTAGAGATTGATATAAGAATTTGAACCCATTCCGCACGACTGAGTAGCTAGAACAGATAGTTATCAAACTGAACTCTCTTCTGAGGATTCATTAAGCTAGTTATCTGATCCAAGCAACTCAGGATCTCTGACACTCAGGCTGACTGAGTTCAGTTCTTCTTGTCTTCAGACAATCTGACCCTCAAGTCACTAAAGACTTCGAGCTTAACCGATCATCGATGGCGTTACGATTCTCGATGAACATGACTTCAGATGGCTTCTCTTCTAATGACTTCTCTTCTGATCTGGTATGCAGATTTCTGGTTTTCTGATATCTGGTTTCTTCTCGTATGATCTGATCAGCTCACATGATCAGATCAGTATAGCATCAGTTCACATATCAGTTTATCTGCATCAGATTAGTTCATCAGTTTATCAGATCTTGACCATCTGCTCATCTTCATATCTGATCTCGATCACGTCTGATCTTGATCAGTCTCATCTGCTCCTCTTCTGATCTGCAACCTTCTCTTCCGATCTTCCGATCGTTCCGGTTTCGTCATCCGATCTTCCGATCACCGCTTAGCTTTATCTTTTCTTCTAATTTTGCACAGCTCATCAGTTAACTCGGAACTCATCTAACTCATCTGATCTCGATCAGTCTCGTCTGCAGCCTCGTCTGATCTCGATCATCTACGTCTGATTTCGTGAGTTCCCCCTCAACTTGTTCTTTCGTTCCCCCTCAACTTGTTATCTGTAAATTAGCTTCAATAACACAAGTTGATAATGTTTTGGCATAATTCATCAAAACTAAAATATCCCAACAGATATTATGGAAGATATGTATTTCTTGAAATACAAGAATATCTCATAAATTCAAGAAGATTCAAATCTTGGAATCTTGCACACCCTATATTTCGAAAATATCCATATCAATAGAGAAGGTGGGATTTTGTGGAATATTATAATTATGGGAGAAAGAATATAGGAGATATATTCAAGATTTCTTGGAGATCAAGAAAAGATTTTCCCACATTATTTTAACCTAAAAATTCGACCACCTCATGCTCTATAAATAGGGGATGATTATTTCATTCCCAAGTACAATTCCATGTGCTGGAAAAATTAGTAAATCCACAAAGGTGGTGCAACATAATTTATTTTCCTTTTGTTAAATCGTTCACAAGTGTCCTTCCACCGGATAGTCGAACGAGGGCTAAGGGAATACTTGGGAAGTCCTTTCGGTTAGTCTATTCACTACACCGCCCATCTCAAGAGGTGCGCTCACGTAAACTCGTAGAAATTCATTATCGTAGGTTTTACGTGAATTATTATATGCATGATATGTTGTTGGATTATTATTTGAATTAATACAGGATTAATTCATGCTAGTAATAATTATAAGAATTAAATTTGTATTTAAATATTCACCCAGAATAGATCTGTGCAACTTATTCCCAACACTCTGAAGATCTGCTCATCCCGAGCAGGATCCCATCCGGCTCTCTCCGACGAGCCATCTCTGAAGACCTGCTCATCCCGAGCAGGATCCCATTCGGCTCTCTCCGACGAGCCATCTCTGAAGATCTGCTCATCCCGAGCAGGATACCATCCGGCTCTCTCCGACGAGCCACCCCCGAATACCATTTTCCCACGGGCATAAAAAAAAACTTCAGACGACGGGCTCCCCAAGTATGAAAGAAGAAAAAAGACTTCAGACGACGGGGCTCCCCGGCACGAAAGCCTGAAAAAGACTTCAGACGACCGGGCTCCCCCGGCACGAAAGACTGAAAAGACTTCAGACGATGGGGCTCCCCGGCACGAAAGAGCCTGAAAAAAGACTTCAGACGACGGGTTACCTCCGGCACGAAAGACATAAAAAGACTCAGATGGACGGGCTCCCCGGCACGAAAGACTGAAAAGACTCAGACGACGGGCTCCTCCCGGCACGAGCACGAAAAAGACTTTACGACGGGGCTCCCGGCACGAAAGATTTAAAAAAGACTCAGATTTACGGGGCTCCCAAGCACGAAAGCACGTAAAAAGACTAGACGACGGGCTCCCAAGTACAAGCACATAAAAGACTTCGTGACGATGCGTTCTCCGGCACGAAAGACAAAAAATTTCAGACGACGGGCTCCGGCACGAAAGACAAAAAAAGACTCATACGACGGGGCTCCCCCAAAGTACGAAAGCACGTATCAGACGACGACGAAGGTAAGATCCTCTATGCAGGGCTTATTCAACGATCAAGATCTCTATCAAGACGAAAGCAAGCTCGAGGGGCAAACAATGTGACAGCAGAAACAACAAAAGATGAAATCTGATCGAGACATGAAACAAGATCGAGCTCTGAACAACGTTACAACCCGATCTTGGGGGCTATTGTTGTCACCAGATTTATCACACATCAGCATCACCAGATTTATCACCAGATTTACACGTCAGAAGGACGAAATATAACACGTCAGCAGGTCCCACCGAGACCACGTGATTTGTCGTGCTTAGTGGTTTGTCGTGCTTATTGATTTGTCATGCTTTATGATTTGTCGTGCTGGTCCTCTTTATATAAAAGACCTCACATTTCATTGTAAAAAGAAAAAAGATTCTGGAATGTTTCCCTCATTCCACTTATATACCTACACCCACATTTCAGGGAAGAACTACGGTTCTTCCCGCAGTGTTCTTGTTTTCGATTACTTATTTGTTTGGTGGTCAAATTTAACAAGCCACATCAGAATTCGTAAATTATTTGACCGTCAACAATGTCCATTTGAGACTTAAAAAAAATAATTCCGATCTGATTTTAGGTACTCAAGACTAATTTGGTTCCGTCATGAAAATGTTTATACTATTCACCTTATTGAGTCTTCACAGAAAGATACTCCAAGAAATCTAAAGTTGGAAAGTCTTGGGATCAATCATGGTGATAGAGTATATATATATATATATATATATATATATATATATATATATTTTATAAATTATTTGACCGTCAACAATGTCCATTTGAGACTTAAAAAAAATAATTTCGATCTGATTTTAGGTACTCAAGACTAATTTGGTTTCGTCATGAAAATGTTTATACTATTCACTTTATTGATCTTCACGGAAAGATACTCCAAGAAATCTAAAGTTGGAAAGTCTTGGGATCAATCATGGTGATAGAAATGAACTCAAAAGAGTTCATATATATATATTAAATTTGCCTCTAAGATAAACATGAGACTTCTACATTCTTGCAAATTCATGACACTTGATTTTAACTCTTATTGTTGAACAACAAATATCTTGGAAGTTTCGATGAATCTATTTACAAGCTTTTTTCAAAGTCAAAATCGCACTTGAGGTTCTTACTAGATGATGAAATGATCTAAATTGCGTCAAATTTGAGAATAGATACACTTAATTTCATTTTTATACGTTTCTTTCTGATTTTTGTAATCATGTATGTGTCTATTTGTGTTTTCAATATCAGTACATAAATTGATGTTTTCTTCTTTTTTTTTTCTTCAATTTTTTGATTTATTTGTCGCATGGATCAGGGGATTTTGGTCTTTTAGACATTAAGAAAATATTCAAGTTACACTTAGTTGGTTGTGCCCATGAAAAGGAGAGGCAAGTGCACGATTTGGTCTTCTAAATGGATGTTGGTTGGTGAATCTGTAATTCTAGATTTGTCATTCCAATTAATGCTACCAAAGAGTCTATTTGCAATATTAATCAATATAGCCACTTGCCGAGCTTTCGACTGAGAATAATCTTATTATATAGGATGAAGCTCCGATGGTAAATATATATTGTATTGAAGCTTTTTATACTACTTTGAAGGATATTATGAATATGGTCGAATCGTTATCTTTTGTATTACTTTTTGGTGATAAGATTGTTGTGTTTGGAGACGATTCTGACAGATATTGCAAGTTATTCCAAAAGAAATGAGGCATTATTTTGTTCACATTACATTAAGTTCATCTCTTTTGTGAAAATGATTGTATCTTACTGAAACTTACAAGGAACATGCGGTTGTAGAATTTGGAATCGGCTAATGGTTTATGCAGATTGAGAGTTTTTATCTAATTGGCTAACATCTATTGGAGATTGAAGTGTAGGATCACAAACTGGGTATGATTTTGATTTACAAATTCCGGATGATACTCTTTTTAGAGGTAGTGATGTTTAGATCGGTCCCATTGCTGATAGTATTTATCATGATTTTAAGAACATGATGGACGATCACGATTATTTGCAGAACAGATCAATTCTTAATCCTACATTGGATGTTGTTAGGTCCATAAACGATCACATGATTCAGGTTAATGAAAATGAATCACATATTTATTTGAGCTCTGATAGTCATTGTCATGCTGATTTAGACGTTGATCATATTTCTGATGTGCATACTCCTGAATTCTTGAATAGTGTAAAGCGTGTTCGGGTATTCTTGATCATGAATTAAATCTAAAAATTGAAAAACCGATAATGTTATTTAGAAATATTGATCACTCAACGGATTTGTACAATGGAACCAGGTTTGGACTTTAATATTATTTTTTTTAAATTTTTTCCTCATCTTTTAAAGGTTGAATATGTATTATTTCATTAAATTTGTAATGAAATATTTTTTTCCAATATATAGGTTGGTTATTACGAGAATGAGTGATATAATTCTTGAAGCTAAGGTTCTAACGGGAAGTAATGCCGAATAATTAGCTTTGATACCTAAGCTTACGTTAACTCCTTCTGATCATAGATTGTCATTCAAAATTTCAACGGAGATAGTTTTGGTTGGTTATTTCATATGATATGTGTAGGTCCCGAACGGGTTTTGTGAGGGTAGAAGTCTAGAGGGGAGGGGTGAATAGACTTCTAAAACTTTTGTGCAAATCAGGTGTGAGGGCAGTTAACCTGATCAGAGTGTGAGTGAATCGCTTTGGGTGATAATCAAACTTATTGATCGCTCAAGGCAGATCGATTCAGAACTATCGCTTTAACTGATGTGTCGCGGAAGCTTAAGTTTTACCCATGTGAAAAACCGCTTTTGATAAATCGATTCCAAAGTTAATCTTTTAATCACTTGATCAAGTGTCAAGTTTGATCGGATCGTAAGCTTGGTGCTAATCGATCTCAACTTGGAATATGTATGCGCTTTTAAGGTTGTGTGTGATTGTGTAATCGCTAATCAAAGCGGTAAAGGCACACAAGATTTATAGTGGTTCGACAAACCAAATCCCCACGCCCACTCTTCCCTATCACAAGGGGCACTTACTTAACCAACTGGACTTTGTTTTTATGTGTAAGTCCAACACAAGACACCAACTAGAGGTTTAAGGAGTTCACACTCAACCGATCCTGCAGATCGTAACTAGAAACCCTAGTCTCGAATCTTGCTAAACAACTTAACCTAACTTGGGGTTTTGGGTAAGATTGTTTTGGTTCCAACTATGAAATCTTTTCTTAGAGATAAGCAAACCTTAACAAATAGATGAAAAGATTTCTATGCTAAGAACTTTATGGGATGAACACTTAATGAAAATTAATCTTCTTGTTCGTGTTCTTGTGCGGAAATCTGATATTAGCTTGAGCTTCTTGATTGTTCAGTGTTTCCGTTATTTCACTCTGAAGTGTGATCCCATATTTATAGACCTTGAAATCAAAGAGCCGTTGGAGAGCAATTTGAATTTCAGGCTATATTTGGTAGACTTGCAGGCTTGATGTGACGAGCTTCAGGAACGGCATGGCCAAAAGCGTGAATTTGTACTTTGTAGCCGTTACAGAGAGGTAGCATCAAATCCCGCAATTGTCGGCTCCGATCATACGTGTCTTGTTCTTATTGGATAGCAGACTCACTTTTCAGTGTTGTTCTTCCAACTACGCTTGACATTCTTCTTGTTCAGATCATAGACGTATGATTAGGTGAAACATCAGATTTCACCGGTGAGTCGACCGATCGATCGGATCGAATCGATCGACCTACCGATAGAGTCTTCAAAATAGTTGACTTAGCTTCAACTAGCGGACTCTACCGATGTAGGTCTTCCGTCCCGATCTTCCGAAAGTCATCTGATCTTCAAGTATACTGAGTTTGAGCTTTATGACTTCAGCTGAGATATCTGACTAGATCAGATCGATCTGATCTTTTGTTCTTTTCTAGCATTCTGGCTTGTCGGATATCAGCTGTCCTTTGAGTCTTCAGATCTGACCTATACATATTGAGTTTCCCCCTCAATATGTGACCTATCTATTTCATCAATTGTTCTAGACAATCATTATCAACTGGTTTCCTATAGCAGTAATATAAACATCGGTCATTAACAGTCCGACCGTCCTATTACATGTGTTTTTGGAACTTTCATCAAAACTATAAATTTCCCAACAATTTCCCCTTTTTGATGAAAAACAAAACACTTTGAGAAACCAAATACGCTTGATAAAAAAAAGAATCATAAGAGCATATAATCGTAAGACAATGAGACTTTGTCTTAGGATCAGAAAATAAACTTTTCTCATTAAAGAATGTTGATTACATGTTACATCAGAAAAGTTTGAAAATAAGAACAGCTGATCCTGAGTAGTCTTCTGATTCTTCACTCTTTAGGCTTGTATCCTTCTGGCATCTCTCTTTGATCTTGAGGTACGTTGAAAATCTGATAAAGTTTCCATTTGACATCATCACCGTTGAGGATCGCTTATATGCATTCTCGCAGGGATGTCAAAATAGAATCTTTGAAATCCCATCATCAAATGAGCCATCCGCCTTCTTCGAGTATTCCAATGATCATACTCTTGGCGAGTTATTTTTTTACATTGATAAGCTTGGCCTCATTTTCCGTGATACTTTTAAAATTCGGTATTTATTTTCTAACCAATTGAGGAATTCTTCATCAGGAGGTTCTTCTTGTGGAACAAGATTAAGAACAAAGGCATCCAGAAGCCATTCACTCCTGATCTTATTCCATTCCTCAAATTTCTTAGCATGCGCAGCAGTTTTTGGGATGATCTCATCAACTCTTGTCGGCAAATTTTTAGGTTCCGCACGGATTTTCCAAATTCTTCCTTTCTTTGCTCTAGATCCGAATCTCTTCTTCGATTTTCTCGCCTCCTTTTTTTTTTTTTTTTTTCTTTCTTTCTTTTTGGCTTTTTTCGAGCTTCTTCAAATATCTCGTTCTTTGGACATCTTTTTTCAAAGAGACCGAGTTTGTGATGTCCTCAAGACTATATGTCACTTGGTTTCTCATTCTCGTCCTTCCCCTTTTTGGTTTGATCAAAAAGAGTAGTGAGGTGGGGAGGTCGAGAACCAAAGTTGATCGCGATCGCTCGTTGAGATCTCGCAACAGATATGCCTTGAGTTTGAGCAAGTTAGATTTTGAATCTTCGATATCACTTCGATCTTGACAGATTCCATGGCAATAGAGAGTGTTTTTAATCGGTTTGTCAAGTTTCTCTTCCTTCTCAATTCTAGCTTGTCGCTGAGCATCGAAAAAAACTTGTTGTTTATCCACCCGAGTCTGCTTGCATCAACGGTCTTTTATCGGTTCAAATTGACGCAATGGACACAGATTTGGGGAAAATCGATCTTTGATTGCCCTAACTGGGAAATAGCCAATTCTCTTTGATTTGTTATTTCTTTGATGGCAATCTGCCTTTGATCAGCTATCAGTCCCTCAACTTCTTCTTTCAGGAGATCTTTGAGACAAGATTTGATCTCCTGAAGTTGATCAGTGGTGACGTTTGATGTTGGAATGTTGGGTGTCACTTGATCTGATTAAGTTGTTTGTGCCTCCAAAGGTTGGTCATGAATCGCAAAGATCGGTTCCACTATCATCGGCGACTCCTGCATCCTTCATGATGACATCTCGCTTCAGAGCTTTGTCGCCAGCTCCGCCATCCCGATCCGCAACCCTAGCTTCCTCGTGGATCGAGCTTTTGACAGATTTAGCGATTATCACTCACCGGTGATCCTACTTTAGCAGATTTCCTCATGTCGAAATCGAAGTTTGCAAACTCATCCGCACCGCCCATCTGTTCAATAATTATTATAAAGTCTGAGAAGCTTTTTAATTGAAGATCTCTCCAGGTGAGGATCTCCATAACTTCCTCTCTTATGGCGGGATGGGCGACATCATTACGGATACAACTCATCAATTTCTTTTCGATTCGCATTCGATCAATTTCCCGTTATGATCTTTTGTTGATCCGGACTCGTGAATTGTCTGTCCCGCATTTAGTTTGATGAGATGTGGAAGGTTCTGGTTGTGCTTTTGAGTAGGCGGAAGTTGGCCGATCGGTTCGACTGCAGGGGTTCTTCACAGGAAGCGATTTATTCGGTTCCACATCGTAAAAGCGTTCGCGAATCGATGCGCTTTCGTGTTCGTGGGCAGGTGGAAGAATAGGAGAGACATGCTCAAAGAGCCCATTAGTCCGAGTGGTGAATCACCTCGAGCTTGAGGAGAAGGAGATCGACGGCTTGTGCTTCTTCCTCGAATGATCCGGCGAGCTCTCGGTTTGAGAAGCCCGCCGGCCTGATTTTTTCACCGATTTTTGTGTTGCAACAGATCGATCCGCACTCTTTCTTCATCCGACTCATCTTCAAGCATCGAGTCATGGAGGCTTTACGTCGCCTTCTTCGGCCTCTTCTCCCGGCCTTTACCAGTTTTTTTTTTCTTCTTCCGGGGGCAACCGTGTAGACGGTTGCTTCCTTCTTTTTTTTCTTTCTTTGACTTTGGAGGGTTGGCGCGATATCATCGTCTGGTGGCCCAAAGATGGTCAAGTGGTCATTTAGAAAAGCCTTATAGGACTTTAGTCCAATCTGTTCCCATTCAAAGATAGGCGCTTTATCTTTCAAAGGTCAACCTTGTTGAGATTGCTGATTTTTTCTCTTCGATATACCGCCTCGGTTCATTGACTCCAAATTTCTCATGTTCTTGGAGCAGAATGGCCTTCAGGAACCCGTGCCAATTGATGTTCTTGGCTTCATCAATTATTGCAGCCATGCTGTACATTTTGACGGATGTAAGAGCATCTGGGCTGAATGCAATACCCATAATTGTTTTTGACAATATGTCAAACAACAATCGGTATTTCCTCTTGAGCATTGGCCTGACAAAACCTGACGTATGATGTTTGTCAGCCTCTCTGAAGAGCTCTTTCCTGATCAGCTCATCATCGTTCTCCCTCAGAATGAGTAGGCGAGATCCGGCCCTTTTGGTAGGTCAACAGACGGGTTATATCATCATTCGTCGGTCGATTTCTTCTCCGCTGATTGAGAGCAGTTCATTTCCCGGAACATCCGTATCCACTCTTAAATTCCTTAGGAATTCTAGTGCTTCATACTGCATCACTGGATTGCAGTGAGCAGCGCAAAATTTCTCAAGGCCTGCTTTTCGCAGAATTTGCTCGACCTCCATGGATTCCGGATCCTGAGTGATATTGAATCGCATTTAACTTATCATCCACAATCTTTGTTGCGATTCGCATAATTGCACATTATCTTTCCCATTCCGTGGGTGGCCATCTACAAAGGGATGAACCCGATTAAAGTTGTGCATATATATATAAGAACATCACATATGCGGAAACCAGGAAACAATAAAGCATAACACAGAATAAACATTTAAGATCAATGGATAAAAAAAATAATACATCAAATAAACATAAATTACCGATTCTGCTTTTTTGAAAGATGATTTTGAAACTTAGGAAAAAACACTTTGAATGTGAGAGAAGTAATCTGGAGTTTTTTTCAGAGAATAAATCGCAAGTTTGTGAAATGGAAAACTCTGGTATGGTTTTTGATGATCTTTATAAAGACGAGGAGGGAAAAAGAAGACAAGATTTAGAAGATCAACCGTTTGAAAAGATTGAACGGTCCAGATTAAGCGGTTTTGATCGTAGGGTCGAAAAAAGCACGCATTTAAAAAACTTTTTGGATTTAAAAGCACATTTAGTAGCAGTTAATACATGTTCCCCACATCCGCATTAAATGATTTGCAGGGAATACGTCACAAGGATAATGGGTACAATAAGGCAAATAATATCAGATAAGATCCGATAAATAAGCAAAGAACAAGAGAAAAGAAAAGCGTATCTGGTTGACTGATATTGTAATCAGTCAATACCACTTGTCCATGTTGATTTCACTTGTTGATCTTAATATTCTGCCTAAGCCTTAAAATTTCCCAACTGATCCTTTTAACTGATCTTCTTTACTTGCATCTGATCCTCCTTGATCAGTTGAAGTTCCCCCTTCAACTGATATTTCTGTTTTTCCCATAGACCGATGTATCCGATTTGTTGGAGTTTCAAGCTCACCGATCTTCCTCATCCGATCAACAGATGTAATCAGATTTTAGTTGACCTAATCTGATTCTTCTCAGATCAAGCCAATTCTTGGGATAAGTGTTACCGCCAAAACTTAGTCTAGAGTAGTAGCTTCTATTCCCTAAGTTGGCGCGATTTGACATGCGTAATTATCGTCTGAATCTCTCGATATGTCAATCCACCGTAGATTTCTCCAATTATCAGTCGCGTGATTTCTACATCATTCCTTTTTGGTGCGATTTCTCTAAAAGGTTTTGAGAACTCGAATTTGCATTTGCACCCTTGCTTGGTCTCTATAAATTGACCAATTGTTTTACACAACATAACCCATTCACCATACTTATCTTCTTTTTTGTAGAATCATGTATCCCGTGAACCCTTATTTCCTATGAAACTTCCCAAAAACACTTTTACCCCTTTTTCAATGATTTCACTTTCTCAAATCATCCCCGTGTGTCCCTTATCACCGCCTTCGCTCATCAAAGATTTCACATACAATCGTTGCTAAGCTTCTCACCACCGAGGCGGCGGTTCTCGCTATCGCGCAATCGAGAAGACACTTCTCCTAACCGTATGCACCTTGTGTGTCTATCGAGATGACGAATCCGATCAACAGACTCAAATCCGAAAATGAACATGAGTTTGATGTACGGTCTCGCATCGAAACAAATGATGCCCGTATATCAACTCACCATTTAATGTACCGGAGAGCCCAATCGACTCTTTCTTAGGGCTCTCGCTTAAAAAAATCCTATCAAGGTCATTGCGCCTCCCACCGGTTTTAGCTTCAAATAGCGGCTTTTAGGATTTCTTTTAAAGCCTCTCTCACCCTTGTTAAGTGGGGAAAATGAGAGCATCGATTTAAAATCTCTCTCTCCACTTCTTCAAGGGTTAGGATGAGGGTTTAGTGTTAAGGTCTAGGGTTTAGGGTTTAGGGTTTATGTACTGACCTCCGGGTCCTCTTGTACTTGTATCTTGTAATGTAACCTGACCTTCGGGTCTTTATTAATGAAAATTTCTGTTATTTCATTGTTGTGTAAAATTCCTCAGATCCTTATGCGATTTTAAGCTTTAATCTTGTGAATACCACTTGTGTATCTTGTTGATTTTCACTTTTAATCGACTTTAAAAGTATATAACCGAATGATTTAATCGATAATCCTTTAAACGATTAGTTCATTTAATCGATAAACTTTAAATCGATCAAGACTTTTCTCATATCGGTTCCTTGATCGATCTTCCCGATCACTTGAGATACCAAATTCAACCGATTTCACTTGAACCGATTAGTTTCTTAACCAAATTTCGAGATCATTCCATCAAACATTTTAGGTGCATTTTCTCCAAGATCCGTAAGCCCTAGCTCATTGCATAATTCTCTCAATCGATCTCAAATAGTGGCTTGGTTAGAATATCGACTTTCTCAGATATCAAGATGAATCTTTTCCATTCGATATTCTTCTTTTCAACATGATCTCTTATAAAATGGTGCCCGACATCTACATGCTTGCATCTTGTATGTAGAACAGATTCTCGAGTGATTGCAATAAAGACTATTATCGCCACGTAAAATAGGTACATTCTTAGCTTCAATGTTATAATCCTCACCGCCGACTAAGCCGAAAGCAATTGGGAACAACAAATTTTCCTACAACCCATATTCTCTCGCTCAAGAGTAGATGTTGCAACCGATGTCCGCTTTTTGAAAACCACGAGATCGGGCTTTTTTCCTAAGAACCCATAAAGTTCTCGAGGTGGATTTTTCATCAATCTTGCAACCTCCATAATCGTAATCAAAATACCCACTAAGCTCTAGATTATCATCTCGATGGGTAAAATAAACCAAGGTTTATCGTCTCCTTCAGATACTTAAGAATCCGCTTAGTCGCTTTCTAGGTGACTTATCATTGGATTTGCCTCGAATCGCACATACACCCATCATGCGAAGGTTATATCCGGTCTGGCGGGCAAATGTATAGTAGAGATCTAATGAGTGCCCTATATTCCTTCTAATTTGTTTTCGACCATCCTCATCTCGATCCATCTTGAATCCAAATATCATAGTAATTTTGGCTTCCTTACAATTTTGAACTCCAAACTTAGCCAATAAATTCCTAGTGTACTTTGCTTGGCGATGAATATCCCTTTTGTACTTTGCTTTTACTTGAAGACCCGTAAAGTAATTCATCCGACCCATCATGGACATCTCGAATTTCCCTTGCATCGCTTTTGTTTGAATCTTTCACATAGACTTTTGTTGGGAGATCCAAGATGATGTCGCCCACGAATCAACCATCGTAATATCTTCTCCATCTTCTATTCTCAATAAGGTTCTCGCCCATCGCTCCTTTAGTGAACCCACTTTCGATCAAGAACTGAGAGAGTGTATCATACCAAGCTCGAGGAGCCTGTCAGACCATAGAGAGCTTTTCTTAGACGGTACACCTGGTTTCCCTTTTCAAAGCCTAGAGGTTGTTCGACATAAACTTCCTCCGCTAGTACCCCGCTTAAGAAAGCACTTTTACGTCCATCCGATACACACAAAAACCTCTCGTGGGAAGCATATGTCGAAAATAGCCGAATGGCTTTAAGCGAGCGATCGGTGCAAAGGTCTCATCATAATCAATTCCTTCGATTGAATACCCCTTAGCAACAAGTCTTGCCTTTATTTCGTGATGACGTTTTCTCATCATCTCTTGTTCTTGAATACCCACTTCGTGCTAATAACGCCTTGATGACTTGGTCCGCCCACCGTTCCCAAACTTGATTTCTCTCGAACTGCTCCAGCTCCTCCCGCATGGCTAGAATCCAAATTTTTAAGCTTTGTAGAGCTTCCTCTATTGTTGTTGGTTCCTTCATAGATGATAATACAAAGAATACATGGCACTTTCACCAACTGATGTCTAGTTTTAACTTTATCGATGGGTCTCCGATTATCGATCAGTTGGATGACCGGGTTATCCGTGTCCTTCGCTCGATTTATGCTCGGTTTGGAGAACATCGTCCGTTTCGATAAAATTTCATTACTAGCGATTGGGAGTGGTGCGAGTTATGATCCACTTGATAAGAACAAGTCTCACCGATGTTGGACTCATCATGTGTCGATGTCCGCTCGCGGGAACTTCAGATGTTCCCCGAACCGGATGGTTCGGTTGATATTATCTCACCAGACGCCTTCTTCACCGACGCTTTTTTTAGTACCTTAGATCTCGAATGATCCGTGAATCAGCTAGATCCGGAATGTATACCGCTTACGGTTTCGATTCTTTTTCCTTGATCGTTAGTGATCCATTTTCTAACATCGTGTTACGCTTGATCGTACTTCTTGTTCTGAGGCAGATTTCTCTTGATCAGAAGATGCTTCATCAAAGACTACATGGGGTGTTTCTTCCACAAGTAGGGTTCGTCTGTTGTAAACCCTGAAAGCCTTACTAGATGAGGAATATCCTAAGAATATACCCTCATCTGACTTGGCCTCAAAGGTTTTCAACTGACTCTTCCCATTGTTGTGTATGAAACACTTACACCCAAAAACATGGAAGTAGGAAACACGAGGTTTTCTGTCCTTCCACAGTTCATAGGGTGTTTTGTAGTGAGCCTTAGTCAGAAGACATCTGCTTACGAGTATGGCATGCAAAGTTGTTGATTGCTTCTCGCTTAAAACGGCTTGGTATTGCATGTTCAAATAACATCGTGCGAAAGCAAATTTTCTTTGAGAGTTCTGTTCCTCCGCTCGGGCTACTCCATTTTGTTGTGGTGTCCTTGCAAATGATGTTTCATGTCAGATACCAAACTTAGAGCAAAAATCAAGAATAAAAGAGTTCGGAAATTCGTCACCTTATCCGATCCGATTTTTACTACTGCCGACACCCTTCTCATTTTGTAATCTTTTTAGCAGCTCGGGTATCTTCGTTGTCGTCTCATTCTTCTTATGTAAGAATATAACCCAGGTAAACTTGGAATAGTCATCCACGATTACCGAGTATATTTGCGTCCGTTGAGACCGACCGGTGTAAACTGGTCCAAATAGATCCATATGAAGCAAACCGAAGATTGGCCGGATGCCGGTCCGAAATTCTCTTGAATGAAGCTTTGACTGCTTTTCCCTTCCGACATGCAAGACATGTCCGATCCTTTGAAAATACTTCATTCGAAGTCCTTCCACTAGAGACATCCTTGCTATCTTATTAAGAGTTTTAAAGTTCGGATGGCTCATTCTTTTTTGTGCCGAGCCAACCGCTACTTTTGGAGCTCTTAACAATCGTGCATGCATTTCTTGGGCAACTGTCCAATCACCGTAGATCGTCCCTTTCCTTGAACCAGTTAGCAAAATCTGTTGAGTGGCTCGATTCTTGATAGTGCATTGGTCAGTCGAGAACTCAACACTGAATCCGTTGTCGCAGAATTGTGAAACCGATAGTAGGTTGTGCTTCAGACCTTCGACATACGAGACTCCGCCATTTGTACATCATCATTCTCTAAGGTTCCAACCCTTTGGTATAACCAAAGTTATCATCACCGAAGAGTACACGCTGGCCTTTCGTTTCTATGTATGAGCCGAGGAGGTGTTTGCTTCCCCATCATGTGCCTTTGAACATCCACTGCCGATGTACCAGATAGTTGCTTGCACACCTCCTTTGTTGGCCGGACCCACGCGATCCTCGCAGCCCAAATCAGTTTTAGGTACCCCTTTTGGATTAGGTCCCGAGGGGTTAGAATTAGTTTTGGGGATCCATACAAACAGAGCACTTCTATTGTGATCGCTTAGATCGTAAGGCCCCGATTTGTCTCTCATACCTATCAACATAATCATACGCCTCTTTATATGCTTTCTCGATTTTGTATGATTATTAGTGTGAACCTTGGATGACTTAGAAGACTTGGGATTTATCTTTTTCGCTTTGTCTTCTTTTTATCCAAAGGTGGTTCAAAAAGTGCAAAGACCTAGATTTCGATTATAGGGGTAGGTACGATCGCTACCATCAAAAGATTCATATCTTTTTGGCATAGGTGGTTTTTGCGCTTTAATTACGAAGCATGCTTATTAGGCAAATAACCTTGATTGGGTCTCGATTGACTTCCCTTTACGTTGTCTTTTTTCGATTCTCGATCTGTTGATCGAGTTGAGGTCTCTTCGTAAGAACTGGGTTCTTCGTTGATTCCTCGATCGATGCTTTGCCGCTTAGGGTCCATTTCTTTCTCATCGTTTAGCACCGCCTTTCCCCAACAACCGGTCTTTTTCCCTTATTAGATACATGTTTGGCTTTTGGTGTATCTTTGTCAGAAACTCGTCTGATTACACCTTTTTGAGATGAATCACCCGGGGCTTTTGAGGATGTGGAAGGGTTCTCATAGCCAAGTCCCTTCTTATTAATCGTTGTTCAAAAAATAGGTGTTCATGTCTTGAACAGGTTTTAGATGATTTTGTGAAAACCTCTATTTTCTTACGCAGATTATCCTCGATGATTTTAGACTTTCATGCATTCTAATAGCTCATCAAATTTTGCTTGAAGAAGTTTGAAATCATCAGCTTGCTGTTTGTTAATATCCAACTGATCTTTGATCTGCTTCTCCTGATCAGAAGCCTTAACTTTCAGAATGTTACATTCCTCGGTTTTCCGAAAGCGCTTTCAAAGAGATTTAAGTTCGTGAGGCTTTTACTTGAGATCATTCTCCTTATGCAAGCCGATTATTTCTAATTCTCGGCTTGTCATTTTCATTTCCACTATAGCATAAGTGTTCATCGTGATTGGAGAGATCCTCAAGCAATTGCTCGAGTAGAGCCGCAGTCAATCTCCCCAAAGAAAAGCTAATGATAGCAGTGTAAAAGCGAACGGCGGGTTTGGAGGTTACCTCGATTGGTCCTCCCCGCCATCAGCAGATCTCATCATCGTCAAGAGAATATCGATCTTCATTTTCATAGAAGTCAACAAAGATCTTGATCGGTAGAAGTCTTCTCTGAGGAGGAGTATCCAGAGTCCTCGAGGGCGCGATAGGAATCGTTAATTCGACGACGCGAACCATGGCTCTTACGTCCTATAACGTTGCTCTCTTACATTTCCTCTTTTCTTCCCTTTCTCTTGGCGTCGAGTCTGGGCGGTCTGCGCTATAGTGACTGCTTCTCACCCGGTTGAAGCATGCTCCTTGATCCACAAACCTTTCCTTCCGGGTGAATCAATTCCGTCGTATGACCTATCGGTGACTTCCTTCGATAGTAGTCGAGCTTCTTCATGCGATTGGTTATCTCTTCCTTCCTCGATCCGATTATCTCTCTTTTCCTTTCATCTCTGTGATCCCTCCGATCATCGGATACGGTTCTTCTCACGGAGATCTGTTGGCTGATCTCCTATCTCTCCTCGTATGTTGATAGTCCTTATAAAATCTTCGATACTTACCAAGTTGGACGTTCGACTTCTCAAGCTTCTGATAGCGAGAGCGTCTGCTACCACTTTGACTCATTATATTCCCAACGAGTTCGTTGGCCTTCGTTTCTCTTCTTGGTTGCCTTAAAAGCAAATCGATTTTGAAGTTGAGGCTTCAAATGGGCACCTCATCTTCATCGACTTGTCCTCTTTCAATCAAATCGAACTCGTGAGCTTTAAGGCTCAAGAACAAGCTACTTGGCTTCATCTTTGAAATGTCTTGGCAATCCTTGATTACCGTGACCTTCATGTCCCATTTCTTGGTGAGAGACCTTAGGATTTTGTAGTTGATATCTTTATCGACATCTCTACCAAGTTCTCGAAGCTTGTTTATAGACATTGTAATCCTTCCATCGAGTTCGTTGATGGTTTCGTTGGGCAAAGATCTTCAGATTTTTTCGAATTTCACCGGTTAAACATGAGACTACCGTCTTTTATCTGTTCATTTCCCTCGCATATCTCAGCTAGAGTATCCCACATTGCTTTCGCAGATTTTAGATACTTAATCTTTTCCTTGGTGACCTTATCCATTGTTTTCATGATAATGTGCCTTGCGATAGTATCTAGAGTATGCAGTTTTCTTTCCTCTGCATCCATCAAGGTTGGGCTTTTACGTACAAGACTTCCCGGGGCAAAGTCTGGATCTCCTCCAACTGCAGGGTTGTCGAGTATATGATGATGGGTCCTCTTTCGATGACTTCCATCATTCTCGCCAATCGATCGAACCTAGATGGTTGGACATATATATGGCCCAACTGCATACTCATCGATTGAGAACTTCGCAGATCATGATACATTCCCGAGGTGTTATCCATGCCGAAAGTGATTTCGAAAATGAATGAGTTTTAAAAATGGTTTTTCAAGATCGGGCCAATTCGACCACAAAGATTCTTCCTCAAGAATCGATGATACACAAAGTCAGTGGTCAGTAGAACCAACTGCTCTGATACCACTTGTAGGTCCCGAACGGGTTTTGTGAGGGTAGAAGTCTAGAGGGGAGGGGTGAATAGACTTCTAAAACTTTTGTGCAAATCAGGTGTGAGGGCAGTTAACCTGATCAGAGTGTGAGTGAATCAGTTTGGGCTGATAACCAACTTATCGACGCTCAAGGCGATCGGTTCGTAACTATCCGCTTAACCGATGTGTGCGAAGCTTAAGTTTTACCCGTGTGAAAAACCAGTTTTGATAAATCAGATTCCAAAGTTAATCTTTTAATCAGTTGACTGAAGTGTCAAGTTTGATCAGATCAGAAGCTTGGTGCTAACTGATCTCAACTTGGAATATGTATGCGCTTTAAGGGTTGTGTGCGATTGGTAATCGCTAATCAAAGCGGTAAAGGCACACAAGATTTATAGTGGTTCGACAAACCAAATCCTACGTCCACTCTTCCCTATCACAAGGGGCACCTACTTAACCAACTGGACTTTGTTTTATGTGTAAGTCCAACACAGTACACCAACTAGATGTTTAAGGAGTTCACACTCAACCGATCCCAGAGATCAGAACTAGAAACCCTAGTCTGAAATCTTGCTAAACAACTTAACCTAACTTGGGGGTTTGGGTAAGATTGTTTTGTTCCAACTATGAAATCTTTTCTTGCGATAAGCGACTAATGCCTAGATGAAAAGATTTCTATGCTAAGAACTTTATGGGATGAACACTTAATGAAAATTAATCTTCTTGTTCGTTTCTTGTGCGGAAATCGATATTAGCTTGAGCTTCTTGATTGTTCAAGAGTTTAGTTATTTCACTCTGAAGTGTGATCCCATATTTATAGACCTTGAAATCAAAGAGCCGTTGGAGAGCAATTTGAATTTCGTGCTATATTTGGTAGACTTGCGGTGCTTGATGTGACGAGCTTCAGAACCAGCATGGCCAAAAGCGTGAATTTGTACTTTGTAGCCAAGTATGAGAGGTAGCATCAAATCCCGCAATTGTCGGCTCCGATCATACGTGTCTTGTTCTTATTGATAGCGTACTCACTTTTCAAAGTTGTTCTTCCAACTACGCTTGACATTCTTCTTGTTCGGATCATAGACGTATGATTAGGTGAAACATCGATTTCACCAAGGTGAAATGATCGATCACCCGAATCGATCGATACTGATAGAGTCTTCAGTGCCGGTTGACTTAGCTTCAACCAAAGAGACTCGGTGTAGGTCTTCCGTCCGATCTTCGGAAGTCATCCGATCTTCAAGTATACCGAGTTTGAGCTTTATGACTTCAAATTTGAGATATCGACTAGATCGATCGATCGATCCGATCTTCGCTCTTTTCTAAAGATTCAGTCCATTTGATATCACCGTCCTTTGAGTCTTCAGATCTGACCTATACATATTGAGTTTCCCCCTCAATATGTGACCTATCTATTTCATCAGTTGTTCTATACAATCATTATCAACTGGTTTCCTATAGCAGGTAATATAAACATCAGTCAGCTAACAGGTCTGACTGGTCCTATTACATGTGTTTTTGGAACTTCCATCAAAACTATAAATTTCCCAACAATATGTTTGTATATAAAAGTCAAGAACAATCATTTTCTCAAGTAGAAGAATTTTCTTGTAGAAGTTCGTTTTTAGTCATGAACAATTGTATGTAATTTTTTCCCGAATAATAAACCTCTAGGTTTGATTTTGAAGATCCTATTTTGTCATGATGATAGTCGTGATTGTAGTATCACGAAAAATATAATTTTTCATGAAGTTTTTAGGAATTATATAATTTTATAATACTCCCTCCTTCCCAGAACACTTTATACATTTTTCTTATTGGGATGTCCCACAACACTTTGCTTATCCTATAAAAAGAAACTCAATAAACCTCACCCTCACAATATTCACATATTTACACAAAATGTCATTACTTTGGGACTCACTCATACACTCAATAAAACTACTTTATTTACGTTATACATAAAAAATTTATAAAATTACCCTCCAACACTCAACTCATTATATATTTTTCTTAGTTTTTGTGCCATAAAGGTGGCAACAAAATCTTCCGGAACGGACGTAGTAATAAATATTAAAATGTTACAACTTTTTCATGACATTTTATTTTTTGTTAAAAGTCCTTTTTATATAGGATTTTACAATATTAATTATTTCTTTAACATGTAAATATTAGATATCTTATATACGTTAATATATTTTTTGTGAATTTTTATATTATAACAATATACTAATATGAGCTATTTATTGTAAATTTCCTAAATTTAATTTAGTAAAATATATTTCAAAATTATATATTTTTAAAATTAATCGATATTTTTTTTCTATTGCAATTCAAGATATCACCTATTTAAAATTTGGCAATTTGAAGCGTTTGCCCATTTTCTGGCAACAATTAAATAATGTGATTTCTGGAGCTGCTAAATAGATGTCCATGTAAGATGTCACGACTAATGAATAAAATATTTTTTTTTCTTTTTTTTTCTTAACAAAAACAATATCTAGAAAATGTTTATAAGATTTAGGAATGAATCCCCAAAACTCATCCTGACAAGAAATAAGCTCTTATTATTTCTCCCCAAAAATTTAAAAGAAAAACACTAAATCGTCCACCATATCGCAACTCCAAATTCTTGAATATTTACAAAAAATAGATATTTTTTTCTTAAACTAAATTTTAAATAAAAAGAAATTATTTTATTCATCAGTTTTGACATCCTACGTGGACATTTATGTCAACTCCAGCAGCTACGATACTTAATTATTGCTGAAAATTTAAAAATGCTTTGAATAACATAACTTTAAATGTGGTGTCTCGAATTGCAAAGAAAAATAATATGTTGTAACTGATAAAAACATTAAGGGTGGTTTTGAAATTAACCCAAAAAAATTATAAAGTGAAGAATATTAATGGGATTAAATTTTTTATAGTTCAGTAACTTTGCATCGTTTTAAAATTGATCCCGATTGTTTTGACTTTTTTATTTTGGGTCTGGTAAGTTTTCAAAAAATTTGAAATTGGTCCTCTCTGCTGTGGCAAGTCACCAAATAGGTCAACGTCACATGTGTAATTATTTTATTTTTTACTTTAATTTTGAAGCATAACCTGGACTTTTTTAATTCTAATAATTTTGGAATGAGTATTGGGTCGGATTTAAAGACAACCTAAATATTAAAAGACAAATCAAATTGGGTTGGTTTACTGGGTCTAAATCAACCCGAAAAATTTAAAAATAAACCAAAGTACGCAAAAATCACTCTTCATCCTTAAAAAAAAAGTGCATAAAAATTCCGATCCAAAATTATTAGGACTAAAAAGGTCTAGGTGACATTTCAAAATTAAAAAAAAAACACATTTTATGATTACATGTTTGGTGACCTGCTACAACAGATTAAAGGACTAATTTTTTTAAAAAATAGGGCGGAACTCATAAAGCCAAAACAATCAGGATCAATTTCTAAACGAAATAAAGTTACTCATCTACAAAAATTTTAATCCTAATATTAATTTTTCTTTTCAAAGAATTTTCTATAACAGATCACAATTCTATGAATAAAATAAAATGTAATTAAAAAATATTAAAATTTTAATTAATGAATATAAATATTATAACAAGATGTTAATATAAAATTTAAATTTTATATTAATTCAAAATAATATTTTAACATCTAAAATGTTTGATAAAAATAATGACCGTGCGTTAGCACGGGTGCAATACTAGTATGAAGTAATGAATAAAGAGAAAATCTATGAAAAATATTTTCAATGAATTGTTTCTCAAGGCTAATCAACTGTACACGTATTACGTATATACTCCTCCGATTCATAACGATTGTTGTTTTAAGAGAGAGCGTTTGTTTATAATTGATTGTTATTTTACATTTTTTTTCCTCTTCTACCCTTACTCAAATAATTCCATCAATCTTACATCGTTTTAATATTATCTTAATAGAGTAATCAATAAGGTTATATGCGTCATTTTATAGTTTTTTTTAATTTCCATCTAAAATCTAAAACAACAATCATTATGAATCAGAGAGAGTACAAATTACAATTGGTACTATTCAAACTATTTACCAAGAATAAGATAAGATCTAGATTGCGCGAGAGATAAAAATCATGGTGCGATATGGGTACAGGGATATGAATTTTTAAAAAAATTAGGGTGTAATTCGACAATGATACATCTATTTATTTATATTTTATTATATATATATATATATATATATATATATAAATTTAAAAATTCATAATCAAATATACATAATTCATATTTTTCCTCACCCATAACATAAGTATATTCCAAGATATCAATTCAGATACCATCAACTCAATATATTAATCATAATAATGAATTTAATTTAAAACAAGTATCATATTATCAATTTAAGTTACATCACATAATAAATTACAATTAAAATAACACATATAATGTTTAATAATATTACCATGTCTAATCATTTAATAGGATTCGTGCATTGGATTCATGAATCTATTAAGTTCTTTGATTTTATTATTACGAATTCGCCATGTGGAAACAGGATTCACGGATTCGAGAATCACACCTTTTTTAAGAGGCGGGTGCGAATCCAATAATGTATTTTAGTACTTTTAGAAGAGTCTGTGCATCATAGGATAAGACCAAATCAATTATAATTATCTACTATTTATTATAATAAGACATTTCTAGAGTCTTCAATTAAATTTATTTTTTTTACTGTTCCTAATATGCCCCTGCAAAATCAATGTTTCATCAGCAACAAAAAATTTTGGAACACAACGTTTCAAATTGTGGTCGAGATAGTGACATAGTGACAACATCTGCCAATTGATCAATAGTGCAACGTGAGAAACACAGAGAAGCCCTTTGTCCGTTAAATCTCGAACAAAATGAATATCAATGGTGGTGTGTTTCATTCGAAATGCAAAATAGGATGCAACGCAAGACGAGTCATGAAATAGTTTAGGTGACAAGCAAAATTGAATAGCAAGATCTTGAAACAAATGTTTGAGCTAACACACTTCAGTAGTAGCGGACGCTAAAGCACGATATTAATTATTCTTCAGTATTGGAACATGCAACAGCACTCTACTTACGAGAACGTCAGGATACTGCATTTGGGCCCAAAAAAATCACATAGGCCGATATGGACTTTCCATTCATCAAAGGCAAATTCTCTTGTACACCATTTAAGTTAGTACAATTTAATTTTAGGAGCTTTTTTTTTTATTTTTTTTTTGTTTTAATTTTTTTTTTCGATTTCAGTTTGCTTTTTTAACTTTAATTTCAGTTTTAGGGGTTTTTTTTCTTCGACCCGGGCCCAAACCCGGTCGGAGTAGTTCATGGTTCACTCGGTCCGAGTGGTTCATGGTTCACCCGGCCCGAATAAGTCATGATTTAGGGTTCATTATTTAGTGTTTAGGGTGTAGATGTTGGAATTTAGAGGCACATATACACGTAATACATGCGCAGCGAAAATAAACAGTTCACCAACAACGAACATATAATTGCATAAACGATTACAATAATCATAACGAGAAACCTTACAGTGATTCTATAGCAGA
Source organism: Stenogyne calaminthoides (assembly GCA_037126765.1). NCBI lineage: Eukaryota > Viridiplantae > Streptophyta > Magnoliopsida > Lamiales > Lamiaceae > Stenogyne > Stenogyne calaminthoides. Next base: position 2,278,670 of record JBBCBC010000031.1, on the reverse strand, counting down.
TTTCTAAACTATGGTATCCACGTAATCCCCGTGAACAGATTTGCACAGATCTGCCTGAGACGGAAATTGCTAGGAAAATTCCTAATCTAGATTTTATGGAGAAACTAGGTTTTCTTGAAACAACGTTAAATAATGAATCCCAGGATGTCATATATATAGGGAGAGATTAACATAAATCTTAAGCAATCTTTATTAGGAAGATAATCCCTAATCTTGCAAAACAAATCTCAAAGATATATTTTTCCCTACGGATATTTTTCTACAATAATATTCCATAATATTATTTTGGTATTCCTATTTAATTAAATCTAATTTAATTAAATAGTAATAATAATTAATTCTAAATTAATATATTATTAATTCTCCATAAATTATATATTAAACCCAATTTAATACTTAATCAACCAACCATAATCTGCACACGGGAGTTACTTGTTGTGTGACATATAGGCCCTCATATATCGAGCGATTAGTCAAACTAACGGTCTTAATTGAACCCTAGACAATAAATCAGACATTCTCAATATATGAGGTACGTTGCGAGAAACGTGCAACTACCTGTAACTGTAACATGGGCTATTATGATTTCCTCATTTCATTCAAAAATACTCGATTAGTCTTGAACATGATAAAGTGTCTATTCAAATAACTTAATCAATTTATCTCCAATCACTAATTGATCACTTATGTCACACTTGGCCACAAAGTCCAAGTTGACGTGCATTGGCCAATGACTTTGATACAATTATGGTGAGAAGATGAGTATTCTCTCTAAATTCACTTTGAGGAATGAATCCTTTTTTTGCTCAACTACCACGCACATGCACTTCGTGATGAACTCAATCTAAGCCATATCTACCCATAGACGGGTGCAAGCGTCGGTCATGGTCAAAGTTCATTACTCCACACATGAAGGTCCCGTTTAAACCGATTTTGCGCGTGCGGAAGCGAAACATGTCGAGATGCATATAAAATCAGGGGTGAGGGCAGAGCGACTCCTAAATTTTTTTTAAACCATGTGTGTTGTTTTGCTTATAATCAAATGCATATGACAAGTATAAACATAAAGCAGTAAATTAACACAGCAATTTTATAGTGGTTCGGACAACTCGTCCTACATCCACTCTTCCCTTCATGGGGCACTGACTTAATAGACTGGACTTAGTTTAACGTGTTAGTCCAACACCCAACAGATGTTTACCGAGTTCACACTCAAACGAGACTTATCTCCCTCACGGGATTGCCTACCCTCCCTTTCGGGATTGCTAGATGTTTACCGAGTTTACACTCACCTACAAACTTAACCAACTTTTGGGTTTGGGTATAAGATTGTTTGGTTTCCAACTAGGGTGAGATTTTCCCTTACATTTGTTTAGCCTCAATGCTAAGGATGGAAAAATCTCTCTAAGCTTAGGATATGGCATTTGTGCTTAGATCTAGGGTAGAACACTCTTGAATATATGCGTGTATTTCTTGCTCTGTGTTCTATGGTGGAAATGCTTGATGATTTGGCTCTGTAGCTTCAATGGTGTTTTCACGCATTTCACACACTTCCACACAGAAAAATGAAGGAAGAACTTGTATTTATAGTGTGGATTTGAATGTTACCGTTGGATGGAGTCACATTCAAATCCATACTATTCTGTAGCTTTTTGCAGCTTTTTCAGGCTTGTTGTCTTCCTCTCATTGGTCCACGTCAGCTGAATCTAACGGCTATATTCTTCAGGATCTATCTGAGTCTTCGGGTTTCTCTGAGTCTTCAGGATTCTTGATTCAGCGGACTTCTCTTCAGCGGACCTTGTCTGATCAGGCATACTGACACTCAGGCTAACTGAGTTCAGCTTCTTCTGACTTCAGACAATCTGACCCTCAGGTTACTAGCACTCAGGCTAACTGATCATCAGCAGCGTTCTGATTATCAGTGAACATGACTTCAGATGACTTCTCTTCTGATGACTTCTCTCCTGATCTGGTATGCAGATTTCTGGTTTTCTGATATCTGATTTCTTCTCGCCTGATCTGATCAGCTCACATGATCAGATCAGTATAGCATCAGGCCAACATATCAGTTTATCTGCATCAGATTAGTACATCAGGTTAGCATATTAGGTTAGCATATAAGTTTAGCTTATCTGATCTCGATCACGTCTGATCTCGATCAGTCTCATCTGCTCCTCTTCTGATCTGCAACCTCCTCTTCTGATCTGGTCATCTGGTCATCTGATCTGGTCTTCTGATCAGGTCTTCTGGTCATCTGATCATTTGACCTTCTGATTCTTCTGATCAGCTGGCTTAGCTTTTCTTTTCTTCTGATTTTGCTCAGCTCATTAGTTAACTCCAGAACTCATCTTACTCATCTGATCTCGATCAGCCTCGTCTGCAGCCTCGTCTGATCTCGATCATCTATGTCTGATTTCATGAGTTCCCCCTCAATTTGTTCTCTCGTTCCCCCTCAACTTGTTATCTGTAGATTAGCTTCAAAAGCACAAGTTGATAATGTTTTGGCATAATTCATCAAAACTAAAATATCCCAACAACACATTTCGTGCGTATTGACCTCAAGTCAAAGGAGTATCGCATCGCTCCCACTAACCGAGACACCCGTAGACGCATATAGTGGAACTACATCAAACGGTTTCTCGGATGGGTATACCAATACCCTCTAAGGTATTTGTGCATCCACCATGAGATACCTAGTATCTCGTAGTAAGTGAGATCTCACTACACTCCCTAAGAGTATGATGCAGATCGCACACCAATCTCCATTGCATCATCAATATCTCATTCTTGATGATCCTCGATTGGGGCTATTTGAGAATCATGCTTAGGTCATCTGCGTTCTCACTCACTCAATGACAGCAATGATTAAAGGGAACACAGATAAGAACAATGGATAACAATCAAACATAATATTCTAATAAGTGTAATGCCATGCATTTAATATTAAACAAACAGTAATATTAAACCAACACTGAATATTATTTGAGTATTATGTCCTTACAATGGATTGTCTCTAAGACACGGACACTAACAGATGTTTCATCCAAATTGAAATTAAATTCAAGTGCACCAATTGCATCTTGTGCACTTATAAATGTTATGTCTAATCGAGTGAGCGTGAGATATTGAAAACTTCCAATGGCTCATCAGAGGCGGATACATATAGTTCAAAGGGTATGCAAGTGCATACCCTATTTTTTAGCCAAATAATTATTATATATAGTATTTAATTTATATTTTAACTCACTACAGGAAATTCGAGAAATCACGACGAAAAAATTCGTCACTGAAACATCATTTTTCGTCACAAATGATAATTTGTGATGAATTTTTTTGTGTCATAGATCGTCATTTATAGTGCGTGGTATTATGAAAAATATGACGGTATATTAATTCGTCGTGAAAAGGGCATTATTTGGTGACGAAAATGTTTCCATCTATTGTGACGCATAAATTGTCACTTTAGGCATCAAAAACTCGTCGCTTAATATGACTTTTCGTCACTAAAGTTCAATTTCACGTGACGATCTATGAAAATGACAACATATATCGTCATGATTAATTAACATACCGTGACTATTATTTCGTCATAAAAATGATACATATTGTGACGCATTTATTTCATCGTGAAATAATTACTTTTATTATCAATTTATTTGAATTATATATATATATATTAAATCAGTAATAATACTAAATAATAAATATTACAACAAAAACTAAATTAATTAAAGATAAAAAAATTAATTTGCATTAACAAAAAAATCCTTCAAACAATTAGAAATCAATTAACAATCTTTGTTATCAATACTACATGAAACAATAAACTAAAAAAATCAATATCTTATATGTCTCCAAACTAATTTTCATGTCATTATTCCTTTTTGCACTTCAAACTACGATGATGAAACCTTCTCCCCTGTAGATATCACCTATAAAAAAAATATCATATCAAATGAATTTATAAGAAAGCATAACTCTGTAAAGTATCAAGAAAACAATAATCCTAAACTTTAAATGCACAAATACACTTACCATTCAAGAATGCATTGAAGGTGGAAATCATGCTTGCAGCTTGTAACCTACACGACAAACAGTTTCCCCAATAGTAAGAAACAGCACAAACAATTCAACCAAAAACAAAACGTCCAAACGGAACACTATATTTTCACTTCACCGTGGAAGGATCACTATCAGAAAAGCCCTCAAGGCATATGCTAAATATGGAACTTCACTGACACACAAGATCTTAAGACCGTGTAAAAGAATATTAGATAATGGAAGTATCATAATCACCATAATTGACTGGATGAGTTAAACAAGAATCCCAAGCAGTTGATGAATCCAGAAAATAAAAGGAAAAATAAACAAAAATACATAACTGATCACAAAAATCAAAACCATCAGTCCCAAATTTCACTCAAGTTAACACAGAATGCCATAGCTTTACACACAAGCATGAAACAATTTCAGCTATACTAAATCTCGGGTCTCACAGTAATTCCTTCACATAATCAAAATCTAAGATTGAGTAAATGATTTAGCATTCAAATCCAAGGCATTAGGGGTCAAAACAGTAGCATGGTTGGGTTCAGAAACCATCCCAATTTCAGACTAGAAGAACCAGTAGCAGGTTTCATACTCAATCCACCAGAATTCAAGTTTTCAATATATGCAGCATTCTGCAAACCAGAATCAGGCCCCAACTTCGAAAGTTCAAAACCAAATTTAGACAAATCCCCATAAATCACAGAAGGAATAAGCAAGTTGTCAGAAACGAAAGCCAAATTCGAACTAGAGAATGCACCATTCCGCATAACAGTAAAATTGATCTTAGCACCAGACCTAAATTTCAAAACGTTTGAATGCAATTCAGAAAGAATGAGTACACTAACTTTTGTTAATCATTACATCCACGAACTAAAATGCAGCAATCTTTACTTAACACACCATAACTAGCACAATTTGGTAGTGAAATATACAAAGTACAGTACTACCACTATCTATATACACGCAATACACGTATATCTTGGCTAAAAATATAAATTGTATCACACACATATCCACATTTACGTTTGAATCAAATCAGTAGTTGCAATGCTCCAAAAAATCAGCAATTGCAGCATCTACAAGACTTAATTGCACTTCGAAATAGCATCCACAAGACCTAATCTAGAGAGTGAGAAACTAGAGAACCACATTCCCTTATATGTTATACATGTTGAACACAAATAACTCATCATATCTGCCCTCTTCTAACACAGCCAGCTTTAAAGCTACACATATGAGTAGTATTATTAAAAGAAAAATGAAAATAATAATGTAAAGGCTAAAGAAAAATAACAAGAACCAAAAACTCATAATAAAATAGAAGCTAACCTTAATTATATGTCGATCCCTTTCTCCCTCATAAAAGCCATTAGTTTGTTCATAGTTGCACTTTGCTCAGAGAGTTTTGCAGAGAGAATGTCATTTCGCTCAGAGAGTTTTGCAGACAGATTTTCATTTTGTGTAGCCAGGTCCTCTTTCAAGCTAGTAACTTGAGTTTGTAGTTCTTTCACTTGAGCTCTAGACTGTTGCAACTCTTCCGTTGTTTCTCTTAGTTCATCTTCATATTCAGCAGAAGAATTGTACAATGAACTACGTTTACTTGGACGCTTTGAACCATAACCATAACCTTTGGTATATCCAAATTTTGGCCCAACACCTCCAAGATTATGTCGACCGTCTTTCTATTCCGAGCTCAAAATATTCATCTCGCTTCGTTTTCATCATTTCTTGGTATTTAAGCATAAATAAAGTAAATAAAATGCTCAACTGAATTGAAAAAGAAGTAAATTAATCGCAATAATAACATAATCAAATATCATAAATGTCTACACGACTTACCCAATTTTCTTTTGCCTGGTCGGATATCCACCCATTTTTCTCTCAGACTTTGTGGGTTTGCTTTCGTATAAGTAAATCCGATTGCACGGTTCTTCAAGTTAAAGAGACTATAAAAATTATAAAAACACACTTACTTCATCACCATACCCAAGAATGAAATAAAAAATTCAAAAAACCCATAATTACCTTCTTTTTAATGTTTATATGATTTAATTATTGACATATCATCGTGTCTTATGTTCAATTATCTCGGGAAATAAGCTACCGTGAATACTCTATGAGAATCAAAAAACATGACAAGTAAACGAATAATCTAAATATAGGATACTTTTAACCCTTTGTAATGGACATATTTACATAATTATGTTGTAAAGAATCAAGCGATTAGTTTTATAAACATCAAGATAAGCAGGGGGCTGTCTAATTCTAGAAGATCTCCTAACATCATCATTATGTTCATTCTGATTAGGCACATTTTGCATAACAACAGGCTCTAAGCTATCTAACTCCTCTTGATGATCAATATGAATAGTTTCACTATCATGAGAATCTGAAACCGGGGTATACAACGTATCACCAGAATTAGAAGTAATGTCATTAGCAACACTATTATGAGGAGCCACAACAGAAACCAATATATTCAACAAATGAATAAAAATCATCAGAAAGATTCTCAGTAAATAGAGCAGATTTAGACATTTATAAAACTCTTTGTATATTGCTTGTCAGAAAAGGGAATAACAGATTCATAAAACCTAACATTTCTAGAAACAAATATTTTCCCAGTATCTAAATCAAGAAGTCTATATCCTTTGGTACCAAAAGGATATCCCAAGAAAATACATTTTGTATCCCTAGGATCAATTTATGTCAATTAGCAGTCTAGGTACAAAACACAAACAACCAAAAGACCTCAAATAAGAATGATCAGGCTCCTTGTTATAAAGCATTTCATAAGGAGACCTCAAACATGCTAGTGCAAGGAATGCAAAAACTGAAAACATATACTCCTTTAAAAGCCTCACAATTTCATTTATTTCATTTATACTCACAAGTTCATGCGATCGGACTGAAAAAGGCTTTCTTCCAGCAGTATGCTTGCATAGCATTTTTTCCTTGTTGCTTTTATTTATCTCACTTAAACACTGCAAGAGCATTATAATTGTAACAAAACAAATCAGAAGTTTTGCATTGAAAAGTGTTGGCCATTAAAACTGTAACATTATGTGCATTAAAATTAGCAAAGCTAACGTTACCTTGAATTCAAGTGAGGCAAAATAATAAGAGTTTTTCCCAGTTATCTTGGTCGGGATAGAATTTTGGTTTGTGATCCTTAGCCTCTTGTAGTTCTAGATATTTAAGAAAGTGCTTATGCAACTTATAACGCTGTTGCCTAGTACTTTCTCTCACCCGATCGACCAGGCTCCGTTTCACTCCAGCCTCATCCATATTCAAACCCATATGCATCTACAACTCACATAGAACATGCAAATTAGAATAAAAGAAGGTAAAAACAATATATTGAAGACATAAATATTTATAACCCATACCTGCAGATGATCAAACCGTGGCTTCAATCCATTGTCCTCATCTACCTCTTTCCATCGTATTGGTACAGGGAGAACTTGTCGCGTTACTATTCCAATATTAGTTGCCAATTTCACCGACTGGCCCCCATTTATTCGTCTCCCAACTGATGGATCCACCTTAATCTTTAACTTCTCGAAAGTATCAAAGTACTTCAGTAATCCATTTCCAGTTGTTTCACCCCGAGTCCTTTTATTTGAAACAACAGCTACACGTTAACAAACAAATTGTTTTACAATATATATATATTCTTATACATGACTATTATTTTAAAGATAATGAAGAACACATAAAAAACACCTAAAAAATAATAACTTTACCTGTTGCAGCAGCAGCAGCTTCATTTGATGCATGCGGAACGGTCTCCGTAGATGGAATTTGAGAAGTTTCACGTACGGGTTCGGAAGCCTCAGATGCTAAGTTTGAGAAATTGTTTGCACTTCGAGTTCCAGAAGTAAGAGGATTTTGTGGACGGCTAGAGTTCTGTTTGCTTGGCAAAGTATTTGGATGCCCTTTTTGAGGTGTTTCATCTTGACCTCCTGTAACTCTATCATTATTTAAAAGTCCTTTGAAAAGAGATTGTCTGGTAACGAAGATGCGCTTCTGTTTCAAGTTCGATGGACCTCCGGGAGCCATTTCACAAACCTGAAAAATGAAGAATTTAATTACAGATAGATTAACGTCAGCAGATCCAAAAAACCAAAAACATAAATTCAATTACAGATAGATTAACTATTGCATGAATGCAATAATAATGACAGAATCTACTTAAAAAAAGTATATAGGTCTAAACGGTAAGCTTAGATACCATAAAACCTTTCCAAAATAGTTATATAACTATTTGTCCTCCACAGTTTGAGGATATTATTTCCAATATGGTTCTGATTTAGAACAAAATCAGCAACCAGTATTGAAAGAATACTTATGGCATGAATACTTCAATGAGTATTCGATCTTTAGAGTGATATGGGGAATCAGATCAACAATTACAAATATGTACTAATAGAGAATTTAGGGCAGAATAACGAACCAAAAGGCTTAATTTACAGCTTCCAGACTGTTCACATTGTTATCAGAGATAATGTTAGAACCAGTTATGCATTATTAGGGCATATAGACCAGACATACATGTATTTATCACAGATAAGAATGAAATATTAAATTTTCTATAGGACCTATAAATTAAACAGTGCAATGCAGTGATCATATCACAAATAAAATTATAAGCAGATGAAAAGCGGCTTGAAGCAATTAACAAATCAACATTCATGGAAATCTTTCCATCTCTAAAGCAGGGGGCTGTCTAATTCTGGGCAGTCTTTTCTTCCTAGATCTTGTTGTGTGAGAATCTTTTTTAGGAATGTAAACTTGAGAATAATCTCAATTGGAAACGAAAACATAAACTCATGATAATTGATCATCAAGAATCACACAACACATTAAACAAATAGTAGATGCATACCATCAAGAACCTCACATGAATCAATTATGAAACAGAAACTTGCAAGGATTTATTAATTTTACTTCCATTGATATACTTCTTATGCATCCTTATTGTTCATCACACAGGTTTATCTTATCACTTATCATAAACATAAACTTCACATTCTTCATAAGGATTCAAGAAAAGTCCATGCCTATTAAGAGAAGGAAATATGAAACTTATACCTACACCAAAGAATCCTCATATATAATTCAATTACGCACAAATTAACTCATCGCAACCATATAACAAATCTTAAATGAATGCTTGCTTACACTGAGATAAATTCAAGATTAGGATAACCATATTATCAAAGCAAGCAAAAGCTATGGAACCCACTAATCTTAAAATCTGGTACAATAAATATCATGTGTAAAAGTCTAAAGTGGCAACAAAAGACTAGACATTGTAAAAGAGGATCTTGATTAAAGAACTACCTTCGCACAGTGTATTGCACATCTAACCATACAGAGAAAGGAGTTTTACCAGCTTAAGGGTTACAAATTTTGTCATTCAAATTCAAGAACAACTAAAAAATGAAAAAAAAAGGGAAATAATACAATGTTTATAAAAAAAGAAGAAAAAATATTGTAAATAACACAACATCAAAAACCAACATATCTAAACACAAGTAACAGATCGACTAGCAACTGAAGAACCACATATCTATGAACACAAAAAGGGGAAGAATTACCAGAGAGTTGCTTGATGAGAGAAGAGAGGAAACAATTGAAGAGAGGTTGTTGATCGATGATATTAAAAAGAAGGGTTTGAGAGGTTTTTGGAGTATATAAGCAAATGAACTTGTAAATAAATGTGGGTACGTGAATATCTCTGAAAAGAAGGAAATATCCCTAATCAACTTTGGAAAATGATTTGGTTAAGGATTATTTTCACTAATTCACGTTCTTAAATCTTATTTAAAAAATTTAAAGACCCGCCAGCGGCCCTTTTTTGGCTCCAAACACAATTAAAATTGTACGTATAATTAATAATGAATTTAACATATTAATAATATATTGATCAAATAATTTTACAAAATTTCTCATAATAAATAAAATATACAAATTAAATAACACTAAATAAAAATTAGCTATTTAAATTTAATGAATAAAAAAAAATACAACCAGTCTTAATTGGAGTGCGAAAAATGATCCAATTGCAAATATATAATAAACTATATTCAATAAAAAAAATGAAAGAAACGACGACATTTGGTTAAACAACACCTTGTTGTACTATTTTTAATGTTTTTTTATAATTAAGTATATATTTTTATTTATTTAATATTTTTAAGGTTTTGTTATATTCAGTGTATATATATATATATATTTGTTGGATTATTTTTTATTGTTATCATGTTTATTATTTGTTTGATTGTTTAGTAATTTTTTACTATTTATTGGCTGTTGGCTTAATTTATTAAATACCTCACATGAATTGTTAATTTAAAAAAAAAATAAGAGTTTGTTTTATTCATGCTACATTTGTATTAAATGAATCTGTGAAAGGTTTTTTTTTATATTTTAGTATATATTTTTAGATTAATTTTTATTATTCATGCTACATTTATATTATAAGTGAATTTAAAATAATTATTATTATTTGTTATTTCAATTGTAAATTATTCTTTTATCAAGAAGGATGCATTTTTTAAAAATATTGATTATAAAAGATTTCGATTATAATGTTATAGATCGTTTTAAAAAAATGAAGACTCGATAGACTTAACTGTAATTATAATTTAACTTGAATGTTATGTACACCTTCTTTATTTGGTTTGCACCGAGTTATATGACGTTTTAAGTATTAAATATTTTATTAATTATTATCTGTATCCCCAAATTTAAAATCCTAGTTCCTTTTTTCTGAAACATTCTTCATACTGAAATGCTCAACTTGATCTTTTGTAAAACAGTTGAATGTTTCGGTTTAAACAAGTTGAATAATTATTAACTAGTTTACTTTTTCATGACACTTACGTAACTTTATAAAATTTAGTAATTTTGTTTAGGTTTTCAAGACAATTTATCTCATCAAATTAATTGTGATACTAATACTTTTACAAAAGGTATTTGTTGTGATACTAAAGGGTATAACTTATATTATAAAATAGTATTAGTCATTATACTAAACAGTATAGCTAATATTACAAAAGGGTATTATTGGTGATGCTGAAGAGTGTAATTTATAATATAAAATGGTATTAGTTGTGATACAGAAGAGTATAACTTTTACTACAAAGGGATATTAGTCATGAGTATAACTTATATTACAAAAGGGTATTAGTCGTGATACTTGTCGCGAGTCATTTTATTTGGGAAATATGACGTGGCTAATTTGGTAACAACTCACAAACAAAATATGCACGTGTAAAATATACTGTAAATAAGAAGAATTTGTTGATCCAGTTCGTCAAGAAATGACTACTCTGGGGGCGTTCCAAGCCAGGGATGTAGTATTGTGAGTTTTACACGTACAATATATGATACATCTCATGAAGATGAATCGCTATGGTTGAAGATGATTTGGAGAGTTGGTATATGAGTGCTAGGGCTTTTTGTGTGCATGGATGAACTCTCGAATTTTTTGTGAACCTTACCCCTCTGGGAAATTTCTGAACCTCTATCTTGTTATTTTTTCTTCTATTTATAGTATTTCGACAAGCATGAGCTGGTTTGGCAAGCATGAGCTGGAGACTTCGGGCCATGCAAGAATTCATGTAATGTTGTCACGTTTCCAACTTCGTCTTCCTGGTTGATCTTTGCACTTGCTTGTCTGTAAGGCACTCTTTTGGTCGTCCAAATCAATCTTTTGTTCGGCTGACTGCTTTGTTCGCCTCTTCAACCACATGAATTTTATGCCAGAATACGGTCCTCATCGAGCATGTCTGAGTCCTTCAGGTCATCTGAGTCTTCAGGATGTCTGAGCCCTCAGGATCTCTGAGTATCGAGCATACTGATCCCTCAGGATGTCTGAGTCTTCAGGATATCTGAGTATCGAGCATACTGATCCCTCAGGATGTCTGAGTCTTCAGGATATCTGAGTATCGAGCATACTGATCCCTCAGGATATCTGAGTCCTTAGATCACTTGACTCAGCTTATTTGATTCCTTCTTCCCTAATCTGATCGGTTTGACTGACTTTGTCATGTTCTTTTCAGGATCTTTTTGCTCGGTTAGTCCAGTTGAACAACCTTAGTTGGTAAATGGCAAGCTGGCGAACAAAACTTACTTCATAAGCGAATATGTTCGCTTTGGTTGACAAGTGGCGAGCTGGTCGAACAGACTTGTTTGGTCGACGGATGGCGAGCACACTTGTCCATCGGGCATGATTATTTTAATAAATATTACACGTGTCTCTCTTACGTGTTCGATTAATGCTGAATAATTATATCGAACATAACAATACCCCCCTGCCGGGTCGCTTTGTATTCAACATGGGGCCCGGCTGTTATAATCTGATTGGGCCATAGTTGATGTCATTTCGTATTCCGTGCCAGATTTTCAAAATTGAATCCGATATCTATAAATACCTCATTTTGCCGCCTCCATTTCTTTTCTTTCTTTTCTTCTTCTCTTTGCCTCTGTTTTCCATCTCTTTCGTGTCTAAAAAACTTCCGGCGAGGGCTTCATTATTCAGGCAAAGGATTTTACTCAGGTAACCATTGCATACTTTCTCTCATTGGTGCTACGTGTTCAAACTCTTCTGTTTCAATAGAATCAGACCACCATAGTTCCTCTTCCCCCTCTATCGGTAGAATCCCCTGTGGCGATGCTAACGTGCCGGAGATGGATGTCTCAGGTTCAGGGTTTCGTTGGCAAGTTCAGCAGCCATTTGTCGTTCTTTCCTCCGATTCCAATGAAGCCCTAAACGAATTGGATAGGGACTTAGCCCGTAGCGATTTTTGGATGATTCAGATGAGGATTCTTTGCCCCAACCTCAAATTAGGTCTAGGGCTGTAGATAGTGTTGATGTGAATAGGGATGATGATAACGTGAGGGGGGAAATTTTGATGGCTGTGAATGTAACTGAATTGAACATAGGGATAGGCGGCGAGCAAAATACTGAACTTGATATCCCTATTGGTGTTCCACATAGCCCAACATATAACGAGTATAATGCTCGTTATAATTTTGATTGGCCCGAACAGCCTCATAGAGTTAGGGTTGAGAATGAGTACCCAGCGAGCAAGATTGCGAGCATAATTGATGTAGATATGCTCGCTCAGCTGTATAGAAATTACGAAACCCCCAAAGATATCTTTTTCTGGGCACCGGTCCCGATGAAAGAAAGGCACCCAGCCCCCGAGGGTTGTGTTGTTTGTGAATTTGGACACAATGGAAGCCGGCCTTCAATTTCCACTCCATCCGGCTATCACCCGTTTGCTCGTGGAATGGAATATCACCATCACGCAGCTTAAACCGAATGGGTGGCACATGGTTATGAGCTTCTTGACTTTGTTCGGCAAAATGAAGCCCATATATTATCCCTCAGCAGCTGAACTTGCTCGTCTAGTGCATTTGACCCATCCGAAGGGCGGACATGGATGGCTATTTATGCAAGCAAAAATGCCAAGTGCAAAATCATTGAGGATGTGCCGAACAAAATCAGTGATTGAAAGGAGAAATTCTGGTTCGTTGGGGGCGATTGGAAGAGCCCGGCTTCTGGAAGTGAACCAGATGCTCGTTTGGACATCCCCACTGATTTTGGGGTTTATCGCAGTAAGTATTTTTGTGTCTTTTGTTCTTCAGTTTGAACTGGTTTTAACTTACTCTTTATTTCAAGAATTCCAGTTGCGACGGACAAAGAGACCAACGACGGCTATTTTAGCAGCGTTTGGCAAATTGATCTCGAGTCTCGCTCGGAACGATCTGTGAAGACCCTAAATACCGCCGAACAGAGGAAGAAAATAGGCTTGTACGTGCCCCCTCACCATCTTGTAGCTGTTAATCCCGCTGGTAAGGATTGCCTCTTACATTTGCATAAACTTTGTACTTTTTGCTCGTTGTTTCCCTTTCTTGCATAATGAATTGTTTTGCTTATAGATTTCCCTACTGTTACTGTTGCCGTGAGTACATCTGAACATACCGAGATGGCTCGAAGAAAAAGACCTCAGGAGCTCGATCGAATTCAAGCTGAGCGGGAGGCTCAGCGAGCAAATCGAGGAGAAGCGAGTAGGGTGAGCAGGGCGAGCCGAGCATCTGCGTCTGGCCCTGGGGAATCAAGCCGACCGAAAAGGACTACTCGTTCGACCGAGCAGGGGGCGAGCGAATAGGCTCCGTCGCCAAAAAGACCAAGGACGGAAGCCGGCGAACAGGGCCCAAGCGAATAAGCTCAGACGAGCACGCCAAGCGAACAGGCTCAGACGAGCACTGATGTTGTTAGGGTAACCCATACCCCTACTGCCGAAGAGATCAGAATGGCCGCCTCCGTGGTCGGTCCGGTCGCGCAGATAGTTGAAATGGAGGTTGGCACATCTTCTCCACCTCCTGCTGGACCCCGATCTTGGACCCCTTTGAACCCTGAGCTCCGGTCCCCTGAAGATAAATCTTTTTTGGAATGGGATTCGGCTCGGGTGAACAGGTGCATTTTGTTTGCTTTATTTCCTTTTGCATTAATTTTGTTCGCTTTGTCATGTTTATTTGCTCGGGTGTATGTGTAGGTTGAGCAGGTTGGCGCCCTTGATGCCCAATTTGAAAAACTACTACTGCTCGCCAAGTGTTCGCAAGGTTCCTGGCATTCCCAAGCATGTTCAAAAGGCGTGCCAGACCCCCGTTCGAGCATGGCTTCCGATGTCAAATTTGAACGATCTGTGTGATTTCTCCATTCTTCCTGAAGGGATCGAAGTTGATGATCCTATCCTGGATGAGGAAGATGGCTCAGATGTAGACATTACTGATGTTGCTGATCAAGCTCTCCGAGCCGAGCCCGAGTTCGATCAGGTGCAAGTCGAACAAAGGGGACCTCCTGTGACCGAGCAAAGTGTACTTCCTGGTGAGCAGATTGGGCCTGATCATGCTGGTGGAGCCGTTGCTGAGGGGGCCGAGCAAATGGGACAGGACTTGTTCGATATTTCCCTTCCGGCCACCCCGAACAATGAATTTGTCCCTCAAGTGTAATTCTTGCTTTGCCGAACAGATGTTGTGTGATTTTTGTCTTCTTCAATTTTTGCTCGAACAGTTTCTTCTATACTTGTGTAAATTTTTGCTTCCTTCTATCTTGTTCGAACAACTTGGAAATTGAATGATTGGATTGTATATTAAACTGTTTCCTCTAACCTGATCGTTGAGGATGAATGTTATTTGCTGATGAATGATTGATACTTGTGTTGCTTGATGTTTGCTTTGTTGCTTTCTAGTTTGTGCCTCTTTTCTTCTGAATGAATTCGAACATTGTGTTTGCCTATGCCCGCTCCTGACTTCTTTCGTTTTTGATTGTCTTATTGATGTTGCAATCGGTTGATCGTCTTATTTAGGTGCGACCAGATGGGTTAACTTTATGAACCCCCCTTTCATGGTTCACGGTCGTCTTATTTAGGTGCGATCACTTCGTACTAGGGCCGTCTTATTTAGTTGCGACCCCGCACTCATCACCCGCTTGTGCTACGGGTATCTGTAAGTACGAGTCGTCTTTTGCGACTGCGTACCCATTACTTGCTTTTTGCTGCGGGAATCAAAGTACGAGCTCGTTCGTCAGGTGAACATAGACTTGGGCTCGTTCGTCTTTGTTCGGGCCGTCCGGCTTAGGTGCAACCTCTAATAGGCTTCAACTAGAAAATCTTAACAAACAAAAATACTTTTTTGCAACACATTGTATTCTATTACAACCTTTACATTTGAAGAAGACTGTCTATTACACAACTATAGACATCAGATTATGGTTTTGAATTTAAACCTTGTCTTGAGTAGACACGAACTGGCCTCACCTTGTCCGCGGAATTGATGTTGACAAGCATGTGGCACATCATCCTGTCTACCCTTCTTTAAATAACATGCTCAAGCAGCAGCAGCATAAGCATTTGTCCCTCCTGGACAAATTGTGATTATGCGAGCAGCTGTGGACATGAGCATGTGGCGAGCACGCCTGCTCGCCTATATCAGGTGCGAGCAAAATCCTCAGCTCGCACCATTCTGTCCCCTTCAGTAGATGCCTGAGCATCAGCATCCGCATATTGCTTCGAGCGGACACCATGACATCCCTCCCCTTCGGGGGAGATTTTGGGGATGCATAGGGGACTAGTGATTTACTACTGCGTAAGCAGTGAGTAACGTGGAGTGGCAACCATGGCTCTGCCGAGCATCTTGAGTCCGCAACGAGCTTCAACCTGTGCTCGAAGTGTCATGTGGGGTATAAAACTCGTACTAAGACAGATGCTCAATTCAGCAGAATGACAGCTGAATCGAGTGTTGGATTCTTCGTCTGGAGGCATACTGAACCAACTTTCTTCTGATAACCGTAGTACCTTTTTTTTTTATCTGTTTTTTCTCTGCTTTCTTCAGCTATCAATATGCCTCTATTTATAGAACTATCCCAAGCTGGTGCTGGCATAGTAGTTGGTGCTGGCCTTCTTGCTTTTACTCCTTCTTTTGATATCTGTCCGCTTTGAATCCTCCCTTTGACATCTGTTCGGTTTTTTGCCAGCTCTTGTTCAAGGATTGACACGTTCCTTTTTTGGTTGCCACCACTTCTCAACTTGTTTTGACACGTATCTTCTATCTTTAGTGTCTAGAAGATTTGTGTCAAACATAATGTGTTCTTCCTTCATGATTGTCCTACTCGTCTTAGCTGAATGGCTAAATATGTTCGGCCATTTGTGTTCGTTTCAGCTACGTGGCCGATTATGTTCGGCCAACTGTGCTCGCTTCAACTGTGTGGCTGATTTTGTTCGGCCAGTTATGCTCGTCATTACTGATAATATTTTTTCAAATTTGACGCATTCCACGAGTAGGACAATGGGACTCCATTCAGGTCTTCCAAATCATATGCCCCATTTAAAAGACGTTCTGTAACTCTGAATGGACCTTCCCATGCTCGGCTGTACACACCACTTGATACCCCCGTTGCTCGTCTTAAAACCAGCTCGCCCACATTGAACCTGCGTGTTCGGACCTTGGAATTATAGAACTTTTCTGATCTCTTTTTGTACATGGCGTTTTTGAAATTAGCCTCCGTCCTTCTTTTCTTCTAAACAGTTCGCACTTTTCGCGAAGCCGCTGGTCATTGATGTGATCTCCAAAAGTCATTGTTCGATGACTCGAAATTTTGATTTTCACGGGTATAACAGCTTCCGCACCAAATGCCAAGGCAAACGGGGTTTTCGCAGTTGATGTTTTGAAAGTTGTTCGATAGGCCCATAATATTTCGGGCAACTCTTCAGCCCATCCTCCCCTCTTGGAATTATCAAGTCTGGCCTTGAGGGTATGCTTGATAATTTTATTAACGGCTTCAACTTGTCCGTTTGACTGGGGATAATACGGGGTCGAGTAATGCTTTTTTATGCCCCAGCGAGCACAATGTTGTCAGAATTCACTCCCATCGAACTGTTTGTCGTTATCCGTTACTAATGATTGGGGAAGCCCAAAATGACAAATAATATTTTTCCAAACAAAGTTCCACATTCTTTGTTCGGTGATTTTGACAATGGCTCCGGCTTCTGCCCATTTTGTATAGTAATCAACGGCAACCACATCATATTTTACTCCCGACGTGCCAGTAGGAAATGGGCCGATCAAATCGATCCCCCATTTAGCAAATGGCCATGGGCTATAAACTGACACTAATTCTTCAGGTGGGCTATGAATAAGTGGGGCATGTACCTGGCACTTGTGGCACGTCTTGAGCATCTGTGAAATTAATCTTTTGAGTTGGCCAGTAATAACCTTGTCTGATTATTTTATGTGCCAGGACGAGCCCACCTGTATGGTTTCCGCATACTCCATCATGGATTTGCTCCAGGATTACATGACCCTCTTCAGGAGTAATACACTTCAATAGTGGAAGTGAGAAACTTCTTTTGTACAAATGCTCGTCTAAGATAGTATAACGAGCTGATTGTAATCTGAGGCGAGTAGCTTGTGCCTTATTCCCAGGGAGAAATCCCTTTTGTAAGTAATTCAGGATTGGAGTCATCCAGGTTTCCTGTTCACCTATCACGTGGGCGACCATAACTCTAGGAACTGATGGCGAACAAGTTGTGACGACCACAATGTCCGTTGTGTTCATCACTCCTTCTGCTGTTGCCAGGCGTGCCAAAGCATCAGCGAACGAATTACCCAATCGTGGTAATTGTTCTATGAAAACTTGTTTGAATTACTCGAGCAACTCCTTTGCTAGTTGCTGATATTGTGCCATATGTTCGCCTTCGGGCCTCGTACTCGCCAGTTACTTGATAAACGATTATTTGAGAATCGCTGTAAATCATCAGCCTCTGGATTCCCATTGTCATAGCCATCTGTAGTCCAGCGATCAAAGCTTCATACTCGGCCTCATTATTTGTAGCTGGGAAATCAAAACGGATGGCTATTGTGAATGTTTGTCTAGTCGGACTGATGAGAACTACGCCTGCTCCGGCTCTTGAACTTGTTGATGAGCCATCAACATACATATTCCATGGTTGGTCGACAGCTTTTTCGGGCATTGTGGATATGTCAACTCGACCATAAAATCGGCCATAGCCTGGCCCTTCATTGCTGTTCGCGGAGCGAACGTAATGCCAAATTGTCCTAACTCTACTGCCCATTTGAGTAATCTGCCTGTAGTGTCTGGTCGGTGGAGGACTTGTCGCAATGGAAATGTGGTCAGTACCTCGACTGAGTGATCGAAAAAGTATGGTCGCAATTTTCGAACACTCATTATGAGAGCATATGCATGCTTTTCCAGTGGAGGATACCGGAGCTCGGCTTCTTTGAGCACTTGGCTTACGTAGTAAACGGGGAAGTGCGTCGTCCCTTCTGTTCGAACGAGCACGACGCTAATTGCATGCTCGGATGCAGCTATATACAGATAGAGTTGTTCGCCTGGGACAGGCTTAGACAGTGTCTGAGTATCTGCAAGGTACTGCTTCAATGATTCGAATGCATTCTGGCAATGCTCGGACCACTGGAATTTCCCTTTCTTTAATGCATCAAAGAAAGGTTTGCATTTGTCCCCAGTTCGTGATATAAACCGGCTTACGGAAGCTAAACGTCCGGTTAACTTTTGGACCTCTTTCACACTCCTGGGGGCCTGCATGTCGAGCATGGCTTGAATCTTTGATGGGTTCGCTTCAATCCCCCGTTGACTGACCATATGTCCGAGGAATTTTCTTGAGTGAACCCCAAAGCTGCATATCTTCGGATTTAGCTTCATGTTGTACTCCCTGAGTATATCAAACGTTTGTACGAGGTGGATGATGTGGTCTTCCTTGTGTTCGCTCTTTACCACAATATCATCAATATACACCTCAACTGTTCGGCCGATGTGTTCGTCGAACATTTTGTTCACCAAACGCTGATATGTTGCTCCGGCATTCTTTAATCCGAATAGCATGCATTGCCAACAGTACATATTCTTTTCACTGCAGAATGCCGTATTCTTTTGGTCGTCCGGATGCATGGGTATCTGGTGATAACCAGCAAAAGCATCCATGAAGGTCATGAGCTCATGGCCTGCTGGATTATCGACCAAATAGTCGATATGCGGCATCGGGAAATTATCTTTCGGGCATGCCTTGTTTAAATCAGTGAAATCAATACATAGTCTCCAAGATCCATTAGACTTGCGGACGAGCACAGGGTTCGCAAGCCATCTTGGGCATTTTACTTCTCGAATCAGTTTATTGTCGAGCAACTTTTTGATTTCACTATTCATGGCCGCATATTTCTCCGGACTGAACTTTCTGCACTTCTGGATAACTGGAGTCTATGTTGGATCAAGGTTGAGGGAGTGAAATGCATGTTTTGGATTAATGCCAACCATGTCCTCGTGCGACCAGGCGAACACATCCAAGTTTGCTTGAAGATAAGCAATCATTTCTGTTCGAATTGGTTCAGCTAATTCCGAACCAATGAACACTTCTAATTCAGGTCTGTTCAGGTCGATGTTGGTAGACTCCAGTTGTTTGACAGGTGTTTCTCGCTTTCTTTTTTGTTTCCACTGAGGATCCTCGATCGACCCCCGGCGTTCGTCATCAACCTCCATAGGTTCGAATCCTACGCGAGGTTCTAGGTTCGGTAGCTCGCTTGGCGGATCAATACTCATTAGATCTGGGAGATCTGGGACATGAGTTGCCATCCCGGATTCTGTGTTCGCGCGGGGAGCTGTGCTCGTCAAACTTGTGTTCGTCAAAGTACATTTTGGTAGCGTATTTCCCCTTTGGCTTGACTCACCGATCTCCCATGTTTACTCCATCATGTTAACGATATTTTGTTTTTCTAGTGCACATGATAGCAAACAATCTCGAGCTTTCTTCTGATCTCTTTTTACGCTACCCGTTCCATCTTGTGTTGGAAATTTGACACAGTAGTAATAAGTAGAACAGGCCGCTTTAAATTCCTGAATAAACAGGCGACCTAGGAGCCCGTTATAAGTAGACGGAGCATCGACGATTACAAAATCTAGCATTCTAGTTCGCCGGATCTCCGGATTTAGAGTTGATTCTAACTCGACTCCTAACCTAATCATACCATAGGGTCGGGTTACAGATTCCCCAAAACCCATAATGGTATGATCACATGGTTCAATATAGCTACTCAAGTCCCCAACTTGCTTTTCCATCTGGTGCAAAGTGTTGACGAACAAAATGTTCGCATATGCTCCCATTATCGACCGACGAGGCGGTCTTGCACCTTCAACCCGGCGGCGAGCGATGGTTAAGGGTTACATTGTGGGGGGTGATTATACCGTCGAGATCGTCTTCTGAAAACATGATTTGGTGAGAGGGTGGTGTGCTAGCTGATGTGCTCGCCACCTTTACCTGATGGATGTTTTGCATGGCACGCATCTCCATCTTCTTTCGTCTGTTCGATAATGTAGGTGCCTGATAACATCCACCCACTGGACCATATTCAGGACGTATCATGTGGATCTCTTGACTTTCTCGACCTCTACCCACAGTAGGAGGCCCTCTTTTGGGTAATTCAGACCTCTTACGGGATTCTTCGGGATCACTGTCAGATGTTTGTTTGGCTTTACGCTTACCTCTTCGATCTTCTGTTCTTTTCTCGTTAGAGTCTCTGCTTTCGTGGCTTTTTTGGCCGGGTAAGACGATTATCTTCGTACAGCTTCCAAAGTTGGCGAAGTAAATCGCGACAATCTTCTGTATTGTGCCCGATGTACTCGTGATAATTACAATATTTGGAAGCATTAAGCCGATGCTTGTCCATTATGATTCTTTTCGACCTATCCAACATGTCCCGATCTTTGATCTGGTTAAAAATTGTTTCTGCTGAAACGCCCAGAAGACTTCGTAGGGCGTTTGCTTCTGCTCTTTCTTCGAAAGGTTTGAAAGAGCTTGGGGGTTTGTACCCCCCTTCATTGATCACTTTCTTCCCAAAAAATTTCTTAGTTGTTGTTTCCTGACCCAATCGTGACTGGGCGAGCAGATCTTGCATGGCTATGATTTTGGCTGCTCGCTCTCAGAATTCTGAATATGTGTTCGGCCAGTCTTGGTGCATGGCCTTCCACATGTCAGTATTTAGGGTCAGGCCCCGACCACCGCGAGGATCTTGGCATCCTCTTCAACTGGGGCCCCATCATACAAACATTTATCAAATCTTTTGATGTATGCTTGGTCAGACTCACCTCTTAGTTGGGAAAAGTGTGCCAACCTTTGTTTTGGCGCTGGGTGAGCACACATGGATGAGAAATGGGACAGGAATTGTTGTCCCAATTGAGCGAAAGATGTGATGGACGCAGCGGGCAAAGTAGAGAACCATATATGTGCCCGATCACCCAAAGTCATGGGGAATGATCGACACTGCGTCGTGTCTGTGGCACCCATGGCGATCATAAAGTCTGAGTATTTGCTGAGATGAACATGCGGGTCTGACTCAGCATCGAACATGGGGATTGGTGGTCGGGTCTTCGCCACTTTCTCTTATATTTCGGCCGCCATGATCGCTGGTGATAGTGGCGAGCAAGGTATTGAGCTCGCCCGAGGGTGTCCTTTGGTCGCGGCCAGGTCGGCCTGTAAGCCCTCGATGGCTTTCTGCATTTCCGCAAATTTTGTGGAACTGACAGACTTGGATCGGGGTTGTATCCCATTATGAGGACCCAGTGGGCCATGCTCGTGATGGGGCAGTCCCCCTTTCCAAGTTCGTGCTTGACTACCCAATCGATGATGGATAGATAATTTTGTTCCCGCCAATTTTTGTTCGGCATGCGGATGATCATGAGGATCTGAATGCGCGGGCATGTTTATCGGTTGTTCCTTTCCGGGATCCTGTCGCCTATTATTGTCGATTCGGTCTTTGGCGGAGAGCCTCAAACGTCCAAACGCTGATGGTCTAGACCCTTGAGGCTGTTCGTCATTAGACGTATCATCAGCTTTTTTGTTGGCCCGCTTCGCAGCTTTCTTTTTAACTTGCTCGCTATCAGGTGTGTGCGAGCGTTGATCTTCATCATCTTGAGTTTTTAACTTGGCCAACTCTTTTTCAGCCCTCTCTTTATGTGCTCGTAGCAAGAAAGCGATAGCCTTTGTTGTGGCCGACGGATCATTGACAATATCCTCAAGATTGATGGTCTCCACTATCTGATCTTTATGAGGCTGGCGCTGAGCCTCTTTCCGGTCGTGAGGTCGAATTTGCCCCGACCTCTCTGTTTGTGTATTCCTAGATTGAGGCATTATATTTCTTTTTTTACGCCTCGGCTAACTTCTGAGTTTGTGTATGGGTTGGTTTTTCGGTACCCTCCTTCTAAGCCAATTGTCATGAAAGTCATTTTATTTGGGAAATATGATGTGGCTAATTTGGTAACAACTCACAAACAAAATATGCACGTGTAAAATATCATTTGTAAATAAGAAGAATTTGTTGACCCAAATAAATCAAGAAATGACTACTCTGGGGCGTTCAAGCCGGGGATGTAGTATTGTGAGTTTTACACGTATAATATATGATACATCTCATGAAGATGAATCGCTATGGTTGAAGATGATTTGGAGAGTTTTGGTATATGAGTCTTTAGAGCTTTTGTGTGCATGGATGAACTCTCGAATTTTTTGTGAACCTTACCCCTCTGGGAAATTTCTGAACCTCTATCTTATTGTTTTTTCTTCTATTTATAGTATTTCGACAAGCATGAGCTGGTTTGGCAAGCATGAATTTTGGAGACTTGAACCATGCAAGAATTCATGTAATGTTGTCACGTTTCCAACTTCGTCTTCCTGGTTGATCTTTGCACTTGCTTGTCTGTAAGGCACTCTTTTGGTCGTCCAAATCAATCTTTTGTTCGGCTGACTGCTTTGTTCGCCTCTTCAACCACATGAATTTTATGCCAGAATACGGTCCTCATCGAGCATGTTTGAGTCCTTCAGGTCATCTGAGTCTTCAGGATGTCTGAGCCCTCAGGATCTCTGAGTATCGAGCATACTGATCCCTCAGGATGTCTGAGTCTTCAGGATATCTGAGTATCGAGCATACTGATCCCTCAGGATGTCTGAGTCTTCAGGATATCTGAGTATCGAGCATACTGATCCCTCAGGATGTCTGAGTCCTTAGATCACTTGACTCAGCTTATTTGATTCCTTCTTCCCTGATCTGATCGGTTTGACTGACTTTGTCATGTTCTTTTCAGGATCTTTTTGCTCGGTTAGTCCGGTTGAACAACCTTAGTTGGTAAATGGCAAGCTGGAGAACAAAACTTACTTCATAAGCGAATATGTTCACTTTGGTTGACAAGTGGCAAGCTGGTCGAACAGACTTGTTTGGTCGACGGACGGCGAGCACACTTGTCCATCGGGCATGATTATTTTAATAAATATTACACGTGTCTCTCTTACGTGTTCGATTAATGCTGAATAATTATATCGAACACAACAATACTGAAGAGTGTAACTTATACTACAAAAGGGTATTAGTCGTGATAACTGAAGGGTATGACTTATATTACAAAACACTGCATGTTTCTAATTATCAACACAATTTTCCACACGGTTGTTGCCGCCCACGTTACGGCCTTGCATTGGTCAATTTGGGTGTTACCATTTACTCTACATTCCAAGTTTCCAGCCAGAGAGGGACTAAATAAGAGCAAATACATGTGAACCAGGTCTATACATAAACTCTGTCAATGTTATGTATAAAAACTATCACTGTTATGCATAAAAACTTTAACTGTTTAAAATATAAATCATTTTTTAAGCAGTGATAGTTTTTATGCATAATAGTGATAGTTTTTGTACATAATGTCATAATTTATATATTTAGAATAGAGAGAGATCTTCGTGTTGGAAATGGGCTGATAAGATTACATAGGTGAATGGAAATATTTATTTTTATTTTTATATTTCAAGGTGAACAATTTTTTTACAAGAACTCTATTTATAATTCTTTAATTATCTCTTATATCTTTCATATATCCTAAATTGATCATTCTTTTTTAATTGATTGAGGGTATTGTAAAAGACACGTTTGAATGAAATAATTAATATTATTTAAAAATACATGTAAAGTAAAAACTAGACTCTGCTTATAAAATATTACATTACATTACAATACTATATAATAGAAATCCTTAGAATATTACAAATATTGTATTCTGTATAATAGAAATCAGAATAGTCTTTTGAAGAAAGTGCAGCAAAATGGAGCCAAAAACAAAATTCCTTATCTTCATACATTTTGGACCATATAATAGCTATACCAGAATCCTCAATCTCCTTTGTTCCTTATCAAGAATCAGAAGCAACAACTTGAACTGTTACTTATTTCTGTGTTGTACTTGATCAATTGAAAATCATGGAACTCAGGTACAGAACATGCAATGAATTTAGTGAAGGTGTTATTGTTGGGGAATAAGTTGCACGGATCTATTCGGGATGAATATTTAAATACAAATTTAATTCTAACAATTATTACTAGCATGAATTAACCCATATTAATTCAAATAATAATTTCAACAACAAATCATGCATATAAATAATTCAAGTAAATCCTACGCATGCGGAATTACTACGAGTTTACGTGAATGTACCTCTTGGAATGGCAACGATCTTGTATGTGAAAACACACCAAAAGTCCTTCCCAAGTATTCCCACGTCCTTGCTCGACAATCCGGTGGAAGGATACTTGCGAACAATTAACAAAAGGAAAAAATAAACTTTGTTGCACCACTTTTGTGGATTTGCTAATTTTTCCAGCACATGGAATTGCACTTGGGAATGAAAAAATCATCCCCTATTTATAGATGGGTGTTGGGCGAAAATTTGGGAAGAAAAACAATGTGGGAAAATCTTTTCTTGATCTCCAAGAAATCTTGAATATATCTCTTATATTCTTTTCCCATAATTAAAATATTCCACAAAAATCCCACCACATCATATTATGGTATATTTTCGAAAAATAGGGGGAACAAGAATCCAAGATTTGGATCTTCTTGAATTTATGAGATATTCTTGTATTTCAAGAAATACATATCTTCCATAATATCTTTTCAAGAAAATCAAGAAAATCTTTCTTTCCCCTTTTTTCTCAAAATTTTCGAAACACCTATATGAATAAGCAAGTGGGAGATTTCTTGAATTTAATGAGATAATCTTGTATTCCAAGAATACATATCTTCATTCCATAACAAAATTCAAAGAAAATCTTTCTCCCCTTTTATCCATAAATTTAAAAAACAAATAGGAAAATTAGCAACAAATATTTATTTTATTTTTAAACACTTTTTCCAGTTATTGGACTATATGTTGGGCTACTTGGGGGGCCTTTAGGAGAATTAAGATTGGACCTTCCAATGGATCTTGAATTATCAATATTGAGCCACAATATTATTCAAGCCCATAAATATTAATTAATCCCACTACATAATTAATATTGCACTATCCATCTTAACCCATATTACAGTCAATATGGCTCCCTTATTTATTTCCCGTGTTTAAGATTATCTAGCCCATTAATTAATTCAAGCCACTGAAATAGCTTTCCATTAATTAATATCTTTTTATCCTTGGTAAAGGAACGGTTCAACATTATTACTCATACCGGAAACTAGTTTCACTTGCAAGATTTGGTATGATAAAACTTATGAACCTCCCAAGGGGGAAAATCGAACAAGCGTACTTGCACACGATTCTTCGTATTAAATCTTAGCTACACATGTGACCAATAATATTGCCCAAGATACAAAGTATTGAATCTCGTTGATTCTCTACCCGTAATAAGTCAAAATAATACTTACTAACCACACGTGATCCTATTTAAGGGACGAAGATTAAGAAATAATGAACCACTGGGGTCTAATTCTTCCTAGTTCAGTTCTGAAGAATTTGTCCTTCTGTAGGTCCTCTTCAGTGCAATAGACATGCACTAGTGTAATCTCTTTGGTCAAGACAATCCAATCTGAGCGATACACTTTAACCTTTCATGATGGATTGTTCATTTCCATCTACGTCGTGAATGGTGTACTTTTGGTTACAAGTGACTGTTAATTTAATCTTCTGTGATCGGGTATCACTAAATTAACTACAATGTAACACGTACTATTTATTGAACAGTTATGCAGTAAATATATGTAACATTCGATAATATTTAACGCATCAGTGATAAACAATTTATTTCAGTAAATAAGTCCAAAATTCAGTTTTGATTATACAAAGTAAAAGCATACTTTCCAAAGATAATCCCAACAATCTCCCACTTATACTCAAAGTCCTTTTTTTAGTATACTCTGGCATGTCTCGTGTAGATCCGTGACATATAATGTCACCTACACGAACCTAATAATGTCTCCCACTTATACTCAAAAGCAGTTAGCAAATCGTCTTGACACCCATCCCTTCCACATGTCTCTCGAATGTATTCTCGAGGCAGACCCTTTGTGAATGGATCAGCTAGGTTGTCTCACGACGCGATCTTTGCCACCTCTATATCTCCTCTCTTAACGATGTATCGTATAAGATGGTATTTCCTTTCAATGTGTTTGCTAGCCTTGTGTTCTCTTGGTTCCCTTGAATTTGCAACTGCTCCGGCATTGTCACAATAAACTGTGATTCTGCTGGGCAAATTCGGAACCACATCCAAGTCCACTAGGAAGTTCTTGAGCCAAACCGCTTCTTTTCATTTTGCCTCGCCAGCGCCTACATATTCGCTTCCATGGTAGAATCTGCGACGATTTCCTTTTAACGCTTCTCCACGTCATGGATCCTCCCCCCATGCAAAACACACTACCGGAGGTAGATTTTTTTGGAATCTATATCTGATTGGAAATCCGAGTCCGTGTAGCCGATGGGGATTAGACTATCTGACTGATAAACCAACATTCTATATCGAATTCTTTTCAGATACTTCAGAATGTTTTTAACAACTTCCAATGTTCCTTCCTTGGGTTACTCTGATATCTTGCCACCATGCCAACGGCAAAGCAGATATCCGGTCTCGTACACAACATTGCATACATAAGGCTTCCGACAGCCGAAGCATAAGGAATGCCTCTCATGTCATTTATCTCCTTTTGGTCTTAGGGCACATTTTCTTGGATAGATGGATTCCATGCCCGAAAAGGTCTGGCCTTTCTTGGAATCTGCATGTTGAATCGTTTCAAGACGATTAATATGTATGTATGAAGCTTGCGATAAGCCTATCATCCTTTTCTTGCGATCTCGAGTGATCTTGATCCCAAGGATGTGTCCGGCTTCCCCTAAGTCCTTCATATCAAACTGTTTTGAAAGCCATGCCCTTGCGTCTGATAACACCTTTACATCATTTCCGATGAGCAGAATGTCATCTACGTATAGTACTAAGAATACCAATGCAGTTCCGACACGCTTTTTTTATACACACAACTCTCAAACTCGTTTTGATCAAACCCGTAAGACTTTATAACATGATCAAAACATTGGTTCCAAGCTCGATGCTGTTTGAGTCCATAAATGGACTTCATGAGCTTACAAACAAGGTGTTCTTGGCCTTTTCAATGAAGCCTTGGGGTTGTTGCATATAGATTTCCTCATCAAAACTTCCGTAAGGAAAGCATCTTTGACATCCATTTGCCAGATTTCAAAATTGAGATCTTGTGACTATCGACAAGAGAATTCGGATGGACTTGAGCATTGCTACAGGTGAGAAGGTTTCCTCATAATCGATCCCTTCTTTCTGAGTATAACCTTTCGCCACAAGCCTTGCCTTGAAGGTTTCCACCTTCCCGTCCGGTCCCCTCTTTCTCTTGTATACCCACTTGCAACCAATAGGTTTGACCCCATTAAGTGGTTCGACTAGCTCCCACACTCTGTTATGATCCATAGACCCCATTTCTGCTTTCATTGCCTTTTTCCAAGAAACCGCATCCTTATCTTGGATTGCCTCATCGTATGTCCATGGGTCTGATTCATCTTGTCTGGGAATCAAGTCCGAGGACTCTCCTATACCCATGAATCTCTCGGGCTATCTCACAACCCTCCCACTACGACGAGGCTCCGGTTGTGAAAGTGTGTCGTTTGGTATATCATCTTGTACAGTTGGCAATGAGGTTAGCCCCCTTAGCTCACTTAAGGTAATCTCACTTCTGGGTCTTCTTTCGTTCATATAGTCTTCCTCCAAAAATCTAAAGTGGGTGCTTATGACCACCTTTTGATCTTTGGGACCATAAAACATACACCCTTTTTTGTTCCCTCGGGTATCCTATCCTGTCATGACCTTAATTACGATCGAGGATCCAATTTCCCGGCTTCCTTGTCCAACACGTAGGCCGGACACCCCCAAATTCTCATGTGTTTCATACTAGGCTTGCGCCCGGTCCACAATTCTTTGGGAGTTTTGGGAACCGATTTGGATGGCACCAAGTTCGAATGTAGCAAATGTTTCAAGGCATGACCCCGAATCGACTTCGGAAGATCTGCACAAACACATCATTGATCTAACCATTTCCAAAAGAGTTCGGTTTTCTTATATGCAACCCCGCTTTTGTTGAGGGGTTCCGGGTGCGATCGGTTTGGATGCAATCCTTCATCCGACAAGTAGTTTAAAACTCATCATTTGAGGTACTTTCGCCTCCACGATCAGATCGTAGAAACTTGATACATTTTTCCCTATGATTCTCTGCTTGAGCCTTAAATTCTTTGAATTTTTCAAAGGTCTCAGATTTATGCTTCATAAGGAAAATATAACCGTACCTCGAGTAGTCATCAATAAAAGTGACGAAATACTCGTAACCTCCTCTTGCCATGGTTGACATTGGACCACATACGTCTGTGTGAACGATTTCTAACACTTCTTTGGCTCTATTCCCCTTGGCTCCGAATGCCCTCTTGGTCATTTTACCCTCCAAACATGATTCGCAGGTTGGAATCGGTTCAACTTAGAGAGACTCCAGTGGACCGTCTTTCACCAACCTTTGGATCCTCTTTGGATTAATATGTCCCAATCTTAGATGCCATAGAAGTGTTTCGTTCACGTCTGATGAATGTTTCCTTTACCGGAAATAGTTGATGTGTTATAGGATGCATTTCGTGAGTGGTGTGCACAGTTAATTGTATAGAGATTACTTGACAACATTCCATGACAGATAAATTTATCATAAAGAGAAATGGTAACAACTTTATCAAAAGTAACCGAATATCCATCAAGGTAAAGTTTATAAACTGAAATCAAGTTCTTTCTAAAATTCGGAACGTAAAGTACATCTCTTAAAATTAAAACTCAGTCTTCAAAAGACAGGTGCACTTCTCCCACTGCTTCAGCTGCCACTCTCGTGGCATCGCCCAGTGTGATGAGGATCTCACTCCCACTAAGTTGTCGGGTCCGCTTGAACCCCTGTAAGGTGAAACATACATGATCAGTGGATCCCGTATCCACCACCCATAAATGGGAGGCATACGCCGCTAAGAAAGTTTCAACAACTAGTGCTTGAGAATTACCTTTCTTTCCAATCCTTTTGGGATTGGAACAGGTTGACCTCCAATGTTCCTTTTCACCGCACTTGAAGCATTTTCCTTTTGGTACTTTCTTGACACTCATCCAACTAGCTATCTTGCTTTTCTTAGTGATGAGTTTGCCTTGGTTCTGACCACTTTCCTTTTCTTGAGACTTGCCTTCCGTTGGCCTAGCTCTTGAGAAAAGACTTTTGGTCACCAATGCCTCGTCTTTCTTTCCTAAATGCTTCTTTATTATCTCCAAGGCTTCTTGTAGAGTATCCATAGTATACATGTGATCGCTCATCACAAAACTACAGTAAAACTCATCGAAAGACCTTGGTAGAGTTAGGAAAAGAAATTCGATTTGAGCCTCTTCACAATACTTAGTACCGAGATAAGCAAGTTTATCAAAATGGCGTTTTAAACTGAGAACATGCTCCCTTACGAGTGTTCCCTCAGCCATTTTTAGCCTAGCCACGTCGCCGGTTTTAAACTGATTGATCATGCAGTCTTTTGTTAAAAATATTTCCTCAAGACTTTGTATAATTTCTGTAGCAGACTCAACACCTTCATGAATGTGTCTCAAATCATCAGACAGTGAAGTCAAGATTACACGTTTCATGGGTTCATTTGCCTGCTCCCAAATATTATACAAGTACCTTTCCGCATCAGATTCATCAGTAGGCATACGGGGCTTGGGTACATCAAGAACCCAAAAATGTTCTTGTGCCGGAAGGACAAAACTCATATTCCGTTTCCAAACAACATAGTTATCTCCAGTTAATTGGTGTTCTTTGAGTGTATATAACAGTGGATTAAAAGGTTGCGACATGATGAACTGAAATAAATAATAATATGCATAAGCACAAATATATCACAAAATTCGATCACATGTTTCATATTAAAATCTCCAAAAAATATGAACATGCATCAGCCAACATCTTGAAATAGTTTAAATAAGCTACGTGGGGTGGGTCATTATTTAAACACATTCAAGCAGGTTACAAACAAGAACAGTTACAAACCTTTGATATCCAGATTAATAGTTGGCTCCCACATGACCAATATAAAATTGACAGGGACTTCGGGGAAGTATATGCATATCAATTTTATACCTAAGTAATAACCATGATTAAATACAGAATTATTATTTCGCATTGAACGAGCCTCGTGGGGAGGGTCATCGTCGCCACTAGTAATAATCCACAATCATCCGTTAGCAATTTATTCATGTGAAAGCTATCTTTTGACCGTCCCATGGGGGGAATTTCTCCAAAAGAATTCACAAATAAATAAATCATGGAGGTCAATAATTAATTCAATTTTATTATCCAGAATAAAATTGTCAATTAATTGTTTAAACATACTTAGTAATTTTCGAAAGTGAGATTTTTCAAAAACATTTTCTCATGCATCGCAAATTTAAACACAATTTAAATAAGCATAAACAATGCATAAACATCAAGACAAAAATTAAACATATTGGGCACATTTATCCAATTGTCATGGTTAATTTTGTCATGTCTTGATCTTGAGAAATCGTCTTCATTGTCTTTCATAGTTCGTCTCGAAAAGCTCCAACTTGACCGTTTAAAAAAAAACACCTTGTCAAGACACGTCATCGACCAGCTCGCGGGTCGGAGTGCCCGCCTAGCACTCCCCCGGCCGTGTCAAATTGCGTCGCTACCGCCCGTCCGGCGACTTCGCCATACACCACCCGAGTCGCCCTCGCAAGAACTCTTAGCCCCCCGTCGCCCTTCGCTTCGCGTTGCCGTCGCGCACCGCCCGCGCCCGCGCGTCGCCCGTCGTCGCCGCCAGCCAGCTTAAAGCGAAGCGGTTGCACTTTCTGCTTTCCGCGTCCGCCGTCGGATCCGCGTCGCTCGGCCCATCCGGCCTCGCCCTCTACCCGTCTTGGCATCCATAGCGTCTGCATCGCGCTTTCGTGCCTCCTTGCACGTTTAAGCGCGACGACGCTGCCTACGCCTTGGGTTTTCGGATCCCGTCTTTTAATTCTTTATCTCTGCCTCCGTTTCCGATCCGGTTATAATTTATTTACAAAATAAATAAACCTAGATATAGACTAGTCTATTACATTGATCAAATCAAACAAATACTAATCTACTCGTGGATTTTCTCACGAGGCAAAACGAATCCGAACGAATCGAATTAAAAAACACAATTTATATGCATGCATAAATTAAACACATTAAATTCCATGACAATTGGATACCTGCAAAAAAGATCTAGCAATTCTACTATCCAATTTCAAAATTTAATGACAGCGAATTAAATTACAATTTAAAATTCAGAGCCCAAAACCGAGGCTCTGATACCAG
Source organism: Stenogyne calaminthoides (assembly GCA_037126765.1). Taxonomy (NCBI): domain Eukaryota; kingdom Viridiplantae; phylum Streptophyta; class Magnoliopsida; order Lamiales; family Lamiaceae; genus Stenogyne; species Stenogyne calaminthoides. The sequence continues at coordinate 2,246,326 of JBBCBC010000031.1, read as the reverse complement.
TTGTTGGGGAATAAGTTGCACGGATCTATTAGGGATGAATATTTAAATACAAATTTAATTCTAACAATTATTACTAGCATGAATTAACCCATATTAATTCAAATAATAATTTCAACAACAAATCATGCATATAAATAATTCACGTAAATCCTACGCATGCGGAATTACTACGAGTTTACGTGAATGTACCTCTTGGAATGGCAATGGTCTTGTATGTGAAAACACACAAAAAGTCCTTCCCAAGTATTCCCACGTCCTTGCTCGACAATCCGGTGGAAGGATACTTGCGAACAATTAACAAAAGGAAAAAATAAACTTTGTTGCACCACTTTTGTGGATTTGCTAATTTTTCCAGCACATGGAATTGCACTTGGGAATGAAAAAATCATCCCCTATTTATAGATGGGTGTTGGGCGAAAATTTGGGAAGAAAAACAATGTGGGAAAATCTTTTCTTGATCTCCAAGAAATCTTGAATATATCTCCTATATTCTTTTCTCATAATTAAAATATTCCACAAAAATCCCACCACATCATATTATGGTATATTTTAGAAAAATGGGGGGAACAAGAATCCAAGATTTGGATCTTCTTGAATTTATGAGATATTCTTGTATTTCAAGAAATACATATCTTCCATAATATATTTTCAAGAAAATCAAGAAAATCTTTTTTTCCCCTTTTTTCTCAAAATTTTTGAAACACCTATATGAATAACCAAGTGGGAGATTTCTTGAATTTAATGAGATAATCTTGTATTCCAAGAATACATATCTTCATTCCATAACAAAATTCAAAGAAAATCTTTCTCCCCTTTTATCCATAAATTTTTTAAAAAAATAGGAAAATTAGCAACAAATATTTATTTTATTTTTAAACACATTTTCCAGTTATTGGACTATATATTGGGCTACTTGGGGGGCCTTTAGGAGAATTAAGATTGGACCTTCCAATGGATCTTGAATTATCAATATTGAGCCACAATATTATTCAAGCCCATAAATATTAATTAATCTCACTACATAATTAATATTGCACTATCCATCTTAACCCATATTACAGTCAATATGGCTCCCGATTATTATTTCCCGTGTTTAAGATTATCTAGCCCATTAATTAATTCAAGCCACTGAAATAGCTTTCCATTAATTAATATCTTTTTATCCTTGGTAAAGGAACGGTTCAACATTATTACTAATACCGGAAACTAGTTCCACTTGCAAGATTTGGTATGATAAAACTTATGAACCTCCCAAGGGGGCAAATCGAACAAGCGTACTTGCACACGATTCTTCGTATTAAATCTTAGCTACACATGTGACCAATAATATTGCCCAAGATACAAAGTATTGAATCTCGTTGATTCTCTACACGTAATAAGTCAAAGCAATACTTACTAACCACACGTGATCCTATTTAAGGGACGAAGATTAAGAAATAACGAACCACTGAGGTCTAATTCTTCCTAGTTCAGTTCTGAAGAATTTGTCCTCCCAGGTCCTCTTCAATCTTAATAGACATGCACTAGCGTAATCTCTTTGGTCAAGACAAGCCAATCTGAGCGTTACACTTCAACCTTTCACGATGGATTGCTCATTTCCATCTAGGTCGTGAATGGTGTACTTTTGGTTACAAGGGACTGTTAATTTAATCTTCTGTGATCGGGTATCACTAAATTAACTACAATGTAACACGTTTTATTTATTGAACAGTTATGCAGTAAATATATGTAACATTAGATAATATTTAACGCATCAGTGATAAATAATTTATTTCAGTAAATAAGTCCGAAATTCAGTTTTGATTATACAAAGTAAAAGCATACTTTCCAGTATAATCCCAACAACTATCATCAAATCCCAGAACTCAAAAACAAATTCATCTCTTGATTTATGGCATTCTTCTTCCTCCATTTCCACACATAAAAACCTTTTAAAAAATGGCAACAGCAGCAGCAGCCACAATTCCTGCTTCATTCATCCACACAAAGAAACACATCCCACTCCACTCCCACAACTACATCACAACAAAAATCACAAGAACAACCTGTATAAGGTTCATAACAATTGAAACAAGGACTCATTAGAAACAGCACTATTGATCTCATTCTACATTGTAAGCATTAGAGAACCACATTCCCTTATATGTTATACATGTTTAACACAAATAACTCATCATATCTGCCTTCTTCTAACACAGCCAGCTTTAAAGCTACACATATGAGTAGTACTATTAAAAGAAAAATGAAAATAATAAAGTAAAGGCTAAAGGAAAACAACAAGAACCAAAAACTCAAAAGAATCAACCAAGAAGAAATGTAACCAAATCAAAACGAAACTTTCATTTCTTTAAATTACATAACTACCTCAATATGCTCCCGTAAATTCATATGGAAATGTAAAGCGAAATCGCGTAAAGCTTTAGTGACCAAATTAGGAAGTCGTTTGCCTTTGTTATTTGAACTATTAGTGCTTAGTGTAGACGCTCCCATCTAACATGTGTACTTATCAAATAAAGTCAATTTTTGCATTAGGAAAGAGTACTCATAAAACATACAATTTATAAGTTACTGAGACTGTAGAAAATGTTCAAGTATCATTATAAATTACATGATCAACACAACTTTTTATGCTCAACTATCAAAGCAGATACCATCAGAATTAGAAAGTTATATGTAAATCTTGATCATGAAATAACATTTGTTTTGACAATCTACAAACTCACTTATCTGCATACCAAGACTACAAATTAGCTTACAATCTAAGATAGGCCATCATATTGATATTACATGGGCTTTAGGAAGTCATTATGAAGTTTACTATATAAAAGGGGGAAATCTCTCTCTCTCTCTCTCTCTCTCTCTCTCTCTCTCTCTCTCTCTCTCTCTCTCTGAGGATATGCAACTCAGGGTTGAAGTTGAAAGGGCAAACAATAAGCAATGAAAACTACATTTTCAAAAAACAAAGTCGGCGTGAAGACCAAACTGTGAAGACCACTCCTTAAATATTTAAAAAAATCCAGAAAACATACTTCATAACCCAAATTAAGGAAGCTATTTGTTAGGCTAATAGAGGATATGAGATAACTAACTTTTTACTAACATTAAAGAGGGAAAAAATGATTACCTGGGAAAAATGCTCTTATTATCACTACAATTGGCAGAGAAAAACTTGCAGTCAACAATAGAATTTTCAAACAACAAAAAAACTATGCCTTATTGTAGCATCCCTCCTTAGGAGTAAAATGTAACTCACTTCTCTCGGTCTCTAATTCAATTCTACATTTCTAAGGACCAAGATACTAGACTTTTACTTTTAATTGGTGGAATACATGATTTAGCTTAAAAGAGCTGCCAAAATAAACAAAGGGGCAATCTTTTGTCTTTTCAACGAAAACACACACCTAAAAACAGAAACCAGTAGAGATTTAAGCTCACTCTCACTCCACTACTCATCAACAACAAATACAAAAATGATTCAAAATTAACAAATCGCTAGTATCATCATACCTTTACAATTCTCCAAAGGGATAAGCATTCAAAGGGATATTATATATAACAGTAATAGTATCAATAGTAATAAGCAGAAAATTCTTTTGATTATAAGATTGTTGAGATTATAAGATAACTCACAAAATCCCTTTGGAGCTTTCAAATTCAGGCAGATCATGAAATACGCTATGCACACACTAAGCAAGTAGACATAAAAAAGACTTGCAGGATACAGCCAGATACAGATTCAACAATCCCTCCTGGTAAATCTGATGTTATACACATGGTTTTATGGCAGCCTAGAATAACCGCTTGATAGAGCAGAGTCTTAAATAATTGCTGGAGCAAAAAACCTCAGCGCCTCTACAACACAAACATTTGGCTAAGTTGTTGGGGTTTGACTACAAGATTGAGTATAGAAGTAGAAGAGAGAATGTGGTTGCAGATGCTCTATCAATAACAGAAAACGTGGAATGAAATTATTATGCTATAACATCCTTAAAACGAGCTTGGGTTCAGGAAATACAAGAGAGTTATCAGAATGGCCCAGCTTTAGTTTCACAAACAATTGCAGAAGCTTAGTTTTTCACTATATATATCATGTATTTATTCACTTATTAGTGAGATATAAGGGAAAGCTTTATGCTGGGTTGGAAAATGAGTTAAGGTAAAAAATCATACACTTCATTCACACTTCTTCTATGGGATCACTCAAGAGAAGCAACCACTTATCAGAAAATCAGAAATATTTTCTAGTGGCCTAAGCTTTAAAAGGATGTGCATCAGTATCCAAACATGGAGTGGTAAAGACACCAGGTCTATTACAACTTCTACCAATCCCTCAACAAGCTTGGAGTGACATCTAAATGAGAATTCATTGAGGACCTTCCTAAATTATTAGGGAATGACACTATATAGGTAATAGTGGATTGATAAACTAAATGTAGCCACTTCATTGCCATATCATCACCAGGTCGTCTAACCCCTGCTATATCATTTCTTTTATTTGTTTATTGTTATTATTATTATGATTTTCAACTTCTGTCAAAAATCTGGATTGACCATAATTCCTCACGTAAGAGATCACTCTAATCTATCAATATGGGAAAGTCCATAAGAAGGCTCAGCTGAATAGGATACCCATTCATTCAACTCCATATTCGAATACCTATAAGGTCAATCATGATTCCAGTATATCATCTAAACATAAAACATGCAACTAGCTAGAATATTTTACCCAATCAATCCTCAAGAAAAGAATTCAGCACAAATAATATCGAATAAGGTAAAAAATGAATTCATGATGAATACAATTTCAAAGATACAAACCAACAGGCCACAAATGAATTCCATTATGTCATCCAAATATAAAACATGCAATCAATTCAATCTTCAAATTCACTAGCTAGATATATTTTACACAGTCAATTCTAAAGAGAAAGCTAATCAACATATTATCTCAAGTACAACATTTATCTGAATTGAACAAAGAGCATCTCGCTCGACGGGATAAATCTCACCCAGTCTCAAATCCAACAATTCATCTCAAATCAGAACTAGCAATCTAATCATCATGGACTCTCTATAATTAACAATAGAAATAATGAAACACGATGTCTGACTCAACATTGAGATCGAGAAACAGAAAAACTCTAAATATAGATGATCGAAAGTTTTGAAGAAGCAATCATCAAGAATTAACATTAACAGAGGAAGCGTACCTATTACTATTTTGCTCAATTCCTGGAAAAATTCACGAATAAGAACATTGACTCACAAACCCAAACTTCACACCATTGGAAAAATAACCAATTCAGAGAAGAAACAATTGGAGAGCGATTTCTGGTAGGAATGCGCCAAATTTCTGGTGAACTTTCGCCCAAATTTCCGGTGATTTTCACTCCAAAACCTTCGAGGTATTTTGGTGTATTCTGGTGCCCTAAAGTTCGTGATTAGAGATTGAAAAGAAAAAAAATTGATGGGAAAGCAGATGTATGTATATTTAAAGTAGATATTTTGATTGATATAATTTTAGTCGAAATACCTGAGACAAATGTAGTGTTTGGTCCAGTGGTGTAGTTGTTCTCTTTAGGTAGAAAGGTCTTGTGTTCAAACCCTAATGGATAAAAATTTATATATTTTTTTTTATTCAATATAATTTAATAAATTTTATATTTGCAATTTTATTTAATAAAATCTATAATTTATATGGAAAAATTTATGGTTAAAATATATTAAATAATATATTTCAATATAAAGGATATAAATTATCTAACTTATTTGGTTGTTGCTTGTCAAGTTTAATTAAGGGATTCAGATCTGGTGCTGTACAACATCATCCTGTGCGCACACACCATAATAAATTTTATATTTGCAGTTTTATTTAATAAAATCTATATTTTATATGGAAAAATTTATGGTTAAAATATATTAAATAATATATTTCAATATAAAGGATATAAATTATCTAACTTATTTGGTGTTGCTTGTCAAGTTTAATTAAGGGATTCGGATCTGGTGTTGTACAACATCATCATGTGCGCACACACACCATTGGATCATACACGCACACACACACTCATGCGGGTGTGTGTGATCCAATGGTGGGGAGGGTGCACAACACCCTCCTATACATCACCGAATCCCCTCCCTTAATTAAGGGGTTTTGTGTTCGAATTTTATTATTATATTTTATTTTTAAGTTATTGTCAATTGAATATGTTGATTAAGGTGAGCTTTTACATTGAAATACTTTTATAAAAATAATTTAAGACATAATGTCCCTGTGGTCTAGTGGTGTAGTTATCTTTATTTTTATAAGGGGTCTTGTGTTAGATACTTGATGGATACAAATTTTTTTTTACTTTTTTTTTTTGAGGTCCTGTGTTCAAACCTTAATGAATCCTTTTATAAAAATAATAAAGCACAATGTTATGTTCGGCCTAGTGGTGTATTTATCTTAATTCATGTAAGGGGTCCTATGTTCGAACCTTAATGGATCCAACTTTTTATTAAATTTTATTTGCAATTTTACTTTATAAAATTTATATTTTATGTTTTAATCGTCACCATATATATAAATTGGTGACGAAAGAATATGTTGCTATGAACAACTAATGACGAAACATAAAACTGTCATGAAATTTTATATTATATGACCAATATTGATCGTCACTAATTAAAATGAAGATCGTAACCGAATAATATTGTGACAAAGTAAGTGCGTCAGTAAAAAATAATTATTAATCGTCACTATATATAAATATTGGTGATGAAAGAATATGTCACTAATTACTATGAACAATTAACGACGAAACAAAAATTTGTCATGAAAAATTTATATTATATGACGACTATGATCGTCAATAATTACCATGAAGATCGTCACCGAATAATATTATGACGAAATAAGTGCGTCATTAAAACATTATTATTAATCGTCACTATATATAAATATTGGTGACGAAAGAATATGTCACTAATTACTATGAACAATTAACGACGAAACATAAAATTGTCATGAAAATTTAATATTATATGACGACTATGATCGTCACTAATTACAATGACGATCGTCACCATATAAAATTGTGACGAATTAAGTGTGTCACCAATTCTTTTGAATAATTAATGACAAAACATATAGTTGTCACAAAAATACTATTTTTCGTGACGTTGAATATCGTCACTAAATATTATGAATATCGTCACCAAAGTTTATTGTGACGAATTTCTTGTTTTTGTCATGAAAATTTTGAATTGGTGACGAAAAAAAAATCAGTGGTGACAAAAATAAAATTTGTCTCGAATTCTCACTTTTTAGTGACGAAATTTAAATTTGTCACCTTTAGGTAACATATGGTGACGAATTTTGTGTCGTCACAAAAAAAATCGTCACCGAATGTGGGATTTCCTGTAGTGACTTTCGAGCTATAGAAATATGAAAAAATTAAAAATGTATTCATTTTAAATAAATAATTTGTTGTTTGTAATTCTTAATGTTATGTTATTGTGTGTATTTTATTTATGTTAATCATTTTTCAGGACTTGATTTAAATTTAAAATGATATGATTTTGAACTTTTTTAGGGGGAGTCTCCTGTGAATTAGGTGTACGGTGCACTTCATAGTGTATTTTATAAATATATAATTTATTGGACTGAAATATTCAATTACTTTTTTTGAAATGGGCAACTGGTGTTCGTAAAGCAAGTTGCATGTTTCTGTGTAACAAGTTGTATATTTTTAAAATAGACTATAAAGTGCACGGTGCACTTGATGCGCATAAAACCTAGCTTCCTCTTTAAGTATTTTTAAAATTGTGCATACCCTGTTTAAAAAATCTGGATCCGCCACTGGTCTCATCGATAGATAGAGGTTTTGCGTCTTCTATGTGATGTTGATGCAGAAACTCCATTGTGTATTTGTGTTGAGAGAGAGAGAGAGATTGAAAGAGACCCTTAACACCAAGAAAATATGAAAGTGCCTCCAAATCGAGGCTTTAGATGATGGATAACACATGTAATTTGAGAAGAATCTGAACATGTAATAAGTCATCCACATAAATCTATACAAATAAATGTAATGAATCACAATGAAGAGTGAAAAGTGAAGTGTTTAGAGTTTGAATCACAAATGCTCCCGTAACTTTGATCTCAAATAGATTTAGTTCCATAAGTTTTTTTGTCACCGATTTAGTTCTAATAACTTTGACAATGTCTAATTTTAGTCTTAAATCGATCAAAACAACGTCATTTTGCCGTTTTTATTTGGGGTTTTCCAGCGGATGTTTTGACTTGACTACCACGTGTACTGCCACGTGTATTTTTAAGTGTGTTTGACTAATTCTTGCCTGTCAATTTTGTTTTAATTTTAAGTTTCAAATTTTAATTATATATGCCAGAAATTCCAGATGTTAAAAAAAATATATGTGGCTATCCAATCATAGCATCCGCCAGAAAGCCCCAAATAAAAACAGTAAAACAACGTTGTTCCGGTCGATTTGGGGACTAAAATTGGACATTATCAAAGTTATTGAGACAAAATCAACGACAAAAAAGTTTATGTGACTAAATCTATTTGAGATCAAAGTTATGGGACCATTTGTGATTCAAACTCCAAGTGTTTACAATGGACAACAAAGCCAAAATCAAGTAGGGCAAAACTAAAGGCAATTAACCCCTTTCTTAGGCGAGTTCAACAGGGTTGTTGGTGTGCGCAATGTAGCTAATTTATCTCTTTAGTGTGATTTGTGTATAATTGTATAAATGCATGAGAATGAACGTTACTTATTGTAAATCTTCGAAGTTTAACTTATTTTTCACATTATAAATATAATGAAAAATTATCTCGCTCACTCAAAGTCTAGATCCATATTTTACAATCGAATTGATGGTCAAATTGATTAAGGAGTGTGATTTATATTACTAAAGGGTATTAGTTGTGATAATTGAAGGGTGTGACTTTTTACTATAAATGATATAGCTACTCATAACATTGAACGGTGTGACTTATATTACAATATGTGTATTAGTAGTGATAATTGAAAAGTGTGACTTATATTATAAAAGTGTATTAATCGTGATAACTGAATAGACATATCTATAAAAAAAGAATAAGCTTTACGGTGAAACAAATTTCACAGCATAGCCGCTCATGAAATTTATATTTGGTTCAAATTGGGGATTAATTATTTTTTAATTGAAGTATTAACATAATATATTAATTATTAAGTTGCATTGATCCCATTTCCAATTCGGATAGTTGGTGCATATAAATTGGTTCTCATTATTTGGATCATATTCCATGAATAAGAATGTGCGAAGGCATCAAATTGGCAAGTTGCGTATATACAAATTATTACATAAACTATTTTTTTGTCATTTTCATCATTATAATGGATAAGTGAGAATTTGAGGTAAACTAGAATCCACTACACCACTCTCCTTTCGATATATATATTTGTCTACGGAACTTATTTTAATTTTAAAATTGAAGTCCATACGTTTGTGTTTTATAATTCTACTATTTTCTTATAATTTGGAAAATAACGCAAGCCAAAATCAACGGAAATAGCATTATTTTTTTTTTCATGTAATGATCTCCTTTCAAAATATATACGGGTCAAGAACTTTAAGCTACATTGGAATAGTTGACTTTACTCTAAGCCCAAAGTCAATAAAACTAATACTATTAACTACAAAAAGAAAGATGAAAGTACCACACTAACCTTATTGTGTACATATGGCTTAATAATTAATAATAATGATACAATTAGCTTAAAGAAATAGCCCACCCCTTTAATTATGTCGGACGAAACCCACCCCCCTTATCCCCCCTACCCACCTGCAGAAAACATCAAATCATAATATTTGTGTCAGAGTGTATAATTTGAAGTAGAGATTGTATTTCTTCCATTTGGTTTTTATCTGAAAGAAAGGTAAAGTTCTTGGCGTAGGTGAGAAGAGGTTTTTCGTGTGTGAATTTTTGGAGGGCGAAAGTACATTCCGATATAGAGAAGTCGGGAAATCAAGGTAGGCGATACTCTGTTTACAATATTTACAGATTTAAGGTATCGTATAAGGGCGTATGTAGTTTGTTAGGTTTTTTTGTGGTTATTATTTGTTTGGGTATATGTTTTTTTAATTTCAGATTTAAAAAGTGGAAAGTAGTGTACAGATTAAAGTTGTCGAATTATTGTTTCAAAGAAGATGTAAATTGGGATTTAGTAGTATACAAAATAGTTTATGTGCACATATGTAATCATTGTATTAACATTATTTTGTATTGTTTTATGCATGGGGTTGACATTGTATTGAAAACAAGAGGATGGTGAAAAGAAGATCATCAAATAGTGTGATTGCTGATAAGACTTCGAAAGGAAAAAGTACAAAAGGGAAAGGAGTTCGGGTAAAACGTGTTAGAGTAGATAAGACAACATCCGATGGAAGCAACTCAGGTACACAAATGTTTAGATGACAAAAAATATATAATAGGGTTTTGATATTATATAATATGGATTTGATAAAAGAGTTACTTATTTGCATTTGTTTATTAATTTGTTTTGTATAATCAGATTCTGATGTAGTGTTTAAAAGCACAACAAGGAAAAGAAAAATGAGTCCAAAGACAAAGGGGAAGTTCAGTAAAGGAAAAGGCAAAAAACTAATGAAAGTAGAAGATGAAGAATTAGGTTAGTGTGTTAATATTCTGAGATTTTGTATAAATTTATTGTAAGTAACAGGATCGCTAACATATGGTAAGTACATAAATGATAAATAGATAAAGAAGGGGATGCTGGAAATCAAACGTGTTATAGAAGCAACCTAAGGAGTGTGGTGAAGGATCTTAACTCCATATCATATACAAAGGCACATCTTAAAGAACTAAAAAAAACTCCATTCTGGTTGATGTTTGAGAGCATATGCGGGCTAGATAAAAAGAAACTGAAAAGTGTTCTGAATATGTGTAAGAAACATGAGGATGACATAAAAGAGATGATATTGTCATTTGATACAAGGCTGCAAAAGTTTGTTGTGGATAAGGATATGATAGGTTTGACAAAAAAGGATTTACAGCTGATCTTTGGATTAACAGGAGAACGTATACCTTTGAAAGATACTGAGTACAATATCACAGGATGGATAAATAGAGTATTTCGCGAGTTTGTGAACGTAAAGAATAGGAAGTTTGTTATGACAAAAAGAATGATGTATGATAAGCTTGAGATTCTTGTTAAGAAAACTGATGAAACGAGTTACCAGGATGTTGCAAGGGTTACTATCTGTTATCTTTTGGCAGCAGTATTGGTTACAAATCATAATTCTTCCATGTCAACCTACTTGTCTCAGTATCTTGAGGATTTAAATAACATCATGATATATGATTGATGTAAATTGGTTATTGATATATTGCATAATCAGATGATGACCAGTGGATCTATAAGATCGGATGGATGCACAACACTCCTACCTGTAAGTTTTTATTGTGATTGTAGGTCCCGAACGGGTTTTGTGAGGGTGGAAGTCTAGAGGGGAGGGGTGAATAGACTTCAAAAACTTTTCGTGTGGATCAGGTGTGAACTGCAGATTACCCGATCAGAGTGCTAGTGTATCAGTTTAGACTGATGTTCAATCTTACTGAGTGCCTGAGGGCAGATCAGTTTGATATCTGTCAGTTTAACTGAATGGTGCGGAAGCTTGTTTTTACCCGTGTGAAAAACCAGTTTTATCAATAAGATTCTTAAGTCAGTTTTTAACCAGTTGACTGAAGTGTCAGACTGATCAGATCAGTTGCTTGGTGCAGACTGAACTTTAACTTTAGAATATGTATGCAGTTTAAACTCAGTTGTGTTACTTGTGTAAAGCGATAAGAAAGTAAGTAAATGCACACAAGACGTTTTATAGTATTTCGGACAAAACCCGTCCTACGTCCACTCTTCCCTTAACACAGGGGAACCTTAACCTACTTTAACCTGCGGGACTTATATCCTTTTCAGGATGGCCGAGATGTTTACCGAGTTCCCACTCAAGCTTAACGTACGGGACTTATATCCTTTTCAGGATAGCCGAGATGTTTATCGAGTTCCCACTCTACAACGTAACCAGCGGGACTTATATCCTACAAAGAGGATAGCCGAGATGTTTAATGAGTTCTCACTCTACAGACTTGACCTAACTTGCGTTTGGGTAAAGAATGATTGAGGGTTCCAACTGGAAATCTATCCTGGTGCTTTAGATAGCCAAAATGCTAGTGGATAGGATTTCTTGCTAAGAACTATGGGATGAACACTCTAAGAATAATCTTCAGATGTAGTGTTCTTGTGAGTGGAGATTTGCTGTAGCTTTAGCTTCTTTTGCGATGTCTCCGTGTTTGTTCTTGCGTTTTTCACTTGTTGAACCTCTTCTTCAAAAATGAAGAATGATCCCATTTTATAGACCTCGAAATCAAGAAGCCGTTGGAGAGCAATTTGAATTTCGGGCTATATTAGGTAGGCTGTAGGATATGATTGTGACGTGCTGCGATTTTCGGCGCTGCCGTCGGCATGATTAGCGCCGTTTTTATCTGCATCATTGTATCTCGTATTGTCAGCTCTTTTTGTGCACGTGTCGCTTTCTCCTTGGCTTCGCGAGGCGGCACTTCAGAAATTTGCCCGTTAGACGATTGATATTCCTTTTGGAGAGGATTCGTCTTGTCTGGTGTATCTTTTTGATTGTCACCAGGTGTGAGCTGACTTGATCAAGTAACTGATCAGTCTACCATGTTGAGTCTTTGGTTGCACATTGTCTTAGCTTCAATATGCAGACTCTGCTGAAAGTAGGTCTTCAGGTCTTTTGATCTTCAGGTGTCTCTGAGCCTCAGTGTATTCAGTCGTACTGAGTCTTCAGGTTTGATGCTGAGTCTTCAGGTTTATCTGAGTCTTCAGGTTCATCTGAGTCTTCAGTGTTATCTGAGTCTTCAGGTTCATCTGAGTCTTCAGGTTCTTCTGAGTCTTCAGTGTCTTCTTGTCTTCACCTGATCTTCTGACTTCATATCTTCTGATTTGCGCTTAGTCTTCAGATCATCTGACCTTCTCTGGGTCATCTGATACTTCGACCTGACCTATACATACTGAGTTCCCCCTCAATATGTGACCTATCTTTTACATCAGCTATCTATACATTTCAGCTGGTCATCTTATTCTGAATCAAAGTCATCAGTCAGCTAACAGGTCTGACTGGTCCTATTACAACCTGTTTTGGAACTTCCATCAAAACTAAATTACATATTTCCCAACAATTTCCCCCTTTTTGATGGAACCAAAACACTTAACAAAACTTGATCAGAAAAACAGATACCATGAATGGAAATGTAGATAATGCAAATAGTACATACCTCAGAAGACAATGAGATGAATGTTTTAGAATCAGTGGGATGGATTGATTTATTCAGATAGGTGTGTGCATTGTAGAATAGTGTAAAGCGTACCGATCATCTGATTCCAAGTTGTCTTCTTCAGGCGTACTTGAACATTTGCAGTTCTTTGGGGATGCCAAACATCATGTACATCATTTGCATTAGCTTGTCCAGCTCATCTTTTCTATGGATTCCTCCTTTTTCAGCTAGTCCATAGTAGATGTTCTTGAATTTAACGGGATCTAGCTTGTTGTCTGGACGCAAAAGTGGAAGGAGTAGTTCAAAGGGTGGAGCTTCTGGTATGAGTGACATGATCTTGCCTTCTGTCATCACTGTCTGGTAGAAGTCTGGATATTTTGTTTCTAACCAGTTTCGAAATTCATCATCATTTTCGATCGATCTTGATGAATTGGAATCTTCTCCATGATGTAGACGTCCACATAACCATTCTCCTCTCGATTTGATCCCATTCGGAAAAAAAATCTTGTCGTCTTGCGAGGGATGCCTTTAACAGTCTTTGGAAGGGCATTTTTCTCCCATGCAATCTCCTCTCATCTGCAGCTTCGGTCTTCCTCTTCCTTTCGGATGTAGGCAATGTTGACCCTTTGCCTCTGCTAACCTCGCTTCTTAATTCTTTGCCTCTCTTATTCTCTGTCTTGTTTGCTCTTGAACTTGTTCGAGAGTCATCCCAACTTTTTGTGGAGAATGTCCGCCCCTCTCTCGATCTTAGTAGTTGCTTTCATCATCTTGCCTTTGCCTTTCTTCCTCCTCGAGTCCGCTTTCGGGGTTCATCTTGTTCTTCTTCTTGACTAATTTCTTAGCGAGTTCAAGGCTCTTGGCCTTTGATCATCGACTTCCATTCTTTTTCGAGCGGATGAAGAGAAGTCTTCAATTTTGTCGACTCGGTAGTAATCTCTGAAAGAGTACTTTTACGCTTTCGGCGATCTCATTCTTGTGTTGCTCCACGTTTCTTTTATTTCAAAGAACGAGATCGGTAGATGGAGTGGGTTTGCAAGTTAGATCTGATGGTTTTTGGTAGAGATGAAAATTTTACCAACCGTATGCGAGTCATTCTTCTTCCTTCTCTTTTTCTTGAGTTTGTTTTTCTGTATTCTCTTTTCCTTCAGACTCTTTTCCTTCCCCCTTTTTGGTAGCATCAAAGAGGTTGGACATCTTGCGGTTCAGAGTTGTTAATTGTCGTGAGATCTCCTCTCTAAGTTCCTCGACAACAAGAGGAGTGATCTGGACGGTGGCGGAAAGGTCTGCGTGTGTGTAAAGCGTCACGAGAGCGATTTCGATTTCCTTTCTTGCCTTTTTCGTAGAAAGCTAGAAAATGTTTCCAACCCATATCCAAGTGATTGTTGGTTTTGTCGAGGATGCCCGACACTCTCCAAGAGTACACGTATTACGATTGAGCATCTCTGTCTGAACTGAGAGTTTGTCAGACTAGAGCTTGAGCTTCTCAGCAAGAGGGTATACTAGTTGCATTACTTCAGCAAGGATGGCATTGTGCATATAATCGAGTGCATATGACAAGATAAGAACGTAAAGCAGTAAAGAACACAACAAAGTATAGTGGTTCGGAGACTCAAGCTCCTACATCCACTCTCCCTGTTTCTAGGGAAATTCCTTCATCACTTCCTTGAGCTTTTCGGACTACCTCGCGTGGTTTACTTACTCAACTTCGTACCCTCGAGCTTTACACTACTCCATGTAGTTTACTTACTCAACCCGACCTTGAGCTTTACGACTACCTCTGTGGTTTACTAACTCAAACCGGACTTATCACCCTCTCGGGCTCGCCTCTTAGATGTTTAACGAGTTCACACTCCTTCGGACTTATCACCCTCACTCGGGATTGCCTAATCAACTACCTCACTTCACCACTAGTTATCTCTTTACGAGAATGGGTTTGGGTTTGGTGTTGTCTCCAACTATGGTGAGATTTTCCTTACAATGGTTTAGCCTCAATCTTGGGTTGGGAAAATCTCTCTAAGCTTAAGATACATCGTGGGTAGCTTAGGTTGGGTTCTAGAACACTCTTTGAATATATTTGTATATCTACAGACTTGTGTTCTAGGGTGGGAATGCTTTGACTATAACGCTCTTGGCTCTGTAGCATTTTGTGCATAATCTCCACACTTAATTTGATGGAAGATCTTGTATTTATAGTGTGGATTTGAATGTTACCGTTGGAGAGAATCACATTCAAATCCATACTATTCTCTGTAAGTTCTGCAGCTTTTCCAGGCTGGTTGTCTTCCTCTCGTTGGTCCACGTCACCGGATTCCAATTCCACTATATTCCTCGACTTGATTGCCTCGGAACATTCGGGATATCTTGAGCATTCAATATATTCTTGAGTCTTGAGGATTCTGTGCATTCAGGATTCTCTGAGTCTCTTTGTCTTCAGAGACATCCTGAGTCTTCATACTGAGTCTTCAGATTCTCTGAGCCTTCAGGTTTCTCTGAGCCTTCAGGTTCTCTGAGTCTTCAGGTTTCTCTGAGCCTTCAGATTCTTCAGTTTCTAACCTATTCTATATCTGCCGACTATACACGGTGCAGATATTATCCTGAACACTTCTAAAACTGAATCCTGACTCATCTATCAAGATTATCCTGAACATGTCATACTCAGGGGTTTTGGGATCTAATCAAAATCCTCTTTATTAAATTCATTTCCCAACATTTCGAACCTGTCGTGAATCAGTCATTGGATATCGTAGTCTGATGTTAATTCAACAGCACTTTCAATCCCAGCATTGTGTAGACATTTCAACTCTAAGTCTACAAAGAAGTCCGATCCCAGAGTTGTCATTAGAATCAGAAGTTCTTCAATGCTCTTCAGTCTGATATCCCTCCCTCCAGAACACTATCTCTTCTATCTGTTGCTGGATGCCAGGATGTTGATCCAATTCAGGGCATAGATCCAGCAGATACTGTTTGATATGTTGCTTCATTATTCTTATGATAGGGCTCTCTGGAGCAGGTGAAGCAAGTATTGTTCTGGTGTTGAAAGGATTATGAGAGATGGACACATGATCGTCGACTCTCTCAGGTTCTTGGGACTGGATTGGGGATTGGGATGTTTGTTGTTCAGGTTCGTTTTCAGTGTTTAGAGGGTGTTCAGTTTCCTGAACGAGTTCATTGATTGGTGGTGTGGGAGATTTTGTTCTGAGAGGTGAGGGTGAGGGAGAGAAGGTTTTGTGGGGAGAAGGTGGAGGTGATGATTTCTGAGGAGAGGGTGATGGTGATTTGGAAGTGGGCGTTGGCGATCTTGCTCTCTGGAAGATCTTGGTTAGAGGCAGAGAATCAGATGGTGATTCTTCCTCAGATTGCACCACTTCTGTCCTTCTGGCGGATTTCTCTCCTTCTGCTGCGATCATCTGTTCTTCCCATACTTCTCTGATAGTTGGCTCAGAACGGACTGCTATCTCTTCGTCTGATCTTTCATGCATCAGATCCTCTGTTCTGCTGGCTTGCTTGGCAGAACTTAGAGTAGTTTTCAGAGGAGATGAGACTCTCTTCTGACGTTTCCGCTGAGCATCTGGTTTCTTGGCCAGATCCTTCCTCTTCATCCTCTTCTCTTGAATGGCCTTTTCCTGCACTTCAGACAATGCAGTTGCCTTATCTTTTCCTTTCTTTTCTCCCTTGGGTTTGGGCACATAAGGAGTCGGATCCTCATCAGCTTGTCCAGGCAGGGACTCATCCTTACCCAATATGGCCTTGTGCTTTGCTTGATAAATCTTCGCTCCATTCTCGTTCCATTCATAATTCTGTGGTAGCTTATCTGACAGAATGATAGAGATTTTGTGTATGAATGAGCACTTCGAAGATAAGCACACCTCATTGCTCTGGGTCAGCTCGAACTTCCCGGAGTCTTTTCTAAGTCTTGCTTTGACCATACCCAACCAATCGATGTCTGAAGCCTTCTTGATTATTGCAGCCATTACACTTATCTTGTATGAAGTGACCGCATCAAGGCTGTAAGTTGAGCACATGATCACCTTCTGAACGATCTCAAGAAGAAGGCGATACTTTCTTTTCAGATAGGAGGCTTTGACGTTCGTCGTGTTCTCCTTGTTTGCTGGTCTCAACAGCTCGGCTTCAAGAAACTCCTTTTCTCCTACAGCAGTTGTGTAGGTCTCTGGATTGATGCTTCCTCGAGTTAGTCCGAATATCCTCTGTAGATCGTCATTCGTCACTCGGACTTCCATTCCGCCAACGGAAGAAATCAGGTCAGCATCATTGTCTTCATCCCTCTGCAGATTGTAAAGAAACTCCAGGGCTTCATGGGTGTGAACGATGTTCTGATGAGTAGAGCAATATCGTTCCAGTCCACACGCTCTTAAGCACTCCAGAATTTCCAGCGATTCCGGATCTGAGGTGATGTTGAAGACGACGTACTTTTCATCAATGATGTCTTTCTTCATCGATGCAAAATTGCAGTACTTTTTCCCTTGTCCCGGTCTTGAAACAAGATGTGTCATTTATGTAAGATATGCAGATTGATGTTTAGTTTGAGTAAGATATTTCAATAAATTCATCCAAACTAAAAAAAATTCAGCATCAATGTTGCAAATAAGAGTTTAGATCAAATAAATTACAGAAATACAACTTGTAAACCTAGGTACCATAGAGAATTCTAGATCATGCAAATGATTTAAAACAAGAAGTTACCAGTAATTGATTCGAAGGATTTTTAAAAACAGAAGTGTAGAATCAAATGATTTGAAGGTAATTCTCGAGAGAATTTTAAACAATTGTGATCTTTTCGAATTTTGAGAAGACGCAAGTAGTGGAAAGCGGTTTTCGAGAAAAAAATTGGATTTTGTAGAAAAACGAGGAAAAACCTTTTTGCACAACTTTCCAAAGTAGTCAAGTATCCGTGTTTTTTGAAATCGATGGCTTGAGATTAGTCGGCCAAAAAAGTATTTTGATCACACGGTTGAGAAAAATAGTCTTCTCATTTTCCTGGGACTCGAAAAATCGTAATAAAAACATTTTGAAAACATTTTCAGGTCCGCATTAAAAAGCTTTGCAGGGCATCGTCATGAATAGTGTAAAATAAATCAATTAAAATAAATAACGCATATAAAGATATTCAGAAAGAGATAAATAAGAGAGTGTATCTGACTGATTGATATTGTAATCAATCAGTTACCACGATCTGATCTGGTACTTTGTTGACTTATCGATGTTTGCCTCATGCATTTCCCAACAATATCTTCACTTATCTGATCAGATTCTTTGCATGTAACGCTTCGCCACTTATCTGATCCTCTTTTCTGAAAAACTTCATCCTTCAGTTTTCTTCTATAATCTCGCATTAACTGAGGTCAACTCCGCCAAAACTTTAACCCGGGGAGTCAAAAAAAAAGTCGCCTCGATTCCCAAATCGGTGCGATTTGACATTCCGTAATAATGGCATAGATATGCTGTGATTTAATCACACCGTTAACTCATCCAACCATTAGCCGCGTGTTCCAAATGCGTTGTCGATGCAAATTTCTCTTAAGATCTTCTGAGAAGATAAAATTTACATTTATACCCCTAATTTCCTTCTATAAATAGCCTGGGGTGTTAGGCGAACAACACAATCATAAACCATTTCATATTCTTTAGCATATCCTTCATGCTTTTCCGATGAGTTCCTTATTTCCGGTGAAACTTTCGGTGGGAACCTTTAGCCCTTTTCCAATGAAAACAGCTTCTCAGATCAACCCTGTGTGTTCCTTCACACTGCTTTCGTCGTCATCTAAGATTTCACATACGATCAATGCTAAGCTTCTTTACCACCATGGAGGCGGATCTGCTAATTCAAATGAGAAGGCACTTCTCCTAACCGTATGCACCTTGTGCGCCTATCGAGATGACGGTATTAGCATCAACAGACTTAGTCTGAAACAAAACATGAGTTTGATATGCACAATAGTGTATCAAACTCAATATTTGCATGAGACACTCATGGCCATATGGTCTTTGTGACCAAACCTGTGGCAGTGTCCCATTTAACAGCTGGAGAGCCCATTGATTTTAGGTCTAAGGGCTCCTAGCTTAAAGATCCTTCAACGCTCGCTCTCGCTTCTCACTCCAAGATTCTAAGAGCGGCTTTCGATTCTAGAAGCTTCTCTGCCCCAGGTCGGAGAGTCTGTGAGCATCAGCTCTTAAAATCTCTCTCTCTCCTTCCCTGCCTAGGGTTGTCTTAGGGTTGATGGTTTATGTATCGACCTCCGGGTCTTCTTGTACTTGTAATACCACTTGAAGATAGATGTAGCATTTGTAATCTTGTGATATCACTTGTAACTTGTAAATCTGACCTTCGGGTCTTTATCAATGAAAAACTCTGTTATTCCATTGCTGTGTTGTTTTCTTCTGACTTATGCGATCTGTAGCTTTACTCTTGATTTGCTTGTTGACTGTAGCTTTAATCGGCTTATAAAGTAATCTTCCAATCGATCGGTTCCCCTTAATCGATATATCTTGAACGATCGCCGCTTTGTCCGAACTTCGGATCGGCTACCTTCGACTTTACGATGCTGCTCTATCGAACTTCGATTGGCTCCTCGTCGTCTCGTCGATCGATCGGTTGAGATTCCTAACTCAACCCGATTCCACTTAACCTTGGTTAGTCTTTTAACCAACTGAATCTGGAGATCAATCATTCAGCCATATCTGGTGCATTTTCTCCAAGATCCAGAAGCCCTAGCTCGTTGCATAACTCTTTGAATCTGATCTCAGCTAGTGGCTTGGTTAAGATATCAGCTTTCTGCTTGTTAGTATGGATCTTTTCCATCCTGATATTCTTCTTTTCAACATGAACTCTGATAAAATGGTGTCGACATCCACATGCTTGCATCTTGTATGTAGAACGAGATTTACGGTGATTGCAATAAGACTATTATCATCACGAATATGGGTGCGTT
Organism: Stenogyne calaminthoides; assembly: GCA_037126765.1. Lineage (NCBI taxonomy): Eukaryota > Viridiplantae > Streptophyta > Magnoliopsida > Lamiales > Lamiaceae > Stenogyne > Stenogyne calaminthoides. Next base: position 2,226,018 of record JBBCBC010000031.1, on the reverse strand, counting down.
CTTAACTACGATGTTGTAATCCCTCACCGCGATTTAGCTTAGCGAGCGGTTGGGAACAACGACTTCCTGCGACCATATATTACGCCCGGTAGTAGATGTCGCATATCGATGTCCGCTTCTTCGAAAACCAAGAGATCGGTTTATTTCCCGTAAACTTACATGAACACGAGGTTGACTTCACCGCGATTCTCGCAAACCTCCGTGTAGTCTCAATCGAAATACCCACTAAGCTCTAGATTGTCATCGATGGGTAAAATAAACCGAGGTTTACAATCCCCCCGGATACTTGAGAATCTGCTTAGCTGCTTCAATGTGGCTTTGCATTGGATTTGCTTAAAATCTGGCACATACACCTACTGCAAAAGTAATGCCTGGTCTGCTGGCAGTCATGTATAGTAGAGATCCAATTAGAGCTCTATACTCCTTCTGATTCGTTTTCTGACCATTTTTGTCTGGATCCATCTTGAATCCGGTCATCATTGGAATTCTGGCTTCCTTGCGGTGTTGAACTCGAACTTTGCGGTAGATTCCTTGTGTATTTCCGCCGCTGGCGAGATGAATATCCCTTCTGAACTCTGCTTGACTTGTAATCCCAGAAAGTAATTCATCTGACCCATCATGGACATCTCGAATTTCCCTTGCATCAACTTGCTGAACTTCTCACATAACCTTTTGTTGGGAGATCCGAAGATAATGTCGTCCACGTAGATCTGAACCATCAGAATATCTTCTCCATCTTCTATTCTAAATAAGGTTCTGTCCACTGTTCCTTTAGTAAACACGTTGTCTGTCAAGAACTGAGAGAGTGTATCATACCAAGCTCGAGGAGCTTATTTCATGCCGTAAAGAGCTTTCCTTAAACGGTACACTTGGTTGCCTTTTTCAAAGCCTGGAGGTTGTTCGACATAAACTTCCTCTGCTAGTACCCCATTTAAGAATGCACTCTTTACATCCATCGATACACGTGAACCCTCTCAGGAAGCATATGCCGAAAATAATCGAATGGCTTCTAGGCGGCGGCCCGGTGCAAAGGTCTCATCATAATCAATTCCTTCTGATTGTGAATACCCCTTAGCAACAAGTCTTGCCTTATTCCTGGTTATGACATTTTTCTCATCTCTCTTGTTCTTGAATACCCACTTTGTGCCAATTACGTCTTGATGAGTTGGTCTGTCCACCAATTCCCAAACTTGATTTCTCTCGAATGTTCGGCTCCTCCTGCATGGCTAGAATCCAGCTTGCGTCTTGTAGAGCTTCCTCTACTTTGTAGTTGGTTCCTTCATAGATAGATAACAACAGTATATGGCACTTTCACCAATCTGATGTCTAGTTTTGACTCTATCAAATGGGTCTCCGATAATCTAATCAGTTGGATGACTGGTAATCCGTGTCCTTACGTTACGATGTGTCGTCTGCTTTGGAGAACATCATCCATATCTGATAGTTCATTACTAGTGATTGGGAGTGGTACAGAATTATGATCCACTTGATAAGAACATGTCTCAGCTGATGTTGGACTCATCATGTGCTGAAGTCTGTTCATAGGAACTTCAGAAGTTCCCCCGAACCGATGGTTCGATTGATCTTTATCTCGGTATAAAACTTCTTCAGCAGCGGTTATGCGTACCTTTGGATCCGATTGGCTGTTGAATCGGCAAGATCAAGTTACAGGATGTACACTTTTTACGTGTTCACTTTTTTTCTCCTTGATGCTTAGGTGATCCATTTTACGCATGTCGTAATCGGTTGATCTGTGCGGCTTGTTCGAGGCGAACTTTCTCTTGTTCAGAGGATGTCTCATCAAAGGACACATGGGGTGTTTCTTCCACAACTAGAGTTCGTTTGTTGTAAACTCTGAAAGCCTTGCTGGATGAGGAATATCCTAAGAATATACCCTCATCTGACTTGGTCTCAAAAGTCTTCAACTGACTTTTCCCATTGTTGAGAATGAAACATTTGCACCCAAAAACATGGAAGTATGAAACACGAGATTTTCTGTCTTTCCACAGTTCATAAGGTGTTTTGAAGTGAGTCTTAGTCAGAGAACATCTGTTCTGAGTATGACATGTTGTGTTTATTATACGCCCCGAAAATGGCTTGGTGTGGCATGTTCAAATTTAACTTAGTCTTGGCGAACTTCCTTGAGAGTTCTGTTTCTCCGCTCTGCTTTACTCCATTTTGTTGTGGCGTTCTTGCGGTGACGTTTCATGTTGTATACCAAACTTCGATTGCAAAAAATCGATAATAAAGGAATTCGGAAACTCTGTACCTTTATCCGATCGATCTTTACTATCTTGACACCGCTTCTCATTTTGTAGCTTTTTGAGCGGTTCGGGTATCTTAGTCGTTGTCTCGTTCTTCTTGTATAAGAATACAACCCAAGTAAACTTGGAATAATCATCCACGATTACAAGAGTATATTTGCGTCCACTGAGACTGACTGGCGTAACTGGTCTGAATAGATCCATATGGAGCAGTTGCAATACTCTACTGGATGCTGGTCCTGGTATTCCCTTGAATGAGGCTTTAACTTGTTTTCCCTTCTGACATGCGGCACATGTCTGATCTTTGGAGAATATCTCATTCGTAAGTCCCTCAACCAAAGACATCCTAGCGATCTTGTTAAGAGTCTTGAAGTTCAGATGACTTAATCTTTTATGCCAGAGCCAACTGCAACTTTTAGAACTCTTAACAATTAAGCATGTATTCTTGGGGCAACTGTTCCAATCTGCTATGTAGATCGTCCCTTTCCTTGAACCAATTAGCAAGATTTGTTGAGTGGCTCGATTCCTTATCGTACATTTGTCGCTCGAGAACTCAACGCTGAATTCGTTGTCGCAGAATTGTGATACTGATAGTAGATTGTGCTTCAATCCTTCGACATACGAGACTCCAGTTACTTGTACATCATCATTCTCTAAGGTTCTGAATCCCTTGGTAAAACCAAAGTTGTCATCACCGAAGAGTACACATTGGCCTTCTTGTTCTTTGTAAGATCTAAGGAGATGTTTGCTTCTTGTCATGTGCCTTGAGCATCCACTATCGATGTACCAGATAGTTGCTTGTGCACCTCCTTTGTTGGCCAGTCCCACGTGAACCTGCAATCAAATCAGGCTTTAGGTACCCCTTTGGAATTGGGTCCTGGGGGTTAGTGGTGGATTTAGGGATCCACACAAACAGAGCACTTCTATGAAAATTTAAAAGATTAGAAGGTCTGATTTGTCTCCCATACATATCAACATAATCATACGTCTCTTTATATGCTTTCTGATTAGTATGATTATTAGTGTGAGCCTTGGATGACTTAGAAGACTTGGGATTTTTCTTTATATTTTGTCTTCTTTTAATCCAGTGTGGCTCAGGTGCAGTAGCCCTAGATCTCTGATTATAAGGGTAGGTACGACTGCTACCATCAAAAGATTCATATCTTTTTGGCATAGGTGGTCTTTGCAGTTTACCTATAGCTTGCTTATTAGGCAGCTGACCTTGATTGGGTCTCAGATTAGATTTCCTTCTCATGGGTTGTCTCTTCTGATACCTAATCTGCTGATCAGGTTGAGGTCTCTTCAGAAGAACTGGTTCTTCTGTTGATTCCTCGGCTGATGCTTTATCAGTTGGGGTCCATTTCTGTTCCCTTTCTGATTAGGCACCTGCCTTACTTGCTTTCGATGGGTCTTTTCCTTATTAGATACAATTTTAGCTTTTAGTGTATCTTTGTCGAGACTCGTTTGATTACACCCTTCAAGTGAATCAAGCGGGGCTTTTGAGGATGTAGAAGGGTTCTCATACCCAATTCCTTCTTGTTAGTCGGCGTTAAAAATAGGTGTTCATTTCTTGAACGGTTTTAGATGATTTTGTGAAAACCTCTATTTTCTTTCGCAGACTATCCTCAGTAGATTTAAGACTTTCATGTAGTCGGAATAGCTCATCAAATTTAGCTTGAAGGATTTTGAAATCATCGACTTCTTTGTTTGTTGATTGCTAGGCGATCTTTGATCTGTTTCTCCCCGACGAAGATTTAACTTTCGAGCGTTAAGTTCCTCGGTTACCTTCTGGCGATTTTCAGCAGATTTCGATTCGGAGCTTTCTTGAGAGCGTTCTCTTTAATGAGCTGATTATTTCTGATCCTTAGCTTGTCATTTTCAGCTTCCACTATTGTATAAGTGTCTACTGCTTCATAGAGATCATCAAGTAATTGCTCAGAGTAGAGCTGCAAGTCAATCTCTCCAAAGGTGTGTGCTAATAATAGCGGTGTGGAATTTGAAAAAGCGAGAAGGTTTGGAGGTTACCTCATTGGTCCTCCTTGGCCATTAAGCGGAACTTCATCGTCATCTGAAGAGAATATCGATCTTCATGCTTTCGTGGAAGTCAACGTACCTTGCTTATCGACCAAGTCTTCTCTGAGATGAGTACCCGAGTCCTCGGAAGCGGATAGGAATCATCAATTCCGGATGTTATTATTACGGGGCTTTCCTATCTACGGCGTTGCTCTCTTTTGTTCCGTTTCTCTTCTCTTTCTCTGCGGAGTCGGTCGAGGCGTTCGGTCTTTGTAGTGACACGGTTTCTCGCGATTGAAGCATGATCCTCGATCTCTGGAACTTCCTCTGCCAGTGAGTCACTCCGTCTGTAGGATCTGTCAGGTGACTTCCCTTTCTGATAGTAATCAGAACTTCTTCTGTCAGATCTGTTATCTCTTCTCTCATCTGTCAGATCATCTCTTTTCTTTTCTTCTCTGTGATCTCTTCGATCATCAGATCTGGTTCTTTCTCGTGATCTGTCAGTTGGCCTCATGTTTCTTTGATAGTCACTGTAGAATCTCCGATACTTACCAAGCTGAGTATTTGTTCTTTCAAGTTTCTTGGTAAGCAGAGCGATCTGTTCTACTTGACTTATGATGTTTCCAACAGGTTCAGTGGCCTTCGATCTGCTGCTGGTTGTTTAAAACGCAACTGATTTAAACGTTGTGGCTTCAGTAGGCGTCTCGTCTTCATCTGCTTGTCCTCTTTCGATTAAATCAAACTCATGAGCTTTAAGGCTTAGGAACAAGCTGCTTGGCTTCATTTTTGAAATGTCTTGGCAATCCTTGATTACCGTGACTTTCATGTCCCATTTCTTGGTGAGAGATCTTAAGATCTTGTAGAGTATATCTTTGTCTGACATCTCTCTACCAAGTTCTCGTAGCTTATTGACTGACATGGTGATCCTCCCATCGAGCTCGTTGATGGTCTCGTTGGGCAACATCTTTAACTTTTCGAACTTCACCAGTTCAGCTTGTAGGCGGCTGTCTTTGATCTGATCATTTCCTTCGCAGATCTCAGCAAGAGTATCCCACATTGCTTTTGCGGTTTTGAGATACTTTATCTTCTCTTTGGTGACTTTATCCATTGTCTTCATGATTATATGCCTAGCGATTGTGTCTAGAGTGAACAGCTTTCTTTCCTCTGCATCCATCAAATCTGGGCTTTTTCGCACAAGACTTCCCGTGGCAAAGTCTGGATCTCCTCCGACTGCTGGGTTGTCGTGGTATATGATGATGGGTCCTCGTTCGATGACTTCCATCATTCTGCCGCTTATCGATCCTAGATGGTTGCACATATATATAGCCCAATCTGCATACTCATCAAATCATGATACATACCAGAGGTATTATCCATGCTGAGTGATTTTGAAAACGAATGAGTTTTTAAAAATGGTTTTTCAAGATCTGTTCAAATGACCACAAAGATTCTTCCTCAAGAATCGATGATACTCAAAGCCAGTGGTCTGTAGAACCACTGCTCTGATACCACTTGTAGGACCCGAACGGGTTTTGTGAGGGTGGAAGTCTAGAGGGGAGGGGTGAATAGACTTCAAAAACTTTTCGTGCGTATCAGGTGTGAACTGCAGATTACCCGATCAGAGTGCTAGTGTATCAGTTTAGACTGGTGTTCAATCTTACTGAGTGCCTGAGGGCAGATCAGTTTGATATCTGTCAGTTTAACTGAATGGTGCGGAAGCTTGTTTTTACCCGTGTGAAAAACCAATTTTATCAATCAGATTCTTAAGTCAGTTTTTAACCAGTTGACTGAAGTGTCAGACTGGTCAGATCAGTTGCTTGGTGCAGACTGAACTTTAACTTTAGAATATGTATTCAGTTTAAACTCAGTTGTGTGACTTGTATAAAGCGATAAGAAAGCAAGTAAATGCACAGAAGACGTTTTATAGTGGTTCGGACAAAACCCGTCCTACGTCCACTCTTCCCTTAACACAGGGGAACCTTAACCTACATTAACCTGCGGGACTTATATCCTTTTCAGGATGGCCGAGATGTTTACCGAGTTCCCACTCAAGCTTAACCTGCGGGACTTATATCCTTTTCAGGATAGCCGAGATGTTTATCGAGTTCCCACTCTACAACGTAACCAGCGGGACTTATATCCTACAAAGAGGATAGCCAAGATGTTTAATGAGTTCTCACTCTACAGACTTGACCTAACTTGCATTTGGGTAAAGAATGATTGAGGGTTCCAACTGGAAAGCTATCATGGTGCTTTAGATAGCCAAAATGTTAGTGGATAGAATTTCTTGCTAAGAACTATGGGATGAACACTCTAAGAATAATCTTCAGATGTAGTGTTCTTGTGAGTGGAGATTTGCTGTAGCTTTAGCTTCTTTTGCGATGTCTCCGTGTTTGTTCTTGTGTTTTTCACTTGTTGAACCTCTTCTTCAAAAATGAAGAATGATCCCATTTTATAGACCTCGAAATCAAGAAGCCGTTGGAGAGCAATTTGAATTTCGGGCTATATTAGGTAGGCTGTAGGATATGATTATGACGTCTTTGCGATTTTTTTTGAGGCCGTCGGCATGATTAAGCGCCATTTTTGTCTGCGGCAAGTTGTCGTATCCCATATTGTCGGCTCTTTTTGTGAACGTGTCGCTTTCTCCTTGGCAGCCCATGGCGGCACAAGATTGAAATTTGCCCGTTAGGCGATTGATATTCCTTTTGGAGAGGATTAAGTCTTATCTGGTGTATCTTTTTGATTGTCACCAGTGTGGTGACTTGATCAAATGGCGATCAATCTACCATGTTGAGTCTTTGGTTGCACATTGTCTTAGCTTCAATATCACGGACTCTGCTGAAAGTAGGTCTTGGTCTTTTGATCTTGGTGTCTCTCGAGCCCTCGGTGTATTGATCGTCTTGAGTCTTGAGTTCATCCGAGTCTTGATGTTATCTGAGTCTTGAGTTCATCCGAGTCTTGATGTTATCTCGAGTCTTGAGTTCATCCGAGTCTTGAGTTCTTCTGAGTCTTCAGTGTCTTCTTGTCTTCACCTGATCTTCTGACTTCATATCTTCTGATTTGCGCTTAGTCTTCAGATCATCTGACCTTCTCTGGGTCATCTGATACTTCGACCTGACCTATACATACTAAGTTCCCCCTCAATATGTGACCTATATTTTACACCAGCTATCTATACATTTCAGCTGGTCATCTTATTCTGAATCAAAGTCATCAGTCAGCTAACAGGTCTGACTGGTCCTATTACAACCTGTTTTGGAACTTCCATCAAAACTAAATTACATATTTCCCAACAGTGATTATTATTATGTTTTTGAAAACAATATGAATTATGTATCATTGACTATTATTAATACTTGTTTATTATAATTATGGTAAAGTATTGGTTGTGTGAGCATACTCATTTGGTGAAGCAAGTCAACTACGTTGCCTTTCCAAGATTTTTGAAGTGGGACTTGCACGAATTGAATAAAAAGCTGAACAGAGTGCATGTGACGCAACTGGAATTGAAATATGTATGTGGCGGTTTTAATCTGTTAATAGTTATGATGTTTAAAAAATATATGATTGTATTGAAATGTTTGTTAATAGGTTGTTAAGGGGAAACTGTAGTATACACCAAGAGAAAGAGCTGAGATAGATAAACTTCATAAACAGTTGTTAAAATAACATTATTATTGTCTTCAGATGAGTCAATAACATTTGTTGTATTAGAAATGTCAACAATTACAAATTTAACTTTCAATTCCTGGCATATAACAATCAAATTCCGTAAATCATCTTCGCAAGATAAAACACAGTTAGACAAATTAACAACTGAAGAACGACACGTAATGCACTCTGGTTTAAGATCACACCACGTACAAACTATGTATGAAATCATATCGGAATATGACATCGATGAATCGAAATCCATCAATTTACACTCACCATTAAATCTGAAGCTCAATATCACAGAATAATCCATTCCAAAAAACCCACACAAATGTGAAACCTAAAACAACAAAATAATAAATCATTATACAATTACGGAGCAAACGAAACACAATTAAAAAGAAATTGACATTGGAAAAATACCTCGAAGTTCATTATGGTGAAAACTATACCAGGATCAACAACAATTAAAGTATCCATTGCGAATTCAAATTTTGAAAATTTGAATTCTTGGAAGCTATGCGGATTGGACATCTGTGTCAGAGAGGGGGTGGTAGAATCTGTATGAAGGTGGGCGATGGTGAGGCGGGTGGGGGAGGTACGACGGGGGGTGTATCAGGGTAGTATACACTTGAATATCGACGTCGACATTGATGCACAGGAAGTGAGGGCAAAAATGGGGTAAATGGGCCAAACAGTAGCAAGTGTACAGGGATTTGGGCTGAATGCACAAGTACTACAGGGTATTGTATCGCTCAGTAATTAACCCAATATATATTTGTCGACGTAACTTATTTTAATTTTAAAATTGAAGTTCATACATTTATGTTTTATAATTCTGCTATTTTCTTATAAATTGGAAAATAACGCAAGTCAAAATCAACGGAAATAGCACTATATTTTTTGTCATGTAATGATTCTCTAGTTAAAAGTGTTTAATTACAGAAGACAATCAAAAGAGAAGTAATATATATAATGATAAGAATTTTTGTCATTAAAGATTAATTTTCTTTTAGTGTGTATCACTTTTTATCTTCTACTTTATTATTATATCATGTAAAATATATTAAGTATATTGTTTAAAATGATCAAGATTTACATTTTTTTTTACATATTCCTTAATCTGCCCTTACAAAATCAATATTTCGTCAGCAACAAATTTTTTGGAACACAACGTTTCAAATTGTGGCCGAGATAGTGACATAGTGAGAACATTTGCGCCAATTGATCAATAGTGCTAACGTGAAAAACACAGAGAAGCCCTTTGTCCGTTAAATCTCGAACAAAATGAATATCAATGGTGGTGTGTTTCATCCGAGAATGCAAAATAGGATGCAGTGCAAGACTTAAGGCAATTAACCCATTTCTTAGGTGAGGTCAACAAGGTTGTTGGTGTGCATAATGTAGCTAACTAACTCTTTCGTGTGATTTGTGGACAATTGCATGAGAATGAATGTTACCCACTTTAAATCTTCAAAGTTTAAATTATTTTTTACATTATAAATATAATAAAAAGTTTACTTAACCCACTTAAAGTCTAGATCCATATTTTATAATCGAATTGATGATCAAATTGTTCTCTTTATTCTTTCGCTTAGTTGGCTAGGTTAACTGGTAATCTCTCTTTTAGCCGATTCACAATTGAGTTGGTCTCCCCATGAACTAGGTCTATGCAATGAACTTGGATTATTAGACCCATTTCACTCGTTTCTAACACATTTTTCTAAAATAAATACTTGTGTGAACCCTTTGCATCAATTTAAAATTGGTGCAATTGAATTGCAGTGGTTTTTTTTTACTATAAACAAGACCCGAACCAAATTCGAACCCTACCCGACCTAGACCCGACTGGTTCATGGTTTGGATTTGGGTTTGGGTTCGGGTTCATGTTTCAGGGTTCGAATTTGTGTTCATAGTTCTGGGTTCATGGTTCATGTTTCAGGGTTCATGGTTTGTGAATAGAAAAAGAAATTGAGGGTGAAATTACCCAAGTTCTAATATGTGGTTAATTCAAATTAAAATTGAATCCAATTGCACCGTGTACAATTGGTGCACACAAGTATCACTCATTTTCTAACCCATTAAACTTGACTCGTATTATACCTTGGGTATGGTCAAATTTTATGAATTAAAAATAAGGTTCATAGCATGAATCAGATCTATATAAATTTTTGTCTTCACATTCGCGACCGTAAAAAATATTTTCTATTTAAATTGAAACCCACTCTAGGATAGATAAAATGAAATACAAAATATAGGGTGAATAAGTTTCACACAAAAATTTGTGAAACTGATTAAGTAGTGTGACATATATTACTAAAGGGTATTAGTTGTGATAAGTAAAAAGTGTGACTTTTTACTATAAAAGGTATTACTCATAACGTTAAAGGATATTGTAATATATATTACAACAGGGTGTATTAGTAGTGATATAAATTACAACAGGGTGTATTAGTAATGATAATTGGAGTGTGTGACTTATTTCATAAAAGAGTATTAATCGTGATAACTGAATGATCATGCCTATAGAAAAAAGAATTAATTTCACTGTGAATAAATTTCACATACCAACTCATGAAATTTAAAATCTATTGTTCGAATTGGAGATTAAATATTTTTTAATTGAAGTAACAACATAATGTATTAATTATGAAGTTGTAGTGATCCCATTTTCAATTCGGATAGTTAGTGCATATAAATTGATACTCATTATTTGGATCATATTCCATGAATAAGGATGTGCGAAGGCATCAAATTGGAAGTTGCGTATACAAATTATATAAACTATTTTTTTGTCATTTTCATCATTATAATGGATAACTTGACAAGTTGAGGTTAACTAGAATCCAGTACACCACTCTCCTTTCGAAATATTATTTGTCTACGCAACTTATTTTAATTTTAAAATTGAATGTCCATACGTTTATGTTTTATAATTCTACCACTTTTTTATAATTTGGAAAATATATAACGCAAGCCAAAATCAATGGAAATAGCATTATATTTTTTGTCATGTAATGACTCTCTAGTTAAAAGTGTTTAATTATAGAAAACAATCAAAAGAGAAGCACTATATACAATGATAGAACTTATCATTAAAGATTAATTTTCTTTGAGCGTGTATCACTTTTTATATTCTACTTTATTATTATATCCTGTTACATGTAAATGTTAAAAGATCATACACCGTAAGGCAGCTCGTTTTAAACAAAAAAACGAGAATTATTTAAAGCTAGTTTTTTCTTGCTCGGTTACATTCAATTGTTTTTGGCATTGGACTATTTTGTCCGATGCTTTATAGAATTGAGAGCCCTGAACCCATTAAGTCAGCACGCTAGCCCCTTTAATATATTTAAAATTTAATTTTGATATAATTGTATGAAAATTTTAATATAATTACGATAGTTTTATAAAAAAAAATTAGATAAAATGAGTACGAAGATAAATTTTATTTAAATTTGAATAAAAATATTATGTAGTGATGTTGAATATAAATTAGTTGTTATTTTAATTACATGAACGTTTGATATACTTTTTTCCCATTTTTTTTATTAATATTCTTAGTTTTAATTAACAACACACCCATTAGAGTATTATGCATCTTTAATTTTATAGGCCGTTGGAATTACATCATGTTTTAAGTTTTTTTTTTAATTCTTTTATTTCGTAGTCCGTCAATAAGATCGAAGTTCGATTAGGTATCCCTACTATAAAAGGTCGTTTAAAGTGAATTAAATCGTCAAAAAAAAAATCTCTAATAAAAAATACAAGTGTTACTAATTGAATAGTTGAACATACAATGAAATGTATATAAAAATGGCACATAAAATCTTGGTGTGAACTAAAGTAAATATTTAATTTGGTTGATTCCTCCTCCACTGATTCTTATTTATTCTTATTTTTTTTACCAAAAAGAAAAACAGAGAACAAAACAATTTGTAAGTATGTATATTGACTGCTGGTTTTTGTCGATTGCAAGTTTCAAGTATGAAGTATATGAAAATACCCTTTGAAGTTATTTTAAGGATATTTTGGCTGAAAAAAATAGCTCCTATGATGAGGTGGAGGCGCAACTAGGGGTGGAAAATTTATCGAAAATATCCGTATAATACCGAATTTACCGGAATTTTCGGTATATCGGAGTTTTCGGTATGGTAACGGTATAAATTTTTAAAAGTCATGGTATACCGGTATACCGAATATATACCGGTATACCGAAATATTTTTCGGTATACCGGTATACCGATACATTGGATATATACCGTACCATATTTAGAAAAATATTTAATATATTTTATTTTTTTAATTTAATTAATACATTGGATATATATCGTACATTAAAAATTTATCCTTTTATTTTGAATTGTCTCTGTGGGTTTCCTGATTCAAGCTGAAAATTGGAATTCGTAGAATTTTTTTGAGTGTTCCCATAGTTAAAAAACCCGTCTTTAAGGGAGATATATGTTGTTAAAAGATTATTATTTATAAAATATAGGTTTTTTAAATAAATAATTAAGGTATGAACGTATACCGTTAATTCGGAATGAAACGGTATACCGTTAATTCGGTATGTACCGAAAATTTTGGTACGGTACGGTATACCGAAATTTCGGTACGGTATACGGTAAGTGATTTTTGTATACCGAAATTACGGTATACCGAACTCGGTATACCGTAATTTTCGGTACGGTACTGTACGGTATAAATTTTCACATACCGTAAATTACGGTACGGTATACAGTATGACCGATACGGTACGGTACGGTATGTCACCCCTAGGCGCAACGGCTCTTCAGCTCCTGATTCGAACTTCTTCGGACAAGATAAAAATCAGGGATAGTGTTTCTTGATATGACTATGATAGACTTTGTTTGTTTATAATTTTGAGCTGATTTGAAACTCTGCAGGAGAATTTGGAATAAAGCAATAAGTGTATTTAGATTTTTTTAATATTTGAGAGTGTGAATTTTGTTGGATATGATAGAGTAGGATATTGTGAAAATAGTTGATAGAAATAATTATTATATTATCAAAAGTAATGTATGAATAATTTATGTGTATGTATATTACATATATGATGGTAGTAAAGTAAAAAATGAGGAGATAGAGAGTATTGAGTTGTATAAATAATAATAATTTTGAAAAGTTTGTGATATATAATTAACAGTGTATTGAAAATTGTGCTTAAAAAAAAGTATGATAGGAGTATTATAAATATTACATAGCAAAATTTTTAAGAATTTAAAATTCTATAGAAAAATCGTGGTAAATAAATATGAATTTGATATTTAAAATTCTGAAAGTGACTTTACACACTGTGAACAAATAAGTTCTCAAACAATCTTCTCTGTGGATTACATAATTTAAAATGTCAACAATTTTCACCCCACCCCAAATTAGAGGAGTGAAGTCAAATCCATTTGAGTTTGGATCACAAATGGTCTCATAACTTTGGTCTCAAATAGATTTAGTTCCATAAGATTTTTTGTGGTCGATTTAGTCCCGATAACTTTGACAATGTCTAATTTTAGTCTCAAATAAATCGGAACAATGTCGTTTTACCGTTTTAATTTGTGGGTTTGGGGCGGATGTTGTTATTGGGCTGTCACATGTATTTTTTTTTATTTAACAGGTGAAATTTCAGGCATATAATTAAAATTCAAAACTTAAAATTAAAACATAACTGACTGTAAAAATTAGTCGAACACACTTAAAAATACATATGGCAGTCCAGTCACAACATCCGTCGGAAACTCCCAAATTGGAACAGAAAAATAATGTTGTTCCGACCGATTTAGGACTAAAATAGGACACTGACAAAGTTATTGGGATTAAATCGACCAAAAAAATATTTGTGGGATTAAATCCATTTGAGGCCAAAATTATGGGACTATTTGTGATTCAAACTCAATCAATTTTGATGCCGCACTTTTTTTTTATATAATTATGGAGGAGACTGTATTATATATGTAATGAATTGAATATTTTGTAAATTTTTTATAATAAAAGAATTCCATTTTATGGAATTAGGATATGAGTGTGAACCTTTTAACTTTGATACCCTTAAAAAAATTAATTATATTTAAAAATTTGAACTTATAGATAGATATAAAATTAATTCATTTATATTATTTACCTAACATATAATACTTTTAAATTTGAAGTATCACAAATATCTGCAAAATTATCACGTCTTGAATATGAGAAGATCTCATATTCTAAACATGGAACCCTAATTTTTAGCCAATTTTATTTAAAAAAGTTTTTTTTGTCAATGATTTTAATTTTATTCTTTTCTAGTCAAAAGAATATTTTTTACCAACTATACACTCATCCCTCTTTTATAAAAAGACAAGTTCTTTTATTTATTTTTCATTTTCTTTTTTGATACTACATCTATCGTCACTTTTTCTTTCTTTCAATCCCTTGAGAACAAATGAATCATTATATCTCTTCAAGGCTTCAACTAGGTATTATTTTTTTCATTAATTTTGTTCCATCTCTTTCTGAAACGATTTTTTTTTTCGTCGGCTTTCAATAATTAAATTGAACGCAAATAATATCATTCTTAATCTATCTCTGAGTTTATTGAATTTAGGGGAAACCCTATTATTTGTCATATACCTCAACTTGAGATTCACTCCGGAAAAAATTAACGGGTACTCTCTCATTTAATTTTTAGGGTTTAGGATATAGGATGGTACGGGCGTAATTATATGACTATACAAGGAGCTTAAAAATATCATTATACAATCTTTAAAAAAGTGGTACGGGTGAAAAAATGGTGGTACGATCTTAAGTAAAATGTGGTACAAGGTGAATTAATGGTGGTACGAGCTTAAATAAAATGTGGTACGTGGTGAATTAATGGTGGTACGAGCTTCAATAAAGTGTGGTACGGGTGAAAAAATGGTAGTGCGAACTTAAATAAAATTAATGTGGTAAGAGGTGAATTAATGGTGGTACGAGCTTAAATAAAATGTGGTACGTGGTGACTTAATGGTGGTACGAGCTTCAATAAAGTGTCGTACAGGAGAAAAAATAGTGGTACGAGCTTAAATAAAATGTGGTACGAGGTGAATTAATGGTGGTACGAGCTTAAATAAATAGTAATACGAGCTTAACATATATATGGTGGTACAGACCATAAGTTTTAGAGTAGGTTTTTTTATTCTTCTCTTCAATTTTTTAGTTAATTCATAAAGGGTATATTGGTCCAAATAATTATTCTCTTGGTAAAAAAGAACAAAATAAAACTGTGACAAAAAAAAGTATTTCTTTTTTACTTTAGGCTATTTATATGTCACATTTAATATATTTTGTTTTTTTTTCAAAATATCAAGAAGTAGTTAGATTTGACCTTTTTTTAGAGCATGATACTTTTATATAAAATTTTATAATACTTATATCACAAAAATTTGTGTGAATTCGAGTTTATGTCGAACTCGACTTTTTTAGCATCATTGTTACACGTAAAAACTATCACTCTTATGCATAATAGTGATAGAGTTCATGTATAGACTTGATTTATAGCAGTATTACTCTGTTTATAAAACTTAATTTTGCAGTAGGTAAGAAATCATGAGTAACGATACTTTTGTGAATTCGGTTCACGTGAACTCTATTCCATTTCATTTTTAACTCATTTATAAAAACGGGTCTAACAACTAGTAATTAAATAGGATTCATTTAGGATTTGTTGGGAATGATCAATGTGGAGTTCATATATCTTAAATTTATGAACCAAGTTCACACAATTTTTTGTTAAAATTATATATATTTAATTAGACCTATTTTCACAAATATTTTGAACTTTATTAACAAATACTGATAGAAAGCAGTTCACTTGTTATTGTTGTATTGAATGGTGGATTTTTCTTATTACATGTACTCACTCTGTCTCACAAAAATTTGCACATTTTCCTTATATATTAGTACGTCTCAAAAGAATTTACACATACCAAAAGTAAAAAGTCCTTCATTAATTAACTCTCTCAATATCTAAAATTTTATATCAAATATTATTACTTTTGGGTCCACTCGTACACACAACTCAATTTATTTATTTACTTTTTACATAAAGGTTTATAAAATTGTCCTTCAAATCTCCACTCAAGGTTTACAAAATGTGCCCAATTTAGTATGCAACTTTTTATGGGTTAGGGGAGTATATATTTACGAAAAAAAAAATATATGAACTTGATACACATATCTGAAATCTCTAAACTCAATTATTCCTACCCAATTGACCTAAGTGAATTATATGTACAATTGTTTTTGTTAGATCCATTGAAAAGATTTAGAAGGAGTTCACTCGGGGAAAATTCATACAAGTGTTGCTTAGTGTTGCTTTTTTATACGTTGTAGTTTTAATACAAGTTAGGGTTAATTGCATCAAATTACACAATTTAAACTTTTTTGTACAATTTAATCACTTATTTTAAGTGTGATTTATTTTATTAGTGTAGCTTTCGAAAAAATGCAACAAAAAGTATATGAGGGATATGGTAGGATTTAAACAACAATTATAGAGAAATTGAGAGAGGGCGGAATTTAAATAACACAGATTTTGTGATCCAATTCGTCCGGAATGACTACATTTGGGGCCACTACCAAGCCAGGAGATTTATAATTTTCGGTCATAACAAATACAAAGAATAAAATAGGTATTTATAGGTGCTACTGAGCCAAAATCCTAAAAGTTCATCCCGATCAAATCTGCTAAAACAGGCCCAAAAGCTGGGACGTGAAATAGTCGATCAGACTCCATAATCCAACATAATATACCTTCTTATAATTTCTTTCCAAATTTGTGCTTCAATGGTATAACTCTGCTAATAGGTTGAGCTGACACTTAGGGTGTTTTTTGAAACATTAAAAATAACTTTTAAAATCACTTATTTTCAAAAATTGTGAAAGATAATTTTTTAAAAATAAGTACTTTTAAAAACTTTTTTTAGTGTTTCAAAACACCCCCTTAGTCACATGTGAAGTAGCAGTTGTTCTAGAGTACGTGCGAAATGAGCTTGAGGCTAATAATTAATTTAATGACAGTTTTGAGCATATCAGTTAGACAGTTATTCAGATTTGGTTACGAAAGTTGTGAGCCTTAAATTATATCTCTCCATTTTTAATTAGATATCGTTTTAATTTTTTAAAATATTTTTAAAATAAATGTCGTTTTGAAATTTTCTCCCCCTTTATCTCATATTTTACCCTTAATATGATAATTTCAAATTTCCTATAAAAATGTTGTGTGTATATTTTTTCAGCCAATAACAATTATTGTTAAGAATATTTAAATAATATTAATTAATGTTAATTTTTTAAAAAAAATATGTCCTTAATTTGTCTTAAAAACTCCAGAATGACATCTATTAAAAAATGGAGGGAGTATTAATTTTACTTATCTGAAAAATCGGTCATACTTATAACTAAAAATACCATTAAAAAGATTGCTCGTCAATTGATGCATTACCTAAGTTGAATAAATACAGAGTTGATCTCCCATAAATCAGATTTATGCTATAAACTTGGATTATTTGTCTCATTTCACCCATTTCCAAAACATTTTTCTAATCCACTGAATTTGACCCGTATCATACCCTGAATAAGTTCAAATACCAAAAATTAAAAATAAAGTTTATAACATGAACCAGGTCTATACAAGTTTTTGTCATAAGTACATTTGAATGTTTTCCAAAATTATGTTTTGAAACTCACTTATATAAAACAACAGACAACACAATATTTTTATTGTGGTTTAAAACAACTACTTTTATGTTCGCTCTTCCCTATTAGCAGAAGTAATTTCAGTTACTAGGGATTTTTAGTTTAGTGCCAAAATACACTTGAACTTTTCTCCTTCATTTAGGGACTCAAGTCATCAGTTACAAGGGATATTTTGGGACTCATCGGTATGGACTTATGATTTTGAAAATCAAATCCTATTATAGTTTGAGATTTAAAATTAATTTTAAAATTCACTTCTATAAAATATACCTACACATCTATTTTTTACAAAATTTAATAATATCGCATCACTACTTTTCTCACTCTTAATACAATGCAATAATATGAGTAGGTATACTGTACAGATTTGTATAGATACAAATCAATCAATTCAGGAAGGGTCAGCGAGTTAGATGGCCAAAAAGGGGTCAAAGCGGATCAATGATGGGTTGGATAAAGTGAAATTGGGTCTCAATTGGGATTAGTATGTATATAAATTTGTATCTTAGACTTTGTCCAATAATATTCCTTTAAAAAAATACAATATAATAATACAATATCAATCACTATTACATATTGATTTTACATAAAATAAAAATCTAACCCTACCAAAATCTCAAAATAAATATATATTTTTACTATTCATCAAAACTTTCAAATGTACAGAATTTCGAAATCATAACTTCACCCACATACTTAAATCCCAAAACAAACATACCCTTCCTCTTTAAGTACTAGTTTGGAAACTTTTCTAAATAGGGAGAAACACTTATTTTTTTAAAAAGCTGAATGCAACAACTTAAAAAATAAGTGTTTCTCCGTAACTTTTTAAAGTTTTAAAACAGACACTTGCTGACGAGTAAATCTTAAAACAACACTTGCTTAAGGCGTGGGGCAAATTAGTTTAGTGTGGCACAAAGGACTTTCAAATGACAAAAATCGTGCCAAATAAATAATTTAAAAACAACAAAGTCGTTTAATTTAATGATTCTTCAACAGTGTACACACGTTTTACCAACCATTTTCTGGTTCCTTTGATATATCACGTGGCTTTTTATTTCTAGTAACCAATATCTTTCGTACACGTATACACAAATAAAACCCTTCACTATATATACACACAAGCTCAGTTTCACATTCTTTTTGTATACTCTCTTTTCTTTTCCCTCCCTTTTTTCCCTCTTCCCTCCAAAAACCCGAAAACTCGATCACAAAATTCGAAAAAAATTAAAATTCCGAATTATGGATTGGATTCGCGGCGAAAAATTAGGCCACGGAAGTTTCGCGGCAGTGAATTTAGCAACGCCGAGAAGCCAGAGCTCCGGCCTGCCGCCGTTAATGGCGGCGAAATCGTGCCCAATTTCTCTTTCTTCATCTCTCGCAAGCGAGAAATTGATTCTGCAAAATCTCGAGGACTGCCCGGAAATTATCCGCTGCTACGGCGACAGTTTCTCGCACGAAAACGGCGAGAAATTCTACAATCTGTTACTAGAGTACGTTCCCGGCGGTTCATTGGCCGATAAGCTCAAAAACTCCGGCGACCGCCGCCTGCCGGAATCCGAAGTCCGGCGATACACTAAACCGTTGCTCAACGGGCTTCGCTACATCCACAAATCTGGGTACGTTCACTGCGACATTAAGCCCCAGAACATTCTATTAGGCCCGAACGGCGCGGCCCGGATAGCTGATTTTGGGCTGGCGAAGCGTGCCAGGTTGGGGAATTTAGGGCCCGAATTGAGGGGCACGCCGCTGTACATGTCGCCGGAGATGGTCGCCGGCGGCGACCAGGGCCCGGCGGCGGACGTGTGGGCGCTCGGGTGCGTGGTGGCGGAGATGCTGTCCGGAGCTCCGGCGTGGAGGGGCGCCGCCGACGCGGCGGCGCTGCTGATGAGGATAGGCGTCGGAGATGAGGTGCCGGAGATTCCCGGCGACGTGTCCGATGAAGGGAGGGACTTTTTGGGGAGGATTTTTGTGAAGGATTCGAGAGAAAGATGGACGGCTGAGATGCTTCTAAATCATCGATTTGTTTGTGATGATTTTGAAGACGTAGAAGAAAATTGTGCCTCAATTTCGCCAAGATGCCCTTTTGATTTTCCAGCATGTTCAGTTACTTCTTTGCCCCTGCCGGAATATTCTGTTCCGCCGTCACGGGTCATTTCCGCGGCAGAACGGCTGCGGGCGCTAGTTGGTGATCAGAAGCCTGATTGGTTTGCTACAGAAGATTGGGTCACCGTCAGGTGACCCAACCAGAATTACAATTTTGAAGTTTTTTTTTTTTTGGGATTAATTTTTACTTAGCATATGACTTACATATCTTTTAATTAATTGATTAATTTTTTTTATAGATCATGCTATCAACAATTTTATTTAATTCAATTTAATTTTGTGGAAAATAGATTTGCTTGGATATGTCGGTCAACTGACTTGATATTTTGCCCACTGTCGGATTTTTATCTGATTTTATATTAAGATTCGTGTTGCTTGTGAACTGTAATACAGTTGCAACTTAATTGAGTTAAGCATTGCATCACAATTTTCAGTAAATAGATAAGGAAGTGCGAACACAGTTCATTTAGATTCATCTCCCAATTTATGAAGCAGCATACAATACCATCTTATACTAGAATTTATCTCCGATTTTACGAGGAAATGATTAGGATAAAAATTCGAAATAAATTTTCCTAAGATTTATCATGATTCGACTGCTACTCTTCATTAGGAGGTCTTGTGTAAAATATTGCACACTAGTGTTATGTACAATACAACATAAATAAAGCAAAAATGTTCTAATATTCGTGGGTTTGGGCGGGTCGAGCGCGCGCGGGCAGGGCGGGCGTGAGTTGTGGTTCATTTGGGCGGGCGCATATTTATTTATAGAAGGATATCCTTATCAAATATGTGTTGTAACCTAGTGGTTCAGGTTTGTTGTTAATGAAATTGGTCGCAGGTTCGATTCAAACTTTATATCTTACGTAACACGTATTAAAATATATCGGAGCGAAAAAAGAAAATTAGGACAAACGAAGAAGAAGAAAGTCATTTTTTTAATCCAATTTTTGTGTTTAATTTTTTTAATAAAATTTTTGTGTGTTACTACATCTATGTTTAAGTGTTACTATATTGTTATATTAAAAAAACTTCATATCTTACGTAACACATATTAAAATATATCGGAGCGAAAAAAGAAAATTAGGACAAACGAAGAAGAAGAAAGTCTTCATATCTTACGTAACACGTATTAAAATATATTGGAGCGTTAATTTTTTTTAATCAAATTTTTGTGTGTTACTACATCTATGTATAAGTGTTTTTATATTGTTATATTGAAAAAACTTCATATCTTACGTAACACGTATTAAAATATATCGGAGTGAAAAAAGAAAATTATGGACAAATGAGGAAGAAGAAAGTCTGTGAGATCCGCCAGAAGAGATGAGGAAATCTGGAAATCTGACAGCGTCCGGCTGCAAGATGGAAAAAGATGAAGAAGCTCATTGGTCCACCAACAATCTGTCCTAACCCGTCCCCCCGTAAACCCCCCCCCCCCCCATCGCGATAAATAAAATAAAAAAATCTAATCGCACATATCACTTGTATGTGATATTGCATACAAGTTTTTGTCTAAGGATATGAAAAAAATAAATAATGATAAAGATATCCGACAAAATATTTTGAAACTCAATAACTTTGAATATAAAAAAAATTTAACTTGATTTCACAAAATATTTTGAGCTAAGTCTTGTATACAGTGCACTGTGATCTTCGTAGTTTATTTTAAAATTATATAATTTATTGTATTAAAATATATAATTTATTTATATTAAAATCGTTCTAAAAATAAACTGTAAATTGCACGGTGCACTTAGTGCATATGAAACTTACTCAATACTTTGTTTTCATCATTTATCTTATAGCAAGCACCTTTATGCAAATTTTCATAGGGTAAATTATTAAATTTACAGTAGGTCTCTTGTGCACCAAATGCAATTTCGTAAGGTAAATTATAACTTGAGTTGCACGGTCTATATGAGATCTCACCTGAAAAGGGGTCTGTGCATTTCATGATGTATTTTAAAAACATACAACTTGTTACATTGAAATATACAAATTGTTTACACAAAAACGTGCAATTGGTGTTCATGAAATAAAATACACGTTTTAGTTAAACAAGTTGCATATTTTTAAAATATATTATGAAGTGCATGGTGCACCTGGTGTATATGCGCTATCTAAATTTGATAAGAAAAAAATAAAATGTACATGTTAGAATTAATGATTTGATCATATTCTTTTAACAATTAATTGATAAATTTTAATTCTTCTCATATAAAGTGGTCTCACAAATTACACCACAGTATGTTTAGAGTGTGTTTTCGCTTTTGATTGTTTTTTTTTTCTCAGCAAAAAGGATATTTATTACCAACAGTAGGCATAAGACATACCCACCAAAAGAATGTAATGTTACAAAGTGTAGAAACCAGAACACAAAAATACACCAAGGCTTACAAATAAAACTCAGTCACCAAGAGAAGAAGAAGCAGCATAGAGAACAGAAAAAGGTTTCGAGCACCAATTTTGAAAAGTGATCTTATGTCTCCATTGACTCCTAGCATTAATCCAACTCCATAGTCGCGATTTTAACTCATCCACCATGACATTGATGTCCGGCGCCAGATTGCGAAAAATCAGGTTATTACATGTTTTCCACATTGACCAACATATGCATTCCCAGAGGCTCACCATAAGTAGTCTCCCCTCTTTATCTTTGACAAGTCTACTAAAGTGGAGTAGGCTCACCATAAGTAGTCTCCCCTCTTTATCTTTGACAAGTCTACTAAAGTGGAGTAGGCTTGTCTCCGGATTGAAAGAAAGAACGCTACTTAATCCGAGCCATTTAATGCATTCCATCCAAAATCGAAAAGCCAAAAAGCACTCGAACAAAATGTGTCTAACTCTTTCCAGATGCTCACCACAAAAGGCTCAATTACCAAAAATATTCAAAGGAAGAGCGTTGCGCCTTTGCAGTTTTGAAGAAGTCGGGATCCGCTCCCAAAGAACCCTCCACGCGTGAATTCTGACTTTAGGAGGAGTGACCTTGTTCCACACGAGCTTGAACACCTCTTTATCCTCATTTGCATTGCCCAGTTTTTGATGTAGTAAACTCTCATAAGCCTGCTTTGTAGAGAACTTTCCATCCGACGCCTTATTCCACTTTCACCGGTCCGGTACATCTTGGATTAGGGGGTACCTGTTAATTAAAACAATCAACTCGTTAAAAGATGACATTTCCCTCTCAAATAAGCACCTTCTCCATTGCTACTTCCATCTCCAAACTCCCTCAACTCATTCCCCCATCTCCCTTACCTCACAAATTTATCAATGCATAAATTATAAAACCGGGGAAATCTCAGTTTCAAAGGAATCTCCCCAGCCCAACACTCATCCCAGAAAAAAATTATTCACCCCGTTCCCCACCACCTTCCCCAAGCCCGAGAAAAACAACCCCTTCACACTCCTCTCCTACCGCCTTTAAAATTTCCCCCACCATCCCGAAGGTTTAGATTCTCTCCCCCTCCTCCCTCCACACAAACCATGGCCCCAAGACACCCCCCATCTCGATCGAATCAATCTAGCC
Source organism: Stenogyne calaminthoides (assembly GCA_037126765.1). Classification (NCBI taxonomy): domain Eukaryota; kingdom Viridiplantae; phylum Streptophyta; class Magnoliopsida; order Lamiales; family Lamiaceae; genus Stenogyne; species Stenogyne calaminthoides. The sequence continues at coordinate 2,202,720 of JBBCBC010000031.1, read as the reverse complement.
CATAGACTATCTCCCTCTAATAAGAATCTCCACACCAGTGTTTTCATAATCGAACATGTGATCGAACCGGACAGACCACCGGTCAGTGGTTCAACCGGCGGTTCAACCGTTTAAATGATTTATGTCTATTTTTTAAATATTTTTTTATGTTTTATTGTTTTTTAAAAATTCTAATTTATCAATTGACTTGTAATATTAATATTTAAATTTAATTAATCAAACTTGAGGCATAATAATAATATAAACGTGTAGGTTTTCTTGATAAAGAAATTTTGTTCCAAATTGAATAAGTATTAGATGAAATGTGAGAGAAAATAATATAAAAAGGGGTAAAAATTTGTCCCACATCGAATATGTATTAGAAAAATGTAAAATGAAGTAATATAAAAGGGAGGATCTCCTATCCCACATCGAATAAGTATTAGAAAAGATGTGAGATAGAGTAATATAAAAGAGAGAGGAGGTGAACTTTATGTATCTTCCATCCCACACTGAATAAGTATTACTAAAGATGTGAGATGGAGTAATATAAAAGGAAGTAGAGGTGGATCTAAACTTCAAGCCCCCTATCCCACATTGAATAAGTACAAAAAAAAAGTAAGATGAAGTAATATAAAAGGGGTGGGGGGTCTAGATCCTTACTTACAAGAAAGATTAGTGAAAATTTGATTGATATTAAAAATAATAATTTTTTTTACCTAAATAATTAATAGCTTAAAATTTATTAAAAATAAAAAGGAAAATCGGTTTTTTCCGGTTGAATCGGTTATTGACCGGTTTTGACCGGTTCAAACCGGTTCAACCTTAAAAGCGGTTTTAGGCCTCTTTTTTGACCGGTTTACCGGCAGGTTCCCGATCCAACCGGTTGAACCGGCCGGTTCAACCCGGTTACAAAAACACTGCTCCACACCCATTTGCCCAACAACGCCTTATTGAAACATTCCAAGTCCCTAACCCCAAGCCCTCCCCCCCCTAAGTTTTGAGTTACAAATGGTTTCCCATTTGACCCAAGCAATTTTGCTCTCACTCTCAGTGCCCCCCCACAAAAAGCGTCTTTGCAATTTAACAATTTCACTCAGGATATTTTTAGGAGCCCGATATGTGGACAAGTAATATACCGATAAGGACGAAAGAACGGCATTGATAAGAGTTAGCCTACCACCGATAAGAGAGATTCATGCCTTCCCATTTCATTAACTTACTCCTGATTTTTGCAACAACCTGGTCCCAGTCTGAGGCTCTTCGGTGCGTACAACCCACATTAATACCCAAATAGAAGAAAGGCACAGTTCTTACACAACAGCCCAGATGGACATCAAAAGCCTGAATCAACTCCTCCTCGACATTACAACCGATGATGCTGCATTTGTTCTGATTTACTCTCAAACCTGATAACATTTCCAGATTAACCAGGAAACGTTTGATAAAGAACACATTATCCCATGAGGCTTTGCCGATGAAAATAGTGTCATCAGCAAACTGCAAGTGGGATATACGCACACAGTCTCGTCCCACCTCAATTGGCTCAAACATATTACTCCCAATCGCCTTTTTACGCATAATGCTCAGGCCTTCTGCTGCAATAAGGAAAAGGAAAGGAGAGAGAAGGTCTCCTTGCCTAAGTCCCCGTTCTAACTGAAGCTCTCACCGAAACCACACATTCCATAATCCACCAGATCCATTTTTGTGCATTCTTTTCAATGAATTAAGAAATTGACCTAACCACTACTGTAGTGAACTGATTTTTTTTTTTTAATCAATTATAATTTACTCTATAAATTTCATATTATAACAATTATTTATTTTACTATTAATTCATTAATTTTCAAATTGGAAGTGGGATAGAAGTCACTTTCTGTCTGAATATAATCTTACCATGTCCCAATTGTTTAAGACGAAATTTTTCACATGGTTGGTAAGAGTTTTTATACTTCATCGTTTTTCTTGCTTATAAATTAAAATAGACATGCATTTTGTCATGTAATAACAAACTTCCCACAACAAATAGATCCACGTTGATGGGAAATGTAGCCTGTCTTAATTTACAAGTTAAAGAAGTTTCGAATCATTATTGCAATTTATTCTTCTACGGTTCTACCTATACATGTGAAAAACATGGATTCCACTAATTATTATTTTTTTCTCACTTTTATAGGACCACATATTGCCCACTGCAGGGCTGATTTTAATATTTCTCCAAACTTTAATCGTTCTCACATTGCGACATTATTTATCTTAAATTGTTATGATATATTGTGCTTATAACTTTTACACATTATATAGTTTTTCAATCTGATTGTCCAAATCAATTGGGATGTCACAATATCATCCCGGCAGTAATAAATTTAAGGGTTAAATGTAAAAATTCTCTATTTACCTAATGTAACTTATGTTGTAGTGTTACTATGGGATTATATTTTTTATAGTCTAATAACTTTGCTACACTCCTAAATTTTAATATTATGGCCGAACCACTCATTTTTTATTATTTCCTCATGTAAAAGCTCATCTTACCATGAATTATAAATCTCCATAAAGATCAAAGCCTAAATATAAAAGTCCTTCTCAAAAAACACAAAAGCTCGATACCTCAACATTACTCGTCACAAGATTATTACAAAGATAAATTACAAGTGAAATTTCACAACATACCCCATCAAAAGCCATTACTTCCCCATAAGGCAATTCCAATAATGCCCATGAATGGAGAAAGAGTCTACCCATTATTATTAATATTGTCATTAATATAACAAAATAAAAAAATAATATAAACATTAAACTCTATGAAACATCTCCCAAACACCCTCCCCCTCGAATTTTCTTCCATTTTCTTTAAAAATCAAAATCAGAATTTAAATTTCATGTATTTCGTATAATCAATCAGTTGTAGGTGCAGTTCTTGTGAGGAATTGCCACATTCATTTTCTTGGGGTCCAAAAGCACCGAGCATTGGATTCTTTTGTAGAATTTGGGCTTCACTAATTGGCCCAATATATAAGCCCGGGCCCGAAGTGTGAAATTCAAGCCCAGTGGAACTGCTGCCGATGGTTTCCCCTCTTTGCTGCTCAAATTGGCGCCTCCCCCGTAAAGTGGAATTTTGCTTCCTTGCAACGTCACCGTTACGGTTTTATGGCTTTTTCTTGATTGGTAATACCTTTTGATCTGAGTAGTATTAGTTGAACAACTAAAAGGTATTAGCGGATCAAAGTATTTGTTTTCATATAACGCTTAATTATTAATTATTATTTTTTAACATTAGTTTTAATTGTGCACTGCTAGTTGTAACACTGCATCTGATGCACCTAAGTGTATATATTCCCTCCGTCTCATTTTTTAAGAGAAACTTGCCATTATTTTTGTCTCAATCTTTAAGAGAAACTTTTTAAAATACTAATAAACAATTCTTTCTACTTTATCACATAAAATACTAATAAACAATTCATTATACTCCCAACTACTCATCACTTTATCACTTTATCACATAAAATACTAATAAACAATTATTTCTACTTTATCATTTTATCACTTTATTACTATTTCAATAAATTCTTATGAACAGTCAGAAACTCTTAAACAATGGGACGAATGTAGTAATACTTTTGAAATTAAAGTATTACAAAAACCTTAAAAAGTAGTCTTATATATAATATTGTTTCATACAGATTTTTTTGTAATACATACTACCTCCATTTTTAATAATAAACTGTCTCATTTTATTCAAGTTGCCGTTCCTATTTACTTGTCACTTTGCTAATACTAATACTAATTTATCTTTTTTTGGAAACAATACTGATAAATCAATGTGTTCCTATCAATGAACGACTACAACAAAATAAAAAATTGTCTACTGGATTTTCGAAATGGTGGCAGAGTTTTTCAACAAATATAATTTGATTCTTAAATAGTAAGACCGTCTACGACTTGCTGATGAATTTTTAGAATTTTAATAGACAAACAAATTACCTACGAACAATCTGCCTACACATTTATAATTCTTTGTAGACGTACAAATGACCTACACAAATAATACCCAGGCAATTTACATTTCCTTAGACAACTATATTTGTAGTTTAGAAATGAGCTATAATCAAATTTACCTAATGAAAATGCATGTATGATTAGAAAATTTTGTGAACAAGCAGTAGGAAATCCTTACTACTTAAAGACGAAATTATTTTCGTTAAAAATTCCGCTGGCATGTTAGAAAATTTCGTAGACAATTCTCTATTTTTTATAGTGTAATATGTCAAATAAAGTTGTGAACTTGTGATCTATGACTAAAGAAGGGTATAGAAGTCTTTTCACACCCTAATTAATAAGAAATTAGTTCGTATAAATGGATAAAATAAGACAGATAATAAGAAATAGAGACAATAATAATTAATTATGGTAATGTATACTTACCGCTCCGGTAGCTAGAGGGAGGTCGGAGAAAGAAAGATCCAATGGCGTAGATGTGACATGGATGATCTTGGTCGTTGCGTTCATCGTCACCATTTCAGTAGCAACGCCGGATGCATCAGACCCAGCTTGGATCATAAATTTATCGAACATTATACTCTCTAGGGGTGTAACAAATTTAAATTTAATTAAGATTATATATGGGGGAAATGCTTATTTAGGACAGAAATTTAGAGAATTGTGTTTTAAGGACAAAATTTTACGAACTTGAAAATTTATGATAATATGTTTTAAAATATATAAATATAGAATAATATGTTTTAAAATATGTAAATATAGGACAATCGAACCCCGAATAAGCTCAAATGGGGCTCAAATGTGACGTGAGATTTTGGCTTGTTCGGGCTCGATTGTCCTACATTTACAGGATTTTAAAATATATTATCTTATATAATTACAATTTTTAAAACATATTGTCCTATGTTTACAAGTTTTAAATTGTATTATTCTACATTTCCAAGCCCGTAAAATTATTGCCCTTAAAACATAACATGTAAATTACTAAAACATAACCCCTACATTTCCCATCCCACTATACATAGATGTGTCGCATCGTGCATACATGACACTAGCATTGTTAATCCGGGCCGGGCTAAACGGGCCGGCCCGTTTAAACCTATTATATGTAGGGTTAGGGCCGAGCAATGAGAGGCCCGTTTAAAATCGGGCCTTTTTGGCCCGGACCGATTAGCCCGCGGGCTAAACGGGCTAGCCCGCGGGTTAACCGGGCCAACCCGTTTAGCCCGTTTATATTTATATATACTTAATTTTTTTATTTTTTTTTTATTTTCTAATTTTTTAATTAATTTTTTTTTAAGTTTTTTCATAAATTTAAATAAGGCAAAAATCAATTATGGCCAATCAATTACAAATTAAATATTTCTATTTGATTTAGTCAATTAATAATTAATCCTCTCCAATTCAATATTTTTTAACAGTTTTGAATTTCTATTGAATTGAATAAATAAGTAAAATATTAATCCAATATAAAATAATAATATAATATTTTTATAAATTCTATTATGAAATTTGTTCATAATATGAAACTGATATCATTATAATTATAAATTAATATTATGGTATTAATTTATAAATGTGATGATACAAATTTTATATTATTAACTAATTCCATGGGAACTTTGCTCAATTATGTTATTAAAGATGATGAGAACTAATTTTATATTTTGAACATTTGTTATTAAAGATGATGGGGCAGTCTGGATCGAAATTTTTGTCATTATGTAATGTTAATGTTTGAACATTTTTTTTTTATTTTTTTCGGAGCCCGTTAGGTGGCCCGTTTAGCCCGCAACCCGCTAGGGTTAGGTCTCAACTATTAGAGGCTCGTTTAAAATGAACCGCTTAAGGCCCGGGACCGTTTGGCCCGTAGCCCTGTAGGGCTGGCCCTAATGGGTTAGGGCCGACCCGTTTAACAATACTACATGACACTAGTTGTCCCACGCAAGTGGTGCGAGTCTTTTAACAATATTAGTTATTTTCAACTAATAGTGTTACTTATTTTCACTTAACAATATTGATTATTTTCAGTAAACATTATTCTTTGTTTTAGAATTCTTTGATCAGTAGAGTAGTAAGTCTTTGTTGAAACTTGTTTATATACAGTATGAAATTTATATCACTACACTAATTATCAATTGACATCACTACATTTATAAACTAAAATTATAATATTAAATACTATTAATATTAATTATAAATATCATAATATTAATTTATAAATATATTGATATCAGTTTCAAATAAGTTTTAGTAGAATTTGTATTGCTCTAAATATTTAAATTTACATATCTTGATTGGAATCTGGATCGGTGAATTGAGCCCAATGTATCTATTTCAAAACTTTTCTATATTCCTAATTTGAGTTTTAATTTGGTTTCACTTTAATTTCATGTAGTTTTTGCCCCAATCAACGGCGCACATGTACGAGGAAATTATAAACCAAGTCAGATGTCACCAACTCAAAATTTTGCTTCAGGGTGACAAATTTTTTCATATTTTGTAATATTAATAAATATATAATTCAAGAAATCCAAATATTTGTAATTTAAAAGTTTAAATAAAAACTCTCTTACCAATAATGTGGAAACTTTTAAAATTCCGAATGGACGACCAAACCCCCTAATTAAATCCATCCCACATGCATAACAATTGTGAAAGGCACATCTCTATGCTTGATATTACTACTTAGTCTAATATTAAACCAATCAAGAAATGTGACTCAATAATTAAATTAAACCAACATAAAAACGAATATTACATATTTATTGTCTTGTGCAAAATTAATATTAGCTCCATTAATTTGTTAGTACTATTTTGTTTATGACAACTCAACACTTGCTTAATGTGAAATTAATTAATTTTAAGCATAATGCATCAAATCAAAAGACCCAAAACTATCACATTTTATTTTGAAAGGCCCCGAAACTATTTTTTATTTTAAAAAGCTCTTAAATTATAAATTTTTATTTCGAAAGGCTCTGAACTATATTTTTCTAAGTTAGCTTATTCAGTTAAAATATGACACATTATCTTAATTCAATACTATTATATTTAGATCAATCTCCAACAATAAAAAAATGTCTCTAATGAACTGTAAAAAAAGGTTTTATAAAACAAAAAAATTATACTCCCTCTATCCCACTATAATTATCTCGTTTTCCTTTTATGGACGTCCCATTATAATTTTTTTATTCCATAAAAGGAAAAAGTAACTCAATTTTTCATAATTTTTATATTCACCTTTTCACACAATATTACAAAAAATATCATTCATTACTCCGTTCATTACTCCACATACATTTTTCCTCTCTCCCAATACCCAAAATTACCCTTTATTTTCATTATTTTATTATTATTTCTTAAACAAAACAACAAAATGGAACGGGATGGAGGGAGTATAATTTAAGGGCTTATTAAAATAAGAAAATAATATAGAGAACTTTTGAAATAAAAGTTGATAATCTAAAAACTTTTTTAAATAAAAAAATAATTTAAAAATGCTTCGAAATAAATTTTAATAGTTCACGGGTCTTTGAAAATATTATGCCTTGAATTTATTTAGAGATAGATGCATAGGATCCAACCTTCATTTCCACCGACGTCGTTCTTTACAAAAAAAATATTAATTAAAACATCATAGACTTTAATTGGGATCATGCCTAACATATTCTAGTTGTGAATTCGAGTTGGCACTAAGGTCAAAATTTAAATAAAATAGTAAATTAATAAGAACAGCACATGATCTGCATTGTGATCAGTTTGACTAGTTCATATAGCAAAACCAGATCTTACCTACAAATTCTGGTATGTATAGTGATGTACAACAACTTTTACCACAAGTGTGAGATCATATTGATGTATATAATGTTTGGTTAGACGCAAATAATATCGTAATACATCACTAATGTGCCTTTTTTTTTCCCAAAAGAAAATTAATGTGCAAGTCTTAAAACAGTATAAAATTTATTTTTTATAAGAAAAATATAAGCAATATACATTTTTATTTAAGATTGATATATATATATAGAGAGAGATATGCCGTGTGATGACCTACTTAATCACCGGAGCTTAATCACAATAATAAGAGTGATTCTTGTGACCACTTGCATTGTGTTGTGAAACTTATGTACAATTACTTTATTATTGTTCAATAAAAATATCTAATAAATCACTTATCCTAGCTGACCAACTCATAGATGTTCAAAGAAAACTAATAATACTATTCAGTAAAAATAAGAAATATGGTTCATTGAAAACATCGAATATTGTGTGCACTCGGGTGCATTGTGCACTCATAGTGTATTTTTAAAGTGTGCAACTATATAAAATAGAAATGTGCAACTATTGCAAATAAAAGCATGCAACTATATTTTCATATTAACAGTTAAATTTTTCTGTGTAAATAAGTCGCACTTTTCAACATAAAAAATTACACGCTTCTAAAATGCAATATTAGTGCACAGTGCACCCGGTGCATACAAAACACAGTCGAGTAAAAATAACTATTAGTATTCTGAAAAAACAATCTATACTTCATATAAACAGTTAAACACAAGAATTTGCCAATAATAATATGTCCCCACTAATCAAAAAGAATAAATTTAAATTCTTATTTGCGTCGGTGAGAGGACCCACCGACCTTAATTTCCCACTCATTCACCCACCCACCTAATTCACATTTTCCCTAATTAATTAATCAAATTCCAATTGAACAAAAAACAAAATTAAGATCATCAAGAATGGTCGTACACCGTGCATTCATAATACATTTTAGAAGCGTGCAATTTGTAATGCTGAAAAGTACGACTTATTTACATAGAAAAGTGCAACTGTTAATATGGAAACATAATTGCATGCTTCTGTTTTGAATAATTGCATGTTTCTATTTTGTATAGTTGCACACTTCTAAAATACACTATGAGGGCATGTACAGCCATGCTCTAAGATCAATCATTCAAGATTTTGATTATTAAAAAAAAAAATAGACACACACATTACACACATACCTTCATAGTAACGACAGGTTTCTGATTCCTACTGCCCCCCCACCCCACCACAATATCAAAGCAAAGAATGAAAACAGCACAAAAAACCCCACCACAAACGCCAAGAAATAGCACCGCCGCGGCACCCCCCGCCGGCCGCCGTCCTCATCCAAAAGCCCTCCTCCTCTATCGCATCAAACTCCTTCCACGGCTTCTCCGCCTTCCTCTGATGGTGGAGCCGCCGCGACCCGTTGCTCGACTTCTAGAACCCTGGTTTCAACGAACCGGAGTACCGAGTCGACGACGAGTCGCGCGAGTGGTGCCCCGGCGACCCCATCGGGCTCAGAATCGGGGTCGAGTGGAACGAATTCGTCGTTTTTTCTCCATCGTGCGAGTCCCGAGACGGATCAAGACGACTCTATATGTGTTATCTGACCGGAGATCGGAGATGACGAGCCGGACTAAATCACCTCCAAATCGGTCTTCCCATGCATAGACATTATAACTAATGTAATTTATTTATTTTTACAAAAATTGAGAATAATTCAAGGAGATTGATGAAAAATGAAATTGGAGATGATTGTAATGTAGTGAGAGGGTAGATCTTAGAAATGGGGGATTTTGATTCTTTCTTGTACGTAGAAGAAAGTGTTGGGAAACATAGCACGTTGAAATATTTGATTATTTATAAATGTGAATATATATTTTTATGTATTTATGTTCTGACGATTGCGTGTGAGGGAAATTAATTAGGGTGTGGGAGAGTCAGTGCAAACTATGCCAGTTGGAATTTATGGGTTTTTTAACTAAACATTTATGTCATTAATTAGTGATGTAGTTGTTTATTGCAAACGCTAGTCGTTAAGTGCTTATAATTGACAATCAAAATAGTTGTAATGCGTCATAATTAATTTGTTGCTATATATGTTGAATATTAAAGGTATGGATGTTAAAAATAAAAGTGAAGAAAATAGTTATATTTGATGATTAACGTCTGAAGTATAACTTAAATGTGTGATTTCATTTAGATTTCGACAATTGTTTGACGCTTGAACCTTTCTCAGGTAAAATCTAAGGGTAAGTTTGTTCCGGGACTCACCCATATGGGGACTTTTTAAAAATCACGTCCCATTATAGTTTGAGATTTAAAATTAAACTTCAAAATTATCTCCTATAAATCACACCTATACTCCTATTTTTCACAAAATTCAATACAATCACATAATTACTTTTTCCACTCTCAACACAATATAATAATAGTATTATATCAATCATTATTAAACATTGATTTGACATAAAGTAAAATCCAACTCTATCAAAATCTCAAAACAAACATATATTTTTTACTATTCACCAAGACTTTCAAATCCATAGAATTTCGAAGTCACGATTTCCCCTGCACACCTAAATCCCGAAACAAACATACCCTAAATATTTCATTCCGTGCCTATTTCGGAACACAGTAGAAATGTTTGGAGCACTTTTTTTCAAAAATAAAATTAAAATTGGTGAGATCCAGTGTTTTTTTCAAAAAGTAAGTCGTGTTTCCAAGAATCATCTAAATGGCACCCTCTAGCCAACTCACAGCTTTAGGGGTAAACAATCGATAGGGTGGTTCTCCCATATATATAACGGAGCCATAAACGATACAGGGTAATGAGCATGAATCCATTTCCATGAACAAAATTTTATTCCGTCAATGAGTTCATCCAAGGTGTAAGAACTTGCCTTGAAGATGAATTCATTACGGACTTTCCAAATTTTCCAAACAGTGGCTTGCCAAATTAATCCGAGCACTTTCTTCCGCATACTCCCTCTTGCAGTTTCCACAAATTCCATAAAATAATCCCGAGCCGAAGACGAGTATACCATAGACTTTCTGAGCCAAGTGACCACCGCTTGCCAAGTGAGGAGGGCCACTGGGCAAGTGAAAAATAGATGATTTGAAGACTCAGAAGGTCCCACACACAACGAACACTCACCAGTTCCACCACCAACCGAGATACCACGTTTGAGAAGATTATCCTTAGTGGCGAGTCTTTCACGAATGACCTTCCACGAAAAAGCCGCCACTTTAGCTAGGGTAGCTTTCCACCATAACTTCGACCAAGGGAATAGGTCCACCTGATCACCGTGAGCATCCTCAACAACGACATCGTACATCGCTTTGGTTGAGAACCGTCCTTTATGCGACGCTAGCCAATGCCACGAGTCCGCCACGTTCCTCTAAATCTTGTAACGATAAATACATTGCCAAAGATCCAAGTATTCCAAAAATTCATTAGTATTAAGTACTCTGGACCACTGAAAAACCCAAGACTCACTAACATCGTCCCACAAATTGCCCACTAACACTCCTCTGACGAGATAAATTAAACAACAATGGACATCTAACCGACAACCGACCACAACCCTCAACCCACGGGTCCTCTCAGAACCTGACTCTACGACCATCTCCTAAAGACAGACTTAACCTATCCCTGAACAGAAATCCAACTCGACCCCACCATAACTCATACAAGTCTTTCCACCATAGTGACCACTTCTTCTCGACTACACTCACATCAGATACCCACTGAAACGACCCATACTTAGACTCAATGACACTGACCCATAACGATTTCTCACCAGCTACCCAACGCCACAACCATTTACACAGAAGTGCCTCATTGAACGACTTAATGTCCCTAACACCTAAACCACCTCTATCTCTACCCCGACACACTGACTCCCACTTGACCCAAGCTGTCTTCCGACTCGACCCTTTCCCCCCCCACAAAAAATCCCGTTGAAGTTTGATCAAGGTTTTAATTACGCACTCAGGGGCTTTAAAGAAGGAGAGGTAGTACACAAGTAGAGCAGATAAAACCAAATTTAATAGCACAAGTCGACCCCCAAAGGATAGATACCGTCTTTCCCAACCCGATAACTTCTTACGAAACTTGTCCACTAATGGCTGCCACACCCCTTTCTTCCTAAAATTAACACCAATAGGAAGGCCAAGATAGGAGAAAGTAAGTTTGCCAATCTTACAACTCAACACCTCTGCAAAATCCACCACATCATGAGATCCCAAACTAACTCCATGGATAGAGCTTTTGTGGAAATTAACCCTCAGCCCGGAAGCCAGCTCGAAAATACGCAGAATCCGTTTCAAACACCTGGCATTCTTTAGAGACGCTTTGCCAATTAGGACTGTATCGTCCGCAAACTGTAGATGACTTAGTAATATCTTGTTCTTTCCAACTTCGATCCCATCAAACTCCTTCATCGCCACAGCTTTCCTCATCAAACAACTTAATCCTTCGGCCGCAACCAAAAACAGAAAAGGGGATAGTGGGTCACTCTGTCTGATACCTTTCTGCAAATGGAATTCACCAGTGGAGGTCCCATTAACGAGGACCGACATAGATGCGGACGACACACAGCCCCGAATCCACTTCCTCCATTTCCAATGAAAGTTCATTCCTAGCATCATGTCGTCCAAAAAATCCCACAAGACCGAGTTATATGTCTTCTCAAAATCCACTTTGAACACGAAGCTCTTCTTCTTCTCCTTCTTCATATAGTCTATAGGTTCATTAAGAACAAGGATCCTGTCCAGTATTTGTTTGTTCCCCACGAAGGCTGACTGACACTCTGAAATTACCGAGTTCACCATTTTGGCCATTCTGTTCGCTAACACCTTTGCCACAATTTTATACATACACCCAATCAGCGAGATCGGACGGTAATCAGATAGGGCACTAGCATCCGCCTTCTTTGGGATAAGAGTAACAAAAGACGAATTTCCACCCTTGACAATCCTCCCATTCTTGTGAAAATCAACCATGACCGCCATTACATCTATCTTCAGGGTTGGCCACATCTTCTTAATGAACTTGAAAGTGAAGCCATCAGGTCCCGGACTTTTGTTGCCCCCACAATTCCACACTGCTGCCCGCACCTCTTCTTCCAGGAAAGGCTCTATAAGTGAAGCATTATCGACATCTGATACCTTCTTTGAAATCAACCTGGATAGTAACACAAAACCCGATTGGGTTCTCGAAATGTGATCCTTGAAGAACCGATGGATATCCTCTTTCACCTTATCTACCTCTTCAACCCACACTCCACCGATGGTCAGCCCATCAATCGTATTAGACCGTCTTCTTTTGTTGACACAATTATGGAAGTAGGATGAGTTTGCATCCCCCTCACGAATCCACTGGATTCTGGCCTTTTGAAAAGTGTATCCGTCTTTGACCTTCTTCAATTGCCACAGTTTCGCTTTTGCTTCTTTTAATTTAGTGCACTCCTCCACTGATAAGTCCCGACTTTCCTGTAATTTGTCCCACTCATCGAAATCCCTACTGGCTTCAGTAATTTTCTTCTCCAGTTCCACAAACTTTTCCAAGCTCCAAGCTTTGATGTCACCCTTCAGAAGTTTCAGTTTCTCTTTGAGCACGAAACTGCCCCAGCCTTGACAACTATACCCAGCCCACTTCTCTTCTATAAATTTTGCCAAATCAGGATGCTTTAACTGTTGGGGAATTAATTGCACGGATCTATTCGGGATAAATATTTAAATACAAATTTAATTCTGATAATTATTACTAGCATGAATTAATCCTATATTAATTCAAATAATAATTCAACAACAAATCATGCATATAAACAGTTCACGTAAATCCTACGCATGCGGAATTACTACGAGTTAACGTGAACGTACCTCTTGGAATGACAATGGCCTCGTTGATTAGACACACCAAAAAAACCTTCCCAAGTATGCCCTTAATCCTTGCTCGACAATCCGGTGGTAGGATGCTCGCGAACAATTAACAAAAGGAAAATAAACTTTGTTGCACCACCTTTGTGGATTTACTAATTTTTCCAGCACATGGAATTGTACTTGGGAATGAAACATTCATCCCCTATTTATAGAGGGTGGTGGTCGAAAATTTCATGTGAAATAGGGAGGAAAAAAATCTTTTCTTGATCTCCAAGAAATCTTGAATATATCTCATATATTCTTTTCTCCATAATTAAAATATTCCACAAAATCCCACTCTCTTATTTGTTATGGAATATTTCGAAATATTAAGGGATCAAGATTCCAAGTTTTGGATCTTCTTGAATTTATGAGATATTCTTGTATGTCAAGAAATACATATCTTTCATAATATCTTTTCAAGAAAATCAAGAAAATCTTTCTTGCCCTTTATATTCAAAATTTTCGAAAAATGCTATATGGATAACCAAGTGGGAGATTTCTTGAATTTAATGAGATAATCTTGTATTCCAAGAATACATATCTTCATTCCATAACAAAAATCAAAGAAAATCTTTCTCCCCTTTTAATCCATAATTTTCGAAAAAAATAGGAAAAATATGCAACAAGATTTATTTTATTTTTAAACATCTTTTTCAGTTATTGGACTTTATGTTGGGCTACTTAGGGGGCCTTTAGGAGAATTAAGATTGGACCTTCCAATGGATCTTGAATTATCAATATTGAGCCACAATATTATTCAAGCCCATAAATATTAATTAATCCCACTACATAACTAATATTGCACTATCCATCTTAACCCATATTACAGTCAATATGGCTCCCGATTATTATTTTCCGTGTTTAAGATTATCTAGCCCACTAATTAATTCAAGCCACTGAAATAACTTTCCATTAATTAATATCATTTGTCCTTGGTTAAGGAACGGTTCAACATTATTATCCATACCGAAAACTAGTTCCACTTGCAAGATTTGGTATGATAAAGCTTATGAACCTCCCAAGGGGGCAAATCGAATGTTTTTCTGCACATGATTCTCCCAGATTAAATCTTAGCAATCGCATGTGACCAATAATATTGCCCAAGATAAAAAGTATTGAATCTCGTTGATTCTCTACCCATGATAAGTCAAAGCAATAGTTACCAACAACACGTGATCCTATTTAAGGGACGAAGATTAAAAAATAACGAACCACCGAGGTCTAATTCTTCCTTGTTCGGGCCTTCAAGAATTTGTCCTCCTCAGAAAATCCTATTCAAAGGCATCAAGAATGCACTAGTGTAATCTTTTGGTCAAGACAAGCCAATATGAGCCTTACACTTCAACCTTTCACGATGGATTGTTCATTTCCATCTAGGTCGTGAATGGTGTACTTTTGGTTACAAGGGATTGTTAATTTAATCTTATGTGATCTGGTATCACTAAATTAACTACAATGTAACACATACTATTTATTGAACAGTTATGCAGTAAATATATGTAACATTCAATGATATTTAAAGCATCGTTGATAAACAATTTATTTCAAGAAATAAGTCCGAAAATTCGGTTTTTTGATTATACAAAGTAAAAGCATACTTTCCAGTATAATCCCAACAATCTCCCACTTATACTCAAAGTCTGCTTTTAAGTATACTACAACATGTCTTGTGTAGTTCCTAATACGTGACATCTAATGTCACCTACACGAACCTAATAATTTCTCCCACTTATACTCAAAGCAGATTGGCAACGGTCTTGACACACATTCCTTCCACATGTCTCTCGAATGTATTCAGAGGCGCACCCTTTGTGAATGGATCTCATTAGGTTGTCTTCCGACGCTATCTTTGCCAATTTATATCTCTCTCTCTTAACGATATCTCGATAAGATGGTATTTCCTTTCAATGTGTTTGCCGGCCTTGTGGGCTCTCTGGTTCCTTTGAATTTGCAAATCGCTTCCCAAGATTGTCACAATAAATGTGATGATGATTCTCGCTAGCAAATTTAACTACATTCAAGTCCACTAGGAAGTTCTTGAGCTAAACTGCTTTTTTTTCACCTTGTAAGTTTTGAGCTATATTCGCTTCCATGGTAGAATCATGACGATTTCGCTGACGCTTCTCCATGTCATGGCTCCTCCCCCCATGCAAAACACACTACCGGAGGTAGATTTTCTAGAATCTAAGTCTGATTGGAAATCCGAGTCCGTGTAGCCGATGGGGATTAGACTATCTGATTGATAAATTAACATTCTATCTCGAGTTCTTTTCAAGTCATACTTCCGGAATGTTTTTAATCGTTACTGCCTAATGTTCTTTCCCCGGGTTACTTTGATATCTTGCCACCATGCCAAATATGGCAAAGCAAATATCCGATCTCGTGACACAAAGATTGCATACATAAGGCTTCCGACAGGTACCAAGCATATGGAATGTCTTTCATGTCATCTATCTCCTTTTGTGTCTTAGGGCACATTTTCGATAGATGGATTCCATGTCCGAAAGGTACGAAGTCTTTCTTGGAATCTCGTGATGTCAATCGCTTCAAGACAATAGTTGTTCATGTATGAAGCTTCATGACAAGCCTATCATCATTTTCTTGCGATCTCGAGTGATCTTGATCCCAAGGATGTGTGCGGCTTCCCTAAGTCCTTCATATCAAACCGCTTTTGAAAGCCATGCCCTTACGCCCGATAACACCTTAACATCGCTTCCGGATGATCGAATGTCATCTACGATAGTACTAAGAATACCAATGCAATTCCGAAATGCTTTTTGTACACAATAACTTTTGAACTCGCTTTTGATCAAACCCATAAGACTTTATAACATGATCAAAACATTGGTTCCAAGCTCGATGCCCGTTTGAGTCCGTAAAATGGACTTCATGAGCTTACAAACTAGGTGTTCTTGGCCTTTTCAATGAAGCCTTGGGGTTGTTGCATATAGATCTCTTCATCAAGACTTCCGTTAAGGAAAAGCCGCCTTGACATCCATTTGTCGATTTCAAAGTCGAGACGTAGCAAAAAAGAGTTTCTTGAGCATAGCTCATAATCGATCCCTTCTTTCCGAAAGTATAACCTTTCACCACAAGTCTTGCCTTGAAGGTTTCCACCTTCCCGTCCGGGTCTAACACAAAAACCCGTTTTTCTCTTGTACACCCACTTGCAAACCAATGGGTTTGACCCCCATTAAGTGGTTCGACTAGCTCCCACTCTGTTATGATCCATAGAACCCATTTCGCTTTCATTTTTACCGCTTGCCAAGAAACCGTGATCCTTGTTTGATTTCACTTGGATTTTTTCTACCGGCACGCATTTAAAAGATTTCATCTTTACCGGCTCCCCGGAGCAGAAAAAAGATATAAAAAGAAAGAATCTGACGACGGGTTCCTCCGGCAGCTTATGAAAAGGAATCCCACGAACATAAAAGACTTCGGCTGACAGGGCTCCCCGGCACGAAAGACAGGAAAGACTTTCCATTAACGACGGGCTCTTCCCCCATTTGACGAAATAAAAGACTCAGACGACGGGCTCTCCCCTGGCACGAAAATCTTGATCTCGAAATCTTGAATATAATCGTGTCATAAAACCAATAATTATCTTTTTCCAGAAAAAGTCCCAACTCTTTATATTCAAACCCATGATAAGTCAAAGATCCGTAGTTTTTCTTTAATAACACGGATCATTAAAAAAAAGAAAGGTTTGGATCTTTATTTATCAAAATCTTTTTCCCTTTAATCCAAAATTTTAAAAAAAATCTTCGTAATGATTTGTCCTCCCATTTCAGTTAGGAGTCTTGATTGGTTATAAAAATTTTAGAAAAATCGCACTAGGTATGGACCTTCCAATGCTCTGGTCAAGATTTCGAAAAAATTTTTATTTTCACATAATCTTGCCTAATTCCAAGAGTTAAAGAACTATCTTACTTCCATAACAAAAACCGTTAATTTAATCTTATTTTCCGCATTAATAATTAACTACAATCCATAAGATTTAATGAAAAAATAGGAAAATTTTGCAACATTCAATTAACATTATTATCCACCCGAAAAGCATCCCAATGGTTATTTTTGAAATATCCCCCTGGGCTCCTTTCAGGCAAAAACGAAATTATTTTAAACCTTCTTTAGGATATCTTTGCCAATTAGATAACGATCAACAAGTATTATTCAATGATCTTAGTAATAATTGCTCTTTCGACATACTAATTTGAGAGATCCTATTTGACATCTTAAGCAAATCTTAATCTATACCTACACTAATAAAAGGGATAGTTTAATCCCACTTATAAATTCATCGATTTTCCCACGTGTAATCCATAAGACCAAAATTAATTCCGCCATACAAGCCCAAATAATTGGAAGATTAATTAGAGTATTCATTACGTTTGGATTACAAAAATCCTCAACATTAATATGTCTTCTCAAAATCCAATTAATCACGAAAAGTATTTTCTTCTCCTTCTTCACTAAAAGTCTTCCCAAAGAACAAATATTTAATTGTTTGTTCCCCAGTGCGACCTTTCTGAAGATTAAGGGATTCGTCAATATTAAATCTTCGTTTAAGATTGTCACAATTATATAAAAAGATTCGAATAAAAAGTACGAAAAGACTCGACGACGGGGCTCCTCAAGCACGAAAGACAGAAAAAGACTTCAGATAACGGGGCTCTCCTCAAGGCACGAAAGCACGTAAAAGACTCAGACGATGGGGCTCGGCCAAGATACGAAAGACATACTAGATCGACGATGAAGGTAAGATCCTCTATGCAGGGGCTCATTCTGAATGATCAAGATCTCATACGGCACCCGAGCAAGCTCGGAGGCAAACAATGTGACTATAGATACAACAAAAGATAAAATATGGTCAAGACATGAAACAAGATCAAGCTCTGAACAACGTCACAGCCCGATCTTGGGGGCTATTGTTGTGCTCAGATATATCACACGTCAGCAGGACGAATTATCACACGTCAGCAGGTCCCACCGAGACCACATGATTTGTTGTGATTAAGCATATGTTTTGTCATACTTTATGCTCATGATTTGTCGTGCTTAACGATTTATCGTGCTTAACGATTTGTCGTGCTTATGATTTGTCGTGCTGGTCCTCTTTATATAAAGGACCTCACCATTCATTTTCTTGAAAAAAGACTCGAATGTTTCCCGTCCACTTATATACCTACACCCACATTTCAGTAAGAACTACGGTTCTTCCCGGATCAGTTGTTCTTGTTCGATTTCTTATTTGTTTGGTGGTCAAATTCAACAAGCCACATCGAATTGGAGAATTATTTGACCTTGTCAATACATCTCTTGAAAGATGCACTCCCACATCCGTTCGGATCCCATTAACCGATTTATCGAAACATCTTTTAGCAAAAAAAGACATTCCTCACACTTCGGAGAGCTCACCCTGGATTCGAATTATTTCCTCGCCTCAAGACACCTAAGCAAAGAGCGGCTAGCTCCCACCTCTTGTTATGATATCCCACGCTCAGATCCACACAAGACATTCCACAAGACGCTACAGGCCACCTCACACCCACCCACAGATCTCTGGTTAAAGGAAGGGTTCGCATTATTATCATCCGATCCTTCCTTCAAGGCCGCCGCCCGCCCGTCGCCTCCATTTCTCCGCTTCACGCGATGGTCCCGCGAACACCCATGCTTCGCGCTTCTCGCGTCGCCGCCCTGCCAGCTTCATATGTCGGCCCCGATCCCGCCGACGCTTAGCGTCAAGGCGTCAGGCATATGGCGGGTCCGTCGTCGCAAGGCGAGGCCTCCTCCTTAACATTTCTTTTAAATGCGATGCACGTCGTCGTGTCAGACGACGGATCGATCTATTATTTAATTCTTCGTCTCGCCCCGCTTTCCGATCCTAAGCACAATTTATTTATAAAAAATAAATAAACATAGATCTAGACTAGTCCATTACATTGATCAAATCAAACAAATCCTAATCTACTTCGTGGATTTTCTCATTTAGGCAAAAACGAATTCGAACGAATCGAATTAAAAACCACAATTTATATGCATGCATAAATAAACACATTAAATTCCATGACAATTGGATACCTGCAAAAAAGATCTAGTAATTCTACTATCCAATTTCAAATTTAATGATAACGAATTAAATTACAATTTAAAATTCAGAGCCCGAAAACGAGGCTCTGATACCAGTTGTTGGGGAATTAATTGCACAGATCTATTCGGGATAAATATTTAAATATAAATTTAATTATGATAATTATTACTAGCATGAATTAATCCTATATTAATTCAAATAATAATTCAACAACAAATCATGCATATAAACAGTTCACGTAAACCTACGCATGCGGAATTACTATGAGTTTACGTGAACGTACCTCTTGGAATGACAATGGCCTCGTTGATTAGACACACCAAAAAAAACTTTCCCAAGTATTCTCTTAATTCTTGCTCGACAATCCAGTGGTAGGATGCTCGATAACAATTAACAAAAGGAAAATAAACTTTGTTGCACCACCTTTGTGGATTTACTAATTTTTCCAGCACATGGAATTGTACTTGGTAATGAAACATTCATCCCCTATTTATAGAGGGTGGTGGTCGAAAATTTCATGTGAAATAGGGAGGAAAAAAAATATTTTCTTGATCTCCAAGAAATCTTGAATATATCTCATATATTCTTTTCTCCATAATTAAAATATTCCACAAAATCCCACTCTCTTATTTGTTATGGAATATTTCGAAATATTAAGGGATCAAGATTCCAAGATTTGGATCTTCTTGAATTTATGAGATATTCTTGTATTTCAAGAAATACATATCTTTCATAATATCTTTTCAAGAAAATCAAGAAAATCTTTCTTGCCCTTTATATTCAAAATTTTCGAAAAATGCTATATGGATAACCAAGTGGTAGATTTCTTGAATTTAATGAGATAATCTTGCATTCCAAGAATACATATCTTCATTCCATAACAAAATTCAAAGAAAATCTTTCTCCCTTTTTAATCCATAATTTTCAAAAAAATAGGAAAAATATGCAACAAGATTTATTTTATTTTTAAACACCTTTTTTCAGCTTATTGGACTTTATGTTGGGCTACTTAGGGGCCTTTAGGAGAATTAAGATTGACCTTCCAATGGATCTTGAATTATCAATATTGAGCCACAATATTATTCAAGCTCATAAATATTAATTAATCTCACTACATAATTAATATTGCAGACTATCCATCGTAACCCATATTACACCAATATGGCTCCCTTGTTATTATTTCCGTGTTTAAGATTATCTAGTCCACTAATTAATTCAAGCCAATTGAAATAGCTTTCCATTAATTAATATCTTTTGTCCTTGGTTAAGAATCGGTTCAACATTATTTTCCATACCGAAACTAGTTCCACTTGCAAGATTTGGTATGATAAAGCTTATGAACCTCCCAAGGGCAAATCGAACAAGCTTACTTGCACACGATTCTCCGTAGATAAATCTTAGCAATCGTGATGTGACCAATAATATTGTCCAAGATAAAAAGTATTGAATCTCGTTGATTCTCTACCCATGATAAGTCAAAGCAATAGTTACCAACCACACGTGATCCTATTTAAGGGATGAAGATTAAGAAATAACGAACCACCGGGTCTAATTCTTCCTTGTTCAATTCTCAAGAATTTGTCCTCCCCAGAGGGTCCTATTCAAAGGCATCACCATGCACTAGTGTAATCTCTTGGTCAAGACAAGCCAATCTCGAGCCTTACACTTCAACCTTTCACGATGGATTGTTCATTTCCATCTAGGTCGTGAATGGTGTACTTTTGGTTACAAGGACCATTAATTTAATCTTCTTTTGATCCGATATCACTAAATTAACTACAATGTAACACGACTATTTGTTGAACAAAGTTATGCAAAGAAATATATGTAACATTCAATGATATTTAAAGCATCAGTGATAAACAATTTATTTCAGTAAATAAGTCCGAAATTCAGTTTTGATTATACAAAGTAAAAACATATTTTCCAGTATAATCCCAACATTAACCACACATTGAAGAACCGGAATGGTTTCGGGCCCCAGTTCTGGTCACATAATGGAGGAAAATTGGGCAATGGTCTGAACTTCCTTTTGGAAAGCCTCGTAATTTACATGTCCACCACTCCGCGAGCCACTCATTGGAAACTAGAGCTCGGTCGATTTGGCTACAACACTTGCCATCAAGTCTTGACCATGTGAACTTTCTTCCTACCAATCTCACGTCCGTAAGACTTGCCTCCATGATGAAATCCTCAAATCTTCTCGAATTCGAACCCAAAAAATACACATTCCTTCCTTTCCTGTCACTACAGCTTCTCACCTCATTGAAATCCCCCATCAAACACCAACAATCTACCTGACTACTGTGCATTTTCTCCAGTAGTATTTTCCACAACCTAGTCTTACCCCTTGTCTCTCTCGGCCCATAAATATTTACTACCCCAACCAATTTTCCCGAGGCTTTCCATTTTCCCTCCACCCCTACCGCCCCCTCAATTGCCCACACCGCCCCTACTTCAATTTTTTCACAATTCCACAGACTACATATTCCGCCCGACTGACCCACCGAATCTACAGCGACCCATTCTACTATCATCCCATACAGAATACGAATTTAAGCTCGAATGATCACTACACTTAGTTTCTTGAACACACACAAAATTTGGACGAAACTTACCGATAAGCCCCCGAATTTCCTGCTTCTTCACTCTCCCACCAACTCCCCTGATATTATAGGACAGAATCTTCATTAGGAAACAATTGATTTTCCATCATCCTCCCCCCCCCACTTGCCATTACCTCCATCTCTCGGATTCTTCTAAGCACCAGTCCTTCGTTTTTCGGGCTAATGACACCCAAATTATTTCCAAGAGTACAGATCTCTTCCGGCTTCATTCCTGTGATATATGTACACTCCTCATTTGCACCAACCTCCCCACACTCTGGCCGTCTTCTGTGACTGCTTCCCCCCATCACATGTTTCACTTTGGCTGCTGAATCCCTAAGTCCCTCTGTGAAAATAGCCCATTCCTTTGCTGTCTTTTTTACCAGTCTCTTCTTTTGTAATTTTTTCATTCTTTTGTACCTGGCCTTTTTGAATTTTTCAGCATCGCCACGGGGGCCGATCTGGATGGGTCCGGGAGCATCAGGATCTTCCGTCGAGTTCACTCGTTGCACTTGTTGTGGACAATCCAAGTCGCCTTCCTGTAGATTATTAGTGCAAGTACCCACCGAATCGATCCTCTGTACAACTTGGTCTTCTGTTGTTTTCTTTGTGTCATTCACTATACCCGTTGTATTTTCCCCCACCATGAACGCCTGCTGTTGCTCGCCTAAGTCGACCAAGAGATTCCGGATGATTGACGACACTTCGGTTGTCGACGTCGTACGAAACGACCACTTTTGTCGTTGGGTGCCCTCTGCTTGGAGCCTATCTCGGGGGGTTCCATGGTGATCCCTAATGGAGAGTACCTGACTGATTGGGTCGGCCCACTTCTCGACATCAAGTTGAATTTTTGGGTCGTTAAGCTCACGTCGTGTCCCTTAATGTTGTTGGCTATTTTATTAGTGTTCGTCTCTTGCCTATCTGGCAGCCTAAGTAAGTGTGATGGGCTGCATTCTGCTTGGCCGACCAACTGATGGACTTCAATGTTTGTTTTAAATGTAATTGGACCCACTTCTTGTTGAGATCCTTGGGCTTCCTTCAAATATTCAACTTTATTTTCCTCGAATCCTGGGGTATGGGCTTCAAGATCGGTATGGTAACCGCCGCCCTGTTCTTCTGACCACCTCCCATTCACAATCCCCACGATATTAATTGCCATATTCTCCTCAAATTTTGGATCCATTAATGCATCATTCACGTGAATGTTGCCATCATCTTGTGGATACGCGTTTTCCCTATTTTCCATGTCAATGAATGCCTCATTAATTATTTTTTCCTTCCCGATTTGTGCATCGATTTCCGGGCAGACCGTTCCTGACTCGGCTACCCTTGAGTCATCGGAATCCGACGTGGCCTTCTCACTTTCCGGTGGGTTTTTGAGAGCCCCGCCCAATTGGCTCCGTGTTTCTTCACTCTCGTTACTAGTCCACTGTATATACATGGCCATCTCCATCACCGACATAGTGAAATTCTGTGACCCAACTCGGCACCTCACCGATTTGAATATGGGACCGAATGATTCCGTTCGGATTTTAACCCGTGCAGCCTTGAGACACAGCCTTTGGCTAGTAGCTCGACCTACGTCCAACACAATTCCATCGTCGGCCAGGACCCATTGAAAGAATGCCTCGGTATTCCCGTTAATTATACCCATACCGATCTCTCGGACATTCCGTCAAGAGCTTCCCATGGATGCCAATTGATCAGGTGATCACTAAGCCAGTTACATTCCTCCACCGTGAAGAATGATTTTTTCAGCATGTCCGCGCCGTAGATAAGCCATGAGTCGTCTGGCAGTGGGCAAATATTGATGTTTCTGTACCCAAGGTCCTGCAAATCTTGCCTCGCGTTATGCCACCCGCCTGGATTTTTTGCACGTCCCACCAAAGCACCGTCGAGCCACTCAAACTCTTTTTTTCCAGGGGTATATTTTCTATCTGACCCAGCTACTGATACGTGCTCGATCCCTGGCCTTTCCGACCTTTCCTGCAAGTTGGTAGTATTATCCACTGGGCTGGATTTCATCGGTTGTGGTTTGGCCAACCTAACAACATCCACGAAGCTAACGTTCTCCTTTCTAAGGGCTGGATATGCAACCCTCCCTGCTTTCTGGATCCTGGCAGCAAGTTTGAAGACTTGCTCATTGTATTTCGATAGGTTTGCTCGTAGCTTGTAACTACCTATCCATACATTATCAAGGTTCCGTTCCAGAACAAGTTTTTTCGATACCCCTTTGAATCGGGCTAACGCATATCGCCATCCCATCTTATTCCTCTTTCTGGAATCATGACATCTTCCACAGTACCGTACCTTGAAAATATCTCCACTAAGTCCTTAGACTTCCACTCCTCCGGGAAGTTTGTGATGTAATAACTACACAGTCCTTTCATATTCGGTAAGTGTTTCGTGTTCCTTTCGTATCTACCGGGTTGTTCCATATTGAATCTACCATAGGTTGGTTGAAATGTGCTACTTGCTCGGTTTTGTTTCGCTCTACCATTCCTATCCTCTCTATCGGGTTTTGGGTGTTTTCTCACGTTTGCACTCGTAGGCTTAGGGAATCGGCTAGGGTTCAAATTAGGTTGGAGGTATTTACGCTCGCTCACCATCTCTCGAGATGCATCAACAAACTCACAATCCGACAGGCGCCCAAGGCATCACAAGATCGTTCACGCGCCCGGAAAGCGTCAACGTTCCTGTCAAGATTAGAGAGAGAATTTTTTCATCGTTGATTTGCAAAAGTTACCAAGATAAATGAGTTAGATCGAAGATTAGTACAATTGGATGCAATGAATGATATTGAATGCCTGAGTTTGAACCCCCATTTTTCGTACACTTATGATCCCTATATATAAAATATTTGAAGGCGGTTATGTTGATCCCGCCGATGTTGACCGAAAGAGTTTCGTCTCATCTAAAAGTACGAATTTATAGAGAGGTGTGAAATTAATTTTTTATTTAATTTTTCTAACACTCTCCCTCACCCATGTACTGAATTTTCTTATTCCATTATTGGGAGAAGTCCTATCGAGTGGACAATTTAATATGGGTGAAGTTGTTTTCAAATTTCAGCGGGAACCGAATTCAGGGCGTGAACGTGATCCTAAAGGCTCTGTACAATAAAAAAATTTCGTCTTATCTAAAAATTCAAACTAATTTTATGTTTCATTTAAAAGTTGGAACTCGTAAAGACACAACTTCGTTTGGGCATGGGTATACTAGTCCAAAAGAAGGAAAAGTGTATCTTGAATGGCTTTGAATCGGATTTATCTTGTTGAAGCACCAAAATTTGTCAAAAAAGAATATATAAATAGTGACGGGTACTAGATTTTTGATTTTGGGATAGGAAAGATATATAATAAGTAAATATTATTTAATAATTATAGTTCAAATTCAGCTTTTATATAGACGTGAGGAAGTGAAAAATAGAGACTTGTGGTATTGAGCTTGTTTTTACCTACAGGAAGCTTCATATCTATTTTAAAATTTAATACATGTGGGTTTAAATTGAGCTTTTTTTTTATACTAGAGATTGGGCGGCTACACTTTTATTTTTATATTAGAGATTGGGCATTCTATTTTTTTTTTTTAATGTTGGGTTGGACGTTTGGGCAGCTTGGGCCATGGTAATGGGGGTACAGATTCATCTTCATAGAAATATGACCCACTTGATTTTACTTTTTTTTTTGTACTTGCCACTTGATTTTACATTTATATAAGATAATAATGGATTTTTCTCAATTTGGGGATACAATTGTCCCCCCTCCCACAGCTGACCCCTTGTTGATAGGCTTGGGATGGAGATGGGGGACAATTTCTCATCTCCGTCCCTATGAAATTTGAGATTCTCCGTCTCATCCTCGCAAAGCATTCGGAGAATAATCATCTTGATCTATTTTCCATCTTTTTTTTTCACAATACAAATACAATTTACAACTTTCAGTTCTAAAAGATATCTGTTTGAAAAAGATGGTGTGAGATAGAGTGTAAAGATGGCGTGAGACTGCGTGTGGCGATGGCGGTGGGGGACTTGAGGCGGCAGTGTGTAGCCACTGTGGCATGTGGCAGTGGCGTGTGCGTGGCCACCTACAGGGAGTAATTTTTCCCCGGCCCCCATGAGACATTTATTCAAAGATTTCTCGCCCCGCTCAGATTGGATCCCGCAGGGAATGGAAATTTCCCGCGTCCGCTGTCAAGTCTACTTATTGATGAAGGATACATCTGTTGCATGAGAGACAAGTGTGGAGGGGGTCGATTGGTAGTTTGGGTCGAGCAAGTGTCCAAGGAAAAAAATATTCTTTGTGGTGTGGGAGTGCTCGACTCGATAGGTCAAGCATGGAGATTCAACCCCCGTGAGGCTCCTTGGGATTTTGTCTATACTAGGGTGTTGGGCACTGCTCAACACCTCTTTTTACACCATATACACATGTGAGAGACCATCACATTCACCTGTATTTATTTATTTTTATTCTAATTCAACTAATAATATCAAGACATATAAATACTTGGCACTACACTGTTGTGTAGCATAGACAAAATCCTCTTCTCTATAAAAATAAAAATAAAGAATTGACTATAAAATTTTAAATAAAATTAATTTTATTTTTAAATAGTGAAGATTGTTTACAACTTGCTTTCATGTAGGCATCTTCATTTCTCAAATATCTATAAACAAACTGCCTTCTAAATTGCAACAACTTACCTATGAATTGTATTTCCGTAGACAATTTGTTAATTTATAGGTAATTTGAAGAATCAAGATATGACATAATTTGGAAATTAAATAGGTAATTTTCACTATTTAAATAAGACATTATTTTTGTTAAAAAAATTTACTTTTTTTTTTGGCAA
The DNA here is from genome assembly GCA_037126765.1 of Stenogyne calaminthoides. NCBI lineage: Eukaryota > Viridiplantae > Streptophyta > Magnoliopsida > Lamiales > Lamiaceae > Stenogyne > Stenogyne calaminthoides. The sequence goes on along the minus strand of JBBCBC010000031.1, from coordinate 2,175,453 downwards.
TGCTTAAAAGGTGAGTCTGATGTCCTTCTAATTGTTCCTCAAGACCTAATTTAAGGTCTCCACGGGTTCTCTAGGCCAAATAGGGTTTCAAATGGGGTTGGGCCGGGGGTTCTCTTGGTTTGGGGCCGCTTATTCAAGTGACTAAGCGTGTTTATTAATCAATTTTCGCTGCTTCTATTTTTTTTCCTGAAACAATCAATTTTGGCTAAAAAATTTTTAATAATTAATTACAATAGTTTCCTAATATAATTAATTACAATAATTTTAACTAATTAATTATTTTTTGAAAGGAGAAAAGTTATGTTCTACGTAATATAAGTAATACTCAGATGAATCAAGTTCACACTATAAATCTTAATTAAATATAACTCATTTTGAGGGACGAGTTGACTCGAATTTTTGTCCCAATCCATTCACTCCAATTTTCAAGTCACTATGTACCTAATCGCTTAAACCAGTCTCATCCCCAATCAAACTCTTGGATGACACAGCCCGTGCACCTCTCCCCATTGCCCGATTCGATTTTGTCCTTGCTCAATTGAGTTGCAATCTTCCTGGCACCAAAATTGAGTCTTCATTAGTTTTTTTTTTTTTTTAACAGTGATATTTTTTCTTCATAACAGTTATAAATTATGTGTATAACAGTGGTACTTAGTTCGCATATAGTGTTCCCGTCAAAAAAAATAAATCGCATACAGTGTCAGTGATAGTTTTTCTGAGTAATAGTGATAATTTTTCTGAGTAATAGTGATAATTTTTATGTGAGTTGGTGATAATTTTTTTTTTCATACCCGTGATAATTTAAAACAGCAGCGAACGAACCTACGATGACAATTTTTTGAGACCACAGCAGTGGTCTCTCCTCGGGTCCGTGAGTGAGGAGACGTTTCTGATCGTTTAAAGGGGACGCAATTCGTGTGAAGGTAGAAAGAGAGGAAGTTTTCGTTTGAGGGTGAGAGAAGAAGAGAGAAGCGTGAAATAGAAAATGAACTGAAATTATATATACGTGATCCGTTTATAGTGATGAAGTCAAGTTTGACCAGAGTTCATACCATAAACCAGTCTGCGTGAGTTTTTGTCATTTAACATTCACTGATTCACACATGACTTCGTCCAACAAAAATCACGTACAAGTCAAACTTCGAACTATTTAAAATATCAACATTTCGTCCTAAAAACTTAATTCGAATACTTGCAATCCAAAAGTCTCTCTCTCTCTAATCTTAGAAAGCTTCAAATGCAGGTTTGCACACAAATTCACCCAACTTTTGCATTTTATCAGATTAATTACAATTACATGCATTTTTTATTATAAATAGTATTCCAACTAATCTGTATATATATATATATATACAGGGTCCAAATTCTCTGCATATAAAACTGTTTTTGATAACAGCCTTCTTCTTTGCCTACTCCTCTTCTCTCCAGGTGAATTTTAACGATCATCACCATTCAAATTTCAATACTAATTAATTAATTAATTACTTTTTAAAATATTAATTAATCTCCTGATCAATTTTCTTGCGAATTTAACAGATTGGAGAAACGTGTTCCAATAACTGCGACTCTGGTTTAACATGCGCCACTTGCCCTGCAAATGGCAACACCAGGCCACGGTGCACTCGGATGCAGCCCATAATTCCCACCTCCAAGGTACATATATTTGTGAATATTTTCTAATTTCATAATTTATTATTATTATTATTATTTTATTTTTTTTTGTTAGTTACTGGTAATATTTTTTCTAAACCACGTTTATGTGGTTATGTTTGAATTATTGACTTTTGTTGTTTTGGTTTGATTGAATAGGTAAAAGGGCTGCCATTTAATAAGTATTCATGGTTGACTACCCACAATTCGTATGCTCGGGTCGGGTCAACTTCGGGTACCGGTTCTACTCTTCTTGCTCCGACTAATCAAGAAGATTCTATCACTGATCAACTCAAAGTACGTAAGACAAAAATTCGTTTGAATCCGAGTTCACATTACCATGCAACTTGTTATAGTTTATTTCAAACGTTCAATTATTTTTTCAAATTAATAGTTGCACGATTCAGTGTAAATTAGTTGCATATTTCAGTATAACAAGTTGCACGGTTCTAAAAATACATTATGAGTGCATGGTGCACCTAGATGCACATGAGACTCAGTCTTCAAATATTATTGTTATGTGTATACGTACTATTATTGTTATGCATAGACAATATCACTGTTATGTTTATGTAGCATCACTTTCTAAAAAATATTTATAATAGCTATGTATAACAATGTTAGAGTTCACCGTTATAAACTCGAGTTCGCATGAGATCTGACCATAAAATTTGGTATATATTGTACACCCTCCTTTCTACGAGTGTCACTTTAGAAAAATTTTATCATAATAAGGAGAATAAAATTTTGCTAAATTTACATTCAATCAGCTTTATATATATTCTAATATACACCTAAATTAAAAATAATGAAATCTTTTATGCCCCGTTTGGATAAGAAGAATTTGAAATAAATTGATTTTGAAAAATAGTAAGAATGCATATATTTCAAATCATAAATTGTCAAGAGATGAGTGAGAAAGGAAGAGATTGAACCGGGGATGGAAGGGATAGAGAGGAGGAGATTTCAAATGACATGATTTTGATGAGGATAACTATCAGTGTTTAAAAATTAACACATTTTTTAAATAGTGATAATTTTTATACATAATCGTGAAATTTTTTATGTATAACAATAATAATTTTTATAAATAAAAGTAATATTAAAAAACAAAAGAATTCGAGTAAACTATGGTTCACACAAGTTCTTGTCTTAACATAGCATTTGAGTAGCAGAGAATGGAATGACAGTTTTGCCCTGGATTTCTTTGGCCAAAAGGGTCAACCGCCCTAACCTACTATAATAATACGAGCAGTTTAATCTACCTAAAAAGTTCTTTAATGATGAGTTAGACTAATTTATTTATGTGATTTGCATTATTAATTGCCATTATTGATGCATTGACTGACCCTAATTATTTTTGTAAGTTGTTGATTATTGCACTGTTCCATTCACGCAATGATCCCTAAAATAATTATGTCTAGGATCTCATTATTGAGTTGGCAAAATTCAGCTTAGATGTTTTATTTTTCACAATTCATCATATACATAAAATGGATAAGTACAAGCCATAGATTGTTTTATCGTGCTACTATAGAAACAATAAATTGGGAAATAAAACAATTCCCAATCAAAATTAAAGAAAATGTTCTCTAAATTAGAGAAAATTTTGAATTTGTCCATCTCATATTATATCGTCTCATATAAGAGTTATTTGTGTTTGTAGAATGGTGTACAAGGGCTAATGCTTGATACATACGATTTCAACGGCGACATTTGGCTTTGCCACTCTTTCGGCGGCACGTGCTTCAACGTGACGACATTTGTAAGTAATACTCTCCGGGGCCTATTTTTTATTATGCGATTACTGTAGACACGGAGATTAAAAAAAAGTAGGAGATAATAGTATTAAATGGTGTAAAGTGGGTTTAGTGAAGGGAAATAATAGTATTAAATGGTGTAAAGTGGTTTGATGAAGAGAAATAATAGTATTAAATAGTATTGAAAGTTGCTTTATTTCCTTTTTAGGAAATGACCAAATAAAATTAGAACGGCTATTTACGGAAAGTGGACAATCAAAATTATGACAAAGGGAGTATTATCTATCAAAATCATTGTATAGGAGTTATGCCTCACGAAATTGGTCCATTTTTGTCCATTTTTTTAAATCAATTTTTTTTTTTTTTAAATCAATTTTAGTTCCATAGAAGTATTGACATACATGTCAACTGACTAATTATGTTTGATAGTTAATGGTGAGGTAAAATTGCAAAAATTGTTCCAAAAGTTTTTTGAATAATTCATGTAGGATCAGTTTTTGAACACATTTGAATATGTTGATTATGAACACGTTGTTAATAAGGAATTGTATATTTTTTATATTGACAGCAACCTGCAATTAATGTGTTGAGAGAAATTCAAGTGTTTCTCCAAGAAAACCCTAGTGAGATTGTGACCATCTTCATTGAGGATTATGTCACATCCCCTCAAGGCCTCACTAAAGTGTTTAATGCATCTGGCCTCACTCAATACCTCTTTCCTCTCTCTCAAATGCCTAGAAACGGCGAAGATTGGCCGACGGTTGATGACATGGTACGCAGAAATGAGCGTTTGATTGTCTTTACGTCTAAATCGTCCAAGGAGGCTTCAGAAGGATTAGCCTACGAATGGAATTACGTGGTCGAAAATCAATGTGAGTTATCGTCCTCTATACACTCGAGGTTTTGCTTAATGTTGTGTACAACATTTTTAGCACTTTGTACCATTGTGCACATACAACTGTAAAATGAGTGTATTCAGTAAAAAACCGGGTGTCAATAACAACACTAGTGCTCTACAACAAAACTTCTACGAACTTGATTCACAAAAGTTTTATGATGAACCCGTACCTTGTTCAGCGTACAAAGTAACACTGCTTAGTACACGAAGTATTAAGTCAAGTGATTTTGAGAAGATAATACGTAAAAAATTAAATATTTTTTTAATAGCGATACTTTGTATGCTATAAGGTACTCCCTCCGTCCCGGAACACTTTGCAGAGTTACTGTTCCGCTCGTATTTTAGCGAGCGAGTTTTTTATTACTATTTGAAATGATAAAGTAATTTTAAAAAATGTGTATGACAAATGAGGGTAAAAAACTAAAAACTATCATACCCCACCTTAAAAGTCACTTTATTATTTCAAATACTAATAAACAACTCGCACGCAAAAACACGAGCAAAAAATAAGTGTGCTAAGTCTTCTGCAGGGGAGTATTACTTTGAAGAAAATAGTTCGTGCAAACCTGGTCCACAAGAGACAAACCGTTTAGCACACAAAGTATCAAATTAAGTGATTTTGAAAAGATAATGCATAAAAGTCAAACTTTTTTTCAATAGTGATACTTTGTATGCTATAAGGTATTACTTTGAAAGAAAAAAAAAATTGGCATGAACCTGATTCACAGGAGACCTACTCCATGTTCTAAATGGCCCCGTCTAGGCCCAAATTTAACATTATTTGAATATAATGATGTGTTTTTTTCAGATGGAAATGATGGGATGAGAAGGGGTGCATGTCCAAAACGTTCAGAATCATCTGCAATGAGCACAACTTCAAGATCACTAGTGCTTATGAATTACTTTCCAACAAATCCAAACACAACACAAGCTTGTGTCCACAACTCTGCTGCTGGTCTCATTAGCATGATGACAACTTGTTACACCGCAAGTGCCAACCGTTGGCCTAATTTCATCGCCGTTGATTATTACAAGGTACCTACTTAAACAGATGAATATTATATATATATGGGAGAAAATAAGTTTTTGGGTCCCATAACTTTTCTGTAATCTATTTTTCGTTTCAAAAAATTTAATTATCTAATTTTGGTCCCATAATTATCTCGAGTGTCTAATTTTGGTCCCATTTTCGCCGAAAAACATAAAAATTGTCTTTTTTTATCACGTGCAGGTTAAAATTGGGGTTTCCCGAACTCATAGGTTACGTGGAGGCTGAAATGAACTTTTTTTTTTAACAGTCAATGTTCACGTCAACTACGAGGTCGAAAACACGCAATTTTAATCGATACGTGACTTGGGCATGACCGAAAATGACAAAAAAATTATTTTCGGACGAAAATGAGACCACAACTGGACAATCGATATAGTTAGGGGACCAAAATTGAATAGTTAATTTTTTTGGGACTAAAATGGGGAAAAGTTACGGGACTAAAGGCTTATTTCTCATATATATAGAGTAACAATTTCGGCACACTAATTGCACTGTGTAATTGGTACTATTTTTTATCTAAATTTGACTATATACAAAATTTCAACCAAGTTGTTTATCTACATCTCTTCGCGAATCATAGAAAAAAAGGTATAAAAGTATTACCTCAAGTGAAGAAAAGTATCAGCCCATATGATGAAAAGTATATGTTTGCTATTCAAAAAGTGTTACATTATTTAGCCTACAAACTAATACTTTCTTTTGTATGAACTAATACCTCTCGTTATCCATTTAAGTTTTGTTGTGAATGAATCAAAGGTCAAAACTGAGTCAATATTGCACCGGTTGCATAGCAACTTCTGCATAGAAGTTTTCATATAGCTCTATCTGAACTATTTGTCATTATTATTTGCAGAAGAGCGACGGAGGGGGAACGCCTGAAGCCGTTGATGAAGCAAACGGCCATCTAACGTGTGGCTGCGATAGCATTGCATATTGCAAGGTACGTATGCATCTTCATTATAAGTCCGAGTTCAAGGACTGAGTCGACTCATGTTTTAAAGGAAAATATGACAGGTGAACAGGACGTTTGGTTCATGTGACGTCCCGGTGCTTTCGCCACCACCTCCAGCTCGGTCGTCTCCTGCGGGAACAGCACAGGGGCCGGCCAATTTCGCTCCACCAAACAGACCCTTACTACCTCATTGGTTCATTTTGATATGTTTACTTGGGCATGCCATGCGGTTATAGTTGTATAATTCATTTGTTGCAGCAGATGATTAATTAATAGTACATTTTTGTTTATCTGATCATATGTTGTTACTGTGTATTCTATGCACACTTTGTTTATCATGTAAGACAGGTTCTTTGACTGTACAAAATAAAGTGCATCTCATTTTTTAATATGTTGCCATAATTAATTTTAGGTTTCCGTTGATGAATTTGAAACTGGCTACTGTGAAATTCATTAAGAGTGTGTTTGCAAACAAATAGTACTTCTTTTAAAGTGATTAAAATTGATTTTAGTAGTAAAATTGAAAGTAGGTAGTACTCAGTTTTTTAGAATTTAGAATGTTTGCAAAATAAATCACTTTTTATAACTTTACAAAAAGATCTTATTAAAAAGTAGAGATAAAAGATGATAAAGTTGCAGTATTGTTAAGATCATGAAGATAAAATTGTAATATTATTTATTATAATAATGAGAAACAGTGCTTCAAAAAATCTACTTTTAAACGTTTAATTTAATTAGTTTGTTGAGTTTGAAAACATACCAAAGTTATTATGAAATAAAAATAAATGACTTTAAATTATTAGTTGAGTTTAACATTCACTAAAATTTGTTTGGATTAATATCTATTTAAATAAATATATGTTTAAAGTTCTATTTCTTGTTACAATCCGTTACAAGCAATAGGGACAAGTGACAACAAATGTGCTCTACTAAATGATCTTATCAGGCTCCAAATTAACTACGTAGTATGTTTTAAAGGAGTACGACCTAAATGCATATTTAATTGGAATACCATCTCATTTATGAGAATGTCTCACGGAAGAGTCCTAATTATTAAAATATACTATCTTTTGGTGAATAATTATTATGACTTTAAGTCACAATTATTAAAAGTTTATAAAAAATCTCACGTTCTTCATTTTATCACACCCAAAACAATTTTGAATTTCAACGCTCTCAAATTTCAAATTACATCATAACATTTTAGAATTTCAGTTTCTACTTTTAAAGTCCAAATAAAAGTCCTAGATACTTATTTTGTTCACGGAGAACTTTCGATAGTGCAACGATCATGAAATTAAGAAAATCGTTATATTAGGGAGGTGATTGCCATAAACCATAAAATACTTGTGTTCGTGACAATTTCATTGCAAGTAGTTAAATGTATCTATCAGTAAGTGTTCTAAATTTTTACATGATTTAATTTTCACCACGAATTTTGCATAGTCATTCAACAATACGCATTATCCCCAAGGACAAAAACTTGTATGAGAAGGTCTTATGCATGAGACAGGGTACAACCTAACACAAATTAACACTCACTCCTCCCATGTGTTAAAGCGTCAATATCCAAATTATGCTCCGTCTCACCGTGAACCCGTCTCATGCAAGTGTGTCTCTTGTTCTAGTATTACAGTGTCTGTGTAACTGTGTTTTCTTGTATGATAGGAATTTTAGATTAGTTACTGTAGATGCCATTCATTTTATGATAATATTAACATCCCTTATAATTTAGATGGGTTTGATATCCAATTATTTAGATCATCAAATTCCTCATCTAAAATTTAGATACAAATATACAACCTAAAAGAGTTCACACTATAAATGTATATGTGTTTCCAGTTTTCAATTTCATCCAAGGCTACTGATTGTTAACTTTTCTGGACTTGTATACCTCATTTTGATTTATTTACGAGATTGCTTAAGAGTTTCGATTTATCATATCAGATTACATGCTTAATATTTGATTAATGTAATTAAAATTTGCAGGGGATTATGAACAGGGACACTAACAACACATTAAAATTAAAATTATAAAGTTTCTCTATGAGAAATTAAATTACAAAGGTATAATAATCACATGAGATGCAACATCACATAAAAAAATTCAATCAAAATTTCACAAGTTAAGCATGTTCAAAGATGATATACCTAATTGTGATCACACTCTTGTCACGAGAACTATAAAACACAGAAATTTAGCAGAAATATAGTCAAATCATCCATAAAACGAGCACGAATTAACAGATTCCTCAAAAGAGCATCTATAAGAACTTGGAAATCATCCGAAAAATTACTCACATGGATTCATTGGGGAAGACAATTCTGGAGAAGTCGCTCTCGATTCCATCCAGGATTTGCCGCAAGGCATGGAAGCTTCTGCAGTTAATGGTTCTACGCTCGGAGATGCAACAACTGGAGCACCAGTTTCTTGTTTGCACTTCAACTGATCAGGTGACAGATATGGTCATTATATATTGAATCAGTGATCATATATAATATACTAATTGAGATAATGTAGCTTACCTGATTTGTATTCCTGCATCTTGTAATCAATACCAGAGCTACATATGTTGCTTAACAAATACTGGCGAAATAATTTTCTGATTGTAATGAATTTCATACCAAAGAAATGAACAACTTGTTTTATTAAGCTATGCACTGCACAAAATGATGTGATTCGCTAACGAAAAAACTAGATATAGATACATTTTTTGCTTACAAAAGGAAATGAATGAATAGACAGTTCATTCAGCAAGCTGTAAAAAATGTGAGTACTGTTCTAGTGGGGCACTGTCGTCATTTCACAAGTTGCGTTTATTGTCGTCCATATATGTCTCTCACTGCAACACTCCCACAGGTGCTTCATTGAGCCACAAGAAATGAATGAAGTCATATAATTTTGCACTAACACTAACCTGCCCAAAAAAAAATGTTATGATGAGCGTCTGCTCCTTCTATGAGGCTAATGAATCCTTGGATTCGGATCAAAATTTTAGAATTTTTAAGGGCCTCAAATTTTTTCAATACCACAATATATATATATATATATATATAAATGAAAAAACCTTACTTGGTGTAAGTCAACCAAAGTTCAAACTTTGTTACTTATGAAACACCTAACATTTTTTTTTCTTTATTTGACATCTCACTCTCGTTAAAGTTTTTTAAAAAGGAGATGGAAGAAGAGGCGAACTGAAATAGAAGTGGGCCAATTCTTATGTTCGATTCAGGCAAAAATATTGTTAGAACCGGGCCTGAGCACCATGCAATATAATTTTATTTTTTTTGACATAACCATGCAAGATATATGACTTCCCCTGAAAGATAGATTAATTAGTGGGATTATTTTGGGTGTACCTTGTAAGGTGTAGGGTTCAACCTTCTCATGTGGTCGGGTCGCATGTGCTCCAGATGTTTGATACACCGTTCTCTCATGCTTTTAAGGGGTGGTAGCTCTTCTCTCTTTTTCCCTTTTCAAATAAAATTATACAAAATGTCAATAGGAAGACCTATTTCTGCAAAAGCAATAGCATTTGAAAATTTTCATAAACAAATTCATCTGTAAGAATTTCTACAACTTATTGCAATTTTCCACGCTGGTGTAAAAATTTGATAGTGACATAAGAGATAGAAACATTAAACAATTTTAAGTTATAATCACCAGATAGAGATTTCATAATTTTTTAAGGAGTAGCATTAAAATCCAAAAATCATACCTGATCTACCTGGCCAAAAACACTTCATAAGTTCCTCAACATGCTGCGGTACAACATATGCCCTCTTGGATTCATTAAATGGATGGCGACACAAAATGCGTTCACCTGCCTGCCAATCAGAACACAGTATGAATGCATAAAAGTAATTTCCTAGGTTCTAATTGGTCAGTCGTATTACTGACTCATGTAATGCACATATATGTCAACATTTCGGCATTATGTCAATATCAATTTTAGAACGACGAATCCCTAGAAAATATATATATCTCAGGTGTTTATTGGCAGAGATAGTCATTCCGAAAGTCCAGGATGTTTGAGCGACAATTGTATATTCAAATAGGTACACATATCAAATTTTAGTTGAAACTCATAAAAGATTACAGAAGAAGTCAATAAATCCAGGTGCACCATGCAACTCAAGTGTAATTTTAAATAGTACTAGTTGTTTTACTAAAAAGTATTAGTTTGCCAGTATTAGTTGTTTTTACTGAAATGTATTACTTGTGTACAGTTGCACCGTACAACTGGTGTACAATTAATAGTGTGATTGTTAAGTGCAAAGAAACAAGGTAGGAGTTCAAGTGCACCTTAGGAGGCGGTTCATTTTCCCCAGTCATAAGGTCCACGAGAGGGTAACCTTCCTTCCCGTATAGCCTGTAACAACTTTTTTTGCAAGGGATGGAGACCTAAAACAAAGCTTAATAAATTTCCACAATTAAATTATGAAATGATATCACAAGGTTTAATCGAACCTTTGAAACATCTTCGGAAAGTTTGATTCGAGGTTGATTATTTATTTCGACCAATTTGAAAACAATACCAAGGGCAGGTTGTGCATAGCATGTAACCAAATGAGTTCCAATTCCAAATGCATCAACTTCATGACCCTGCCAAAACGAAGATATTTTACATAATGCAGGATATATTAACAAACCATGATCTGCTTGTCAATATGCATTGCAATCAACAAGAAACAAAAGCACCCAACACATTAACTAACTCTCAACCCGTTTGGATAAGCTTATTGAAAAACCGTATAAGCTCTAACGTATAAGTTGTTTCAAGAGTTTGTATATAATTTATAAGTAGCTTATAAATATTTAAAATGTTTGGCTAATAATTTTTTTTTTAATTTGAGTAAAATACTTTCAAAATTTGATAAAAAAAAAATATATTTAAGTTTTATATGTTGAGGTCCATTGTTGGACCAACCTTAATTTGGAGGGTGGGGGTGGGGGTAATATCTTTTTAAAAAATATATAAACTTTTTCAAAAAAAAAAAAACACCACATAATTTATGTATAACTTAAAAGATTTTAGAAAAATAAACTGAGGTTTTCGTACTTTTTTTTTAGAGCTTATAAGTTGTGAGAGCTTATTTTAAAATCTTATAAGCTGTTAAAAATCTTTTATTACCAAACAATTTTTGAGAGCTCATAAGCTCCTAACATCTTATAAGTTGTTTTAAGGAATAAGCTCAAGTAAACATCCTGTTATATAAAATAACAATCAGCTCTACCATGATGCAAGAATTTGGTGATTTCTCAGTTTCAGAGAATAGGATCCTCTGTAAACAGCCTGTCCATCTAAAATTATTAAAATCCAGATCAATATTGAAATTAACTGATATTTAGAAATTCTAGGCTTTCTTCACTCATTTAAAAAAAAAAAAAAAACAGCAAATGTCATCTTCATTGTCATGTTGGCATTTAAGATTTCTGATGAGAAGCATGCATCTTTAAAATGTTGTTATTTAACTATACCTGTTTGTTCAAAGCATCCAAAGTTTCTTCATTCAGGTCATTACTAGCTGTAATGGCCGTCTTTCCAAAACCAGGCACGCTAAATTCCTTCTCAATGGCTTGAAAAAACTTTCGAGCCTCACATGATAAGTAGGCAAGATCACCGGAGTCCAATCTAATACCTATTGCTTTATACCTACAAAACATTAAAAACAAATATGCATCAAACAAAAGTAAATATATTACCATAGAGGTCGAGACAATAATCGCCTATTCCAGCAAAAAGTTTTTGGGGCCTATATGTTCAATCAATGTGATTTTTTGGCAATAATACTAAAATAATAACCAAAAGAATTAAGTGTGGAAAATTTAGTTAGATAGTATACAAATCCATTAGAGCCTATATATTGTTACATGCACGTAAAGAGGTTGGTGCATGTATCAATTGCTGATTAGCCATGCGATGTATCAAAGAAGACGACGCTTACGAACTGAGTGGGCGCTTCCTCCAAATTCTTCAATGGAAATGGATAACAATAAATTGTTAAATGGTGAATTACAATGAAAATGATATTTACATTGTTAGTTTTTTTCTTTAATCATGGAATAAGTGGGGACAACAAATAATTGTTGGTCGACGAATAGTGGAATGATTGAGGAAGAGTGATTATAGGAGGGGAGAGAGTTAATCAAAATGGGGTAATGATTAACTTATTTTGAATCTCATTATCCTTTACGAAGCATGATGAAGGTGGATTGAAATCTTTTCTCATTAATTACCACAATTACTACCTCATTCTCATTCCTATTATCATTCTCCTTGAAGACTTTTAGATCAGGCAATAATGATCTATCATCCATATGACAGAAACAAAATAAGCATCAAGGCGATAAGCCTGTTTACACACCCCAAATCATTTAGAGACAGAGCAACGGCACAATAGTTTGGAATCCCGGTTCTCACGACCTGTTCATATGGATATATAAAAGCCACATCAGCATAAAAAACGAGACCAATAAAAGAGATCCAGAGATGGAGATTGCATTCATGATCCATGAATATATAATAAGTAAAATTTACATGGAACATGGAACTATGACAGTGAATAGCACTTTATGGATGATAATGCATTAGATTATATATCATTCCTAGGCAAATACTTCTGTGTACCAACTCAAGTGCATTTTTAAATGGTATTAGTTGTTTTACTAAGAGAGTAAGAGGTATTAGTTGATCAATGTTAGTTATTTTTACTGAACAATATTAGCATTCTCATTGAACAGTATTAGTTGTGCACCAGTTACACGGTGCAACTTGTGCACCCAAGTGTTGCTCTCATATCTATCATATGTAATTATGTATCCTTAAAGAAGCCAAGATACTAGATAATATGCCAAGTTAATCTTCACCAAGATTTATTTGGCTTCTGTCCTACTTGACACAGATTAAGTAACTAAAATAACTAATGAAAGATCAAAGTAAAGAGCTGATGAATAAAGAAGACTTCTACATAACCATGATAAACTGTGGAATATTATGTCAACTGCAAAAACCCTTGTCATAGTTATAAAGAATCACATTTTTTTTTATTTATTTAAAAAGTTTAAACAGTATTATTACTTTTTCAATATACAACTAATTTTCATCATATGAGCTGATACGTTTCGTCACATGAACTAATACTTTTCGACCATTTTTTCAATGATTCGCGAAAACATAAACTGTCCCACTAGACATGAACCCTATATGTCTATATGTAATGGCAAATGTCAATGAACTATTAAAATTTCACTTACATCATACGTGTCAACTAGGGCGAAGAAGTTCATTGGAAAGGCAAGAGCATACGAGACAAAAGCAGCTAACTCACTTTGGTTTGTTTCACCAAAAACCCCACCTAATAAATTTGACAACTGAAAAGGTGCATTATCAGCACACACACACACACATATATATATATGTGTGTGAACTAAAATGATATCTTAATATTGTAGAAGGAATATGAAATAGATTTCTCAATACCTTTAATTTGTTTAACCATGACTGGACCAAACTAACAAAATCCTCACAAACTTTTGAGCCATCGTTACTCTTAAGTGACTTCTCAATAATCTCATCAGGAATCTGCAAAAAAATAAAAATCAGAGAGGAACACAATTAATCTTAACCACTTTAAAGGAACAATTCTGGTCTACATGAACCTGTCTTTTGAAACAAGTGGCTTTTTTAAGGCAAAAGAACATATGATAAACATTATAGCTGGAAAAATATGGGAAAATAATAATGAACAAATAAATAGGCGGAGATCCAAGGGGAAATTTGATTAAATTCTTCTTCTACCAAAACAATTTTTGGCATACATAATCCATATATATCGCCTACCATAAATGAGCTGACAAAGGCATGAGAGTGTGTTCCACGAAGTGGTATACCAAATAGATTCCCAGCAGCAACATTGCTGTTAACAACCAAAAGCAAATGTAGATGAACATTAATGCTGAATCGTTAATATTAACAAGTAGTTTTAAAATATATAATTATTTTTATGTATCTAGTATTTTTAAGTAACATATAAAATATTTGTTTAAATCATGAAATTTGGAACTTCCAGGCAGATGCATGGAGGAGGATACTAGAGAGTTTAACAATTACTCCAAAACATTTTATCAAAAATGTAAGCTTCTCAATGCCTAATATATAACACTCAATAAATGGTGAAATAATGCATCTATATTAATCGGTTATATATGCTAATATCGTGAAGTCATCTAAAATTAACCATCACAGAATAAAGTATAATTATCTATATAATTATGCTTGTGCTTAGCTTGTGTATTAAAAGATATTGAAATTAATAAACACCCCTTGGTTGCGTGTTTAAACCAAGTGGCTTAGCCCACCTGGCCACTGGGCTCCTCAATTGAGTGGGAGACCCAGATTCGATTCCCTTTGGGAACGAATTGGAGTTATGGGAGTTATAAGGTGGATTGGTGAATTTGTGGAGTGTTTGGGTGTACTAACTACTAACAACTAACAACTAACTTTGTCTGATAAAAAAAAAAAAAGTCTACTTTTCATAATGAACAATGAGTTGTTAATATGTAACTAATAAAAAACAAATCAAATGAACATAGTCCGCAAATAGTTCATAACCTAAACAAATGACTTTCTAATTTGTTTGTGTTCACTAAGATTAATAAACGAACAATAATTGATTTTGGTCACTAGTTGTTCTTCTATGCTTTGTGCATTTGAAGCTTGTATAGAAGTGTCAAGGATAACGATCAAAGAGATATAGAAACTAAATTCTTCAATTTAATATAGAAAATCAATCACCTTGTAGCATCAAATCCGCCCATATAGCAATACTTTGATGCCCCTATGCCTCCATCTGGGCCCTATGGGTACAAGACAAACAGCAATTTGACACAATAGTACGAAGATATTACTTTAAGTTGGTGTTTGCAAAGTCTACAAAGAGAGGTAAAATCACTTATTTTCAAAAGCTTGAAAAAAAAAGTGATTCTGGAAGCTGTTTGTAGATTTTGAAAACACACCTAAAAAGGAAAAAAATAATGGGAAAATAATGTTACATGTGCCCTTCGCAGACCAAATTCAAGAAGCATCTTGGACTTTCCAGCAACAAAACGATGCCTTGCAGCGTTTGTGGCAACTAGCGATGCAAAATTTATGAGATTAACAAATGCAGTTTCAAGCAGTTGAACCACCTTAAATAACCAAAAAAAGAAGAAAAACTTATTAATGAGCAATAAGAAAAGCCAAGTTACATGATGAGATAATAAACCTTCGCAAATACTTTTGTGCATCAATTGCACTGTGCAACTCAAGTGCACTTTTAAATGGTATTAGTTTTTCACTAAAAGGTATTAGTTGGTCAGTAGTAGTTGTTTCCGGCAAACATTATTAATGTTTTCATTGAATAGTACTATTTGTGCACCAGTTGTACGGTGAAATTGGTGCACCCAAGTGTTACTCTAAACCTTATTAGGGCTAAATCGCACGTATCTAGGAGGTACTTACAGCTACTGGTCCTTCAACTCTCATCAAGGGCATCTTCGGAAATACAACAAATCCTTCAGGAATAGCATGTATCTCCACATCGGAACAATCTATTCCTCCGAGGTAGTCATAAAAGCCATCCTGGAATCAATATTCATTAGTTCAACAGTTTTTGAACTATAACACCCATATTTTATGGTAGCACTTTTCGTAATAGTTTGTTCATACGTATAAAAATCAAGCTAAAATAAGAAAATCAATTTTGCAAAATATGAAAGATATAATCAACGTAAAGCTTAAAAACTTAATCAAGTTCTGATTAAAACATTGTTTGGACAATGTCAAAACTTAGCAAGTGTATTGATTATGAGAATAAGCTTAAGAAAACTACACCAGATAAGGCCAAATTGTCAACACATATTCTGCATTACAGAACTTGATTTGGACCAGATAAAGCCATATTACCAACACATATTCAAAAAATCACAAGCATTATCAAGGAAAACAGGCTTGTAATAAACCATAAATAGGATTTTTTACATTTTGAGAAACTATGTATACATTGCATTAAAAAGCCCCAGGGCATATAGGATCTGCACTTTTTCATTTATGTTTTCAATCTATCTACTTTAAAAATTATTAAACTTTTACCTTGTTGCAGTTATTGTATGATTCTCACTTAAATAAATGACTAAAAGATGAAACATTATTACAGATGACTGATACCTCGCACGATGAGGGCAAGGACGATTTGATAAAAGAAATTTCATCCTCTGAAAATCTAAAGTTAGCAATTAACTTTATGCACTCCTCCAGACCAGCAAAAACTGTATATTCCCCGCCAAAGGGATTTCTTCGAAAATACAAGTCAAACCTGAAAGAGTACATAATATTTCAAATGAGAATCATTTCTAAAATCAAAATTATATGAGCAAGCCCCTTAAGGCCAAACTTCTGCTCTAGAATTGGATTTTACCATTAAGAATCCTGCAAGGTTGACATACTATATATATATATATATATATATATATATATATAAACAATTTAAAATTAACAATCCTTCAGAACTTGATCAATCCATTACAAGATTTATTCAAACCCAGCATTAGACTGGTTGCTTATCATCTTCCTTGACTAATACACATTCTAACATCAATAAGAACACCTATCTTCATAACTTTCCCATAAAATGAGAAAACACCACGTACCATGACAAAACTTTAGCTAACTTTCCATGAACAAGAGGGAGTTTGTTTATTTCACAGAGAGGACTATTCTTTATTTCATAAGTTCCGACTTAAATATGATAATCCAAGAGGGTGGTGGACTTAGTCAGGTCGATACTCCATTTAGCAATTTAGACTTAGGCAATGCAGCAACTGAATTGGAGTTTAAGAAGGAGTCCAATATTTACTCTCACTTAATGATGAGAAGCAATTAGAGCCAAAATAAAATTGCGTTAATGCATTCTCTCATTACTGATCCTCATAAAAGTGCATTCAATATAGCTTCCAAATTGAACAAATAATCTCGCCAATGATCAGTCACCACTCTATAAACTGAATACATGCTTAAGAGCTAATACGTCTATCAAAATCAACCTATCTATTATTCTCGAGAATTACTATTGATTATGTTTTAGGGAATATGATTGCGAATTCGATACAACAATTTTTCCTCCCAAATTCAAATTTATGAATTAACATGCAGCAATCAACTTACCAACGCACAATTAATCAAATAAATACGAAAGGATTTAAAAATTTAGAGCAATTACACGGCGCGTTCGTTCTGTTTTCCGGCTTTCCAGTAAGCATAGGCCATGGTGAACTGATAGAGATCCGTCAATAGAGGCGTGACCATCGGATTGGTGGGCCCGTCGATGTCCCCCGGCCGCTTCTCTTCCTTCCGCCGCCCATTCGCTGCCATTTTTAAAGTTTAATCCAACCTTATTCGGAAAAACTCAGTTTACTGCACACACAGTGAAGCGGGTATGTGCGTGTATCGAAAACGCCGCGGAGAGGGTTGTTGAAACCGTTAAAAGGAAAGGGCAAATTGTCTCCGTTGCACAATTGAAATTTTAATTTCTCCTACGAATAAGACAAATATTTTGTACGTCTGGTGATGAATTGGCAAATGCCGCCCTGGGATTAAAATTAAATAGGCGGATCAAAACAAAATAAATGTAGATTAAAATATTGTGTGAACGTAAATTCAATGTAAACTTTATTTGTTTAAATATGAGTGTAATCAATATTTTCATAACCGAATCGGTAATCGAATCGGACAAGCCACCGGTTGGTGGTTCAACCGGTGAGATAATCCCTGCCTATATTTTTTTAAAATATATCCTATGTAATATATAAAAAAATAAAATTCTAACACTTAAAAAAAATCTTCTAATATTCATATTAAAAAAACTACAAGAGGATCATAGTCATAGTGATAGATAACAAAATAGAGTCATAGTCATATATAACATAATAGAATAATAGTCATGAGCAACACAATTTTAAATTCTCAAAAAATTTTAATCATATCCTCTCATCATCTCTTTCATGACAATCTTTCAATCATTCTTGTTGTCATGCGTTCCTCTTCACATTCTTCCATCTCTTCCAAATGATGCACTTCATTTTCAACTTTATCCATATCTATAAAAGACACAAATGGATTTAAAAAAAAATCATTCATTTAAATTAATTCAATTATTAAAAATAGGTACCTTCATCAGCAGCAAGTATTGCAATGTCATCATTTCCATAAAGCATACTATTCAATTCATCAACATCTATAATAGGTGGATGATTTTCCTCTTCCTCTTCCACAACCCAAAAGTTAGTTTCTCAATGCTTTCATAATCAATAGGATCATTACAAATCTTTTTTTGCTCAAGCCTTACATATAAATGATAAAATAAATGAGTTAATGACAAAAGATAAAATATAAGTTGTAAGAATAAATTATAGCAATAGAAAATTAATTTGAAAGAATTAATACCTCTCTTGCAAACGTAAATTATAATGGATAAACACTAGATCATTGAGTCTCGAATGTTCCAACTTATTTGTAAGTTTGGCGCACTACATCCAAAAAATTTACACCATTCATCTATAAATACAACAATAAAGTAGTAAGTTATATGAGAATTAGTCAAAATAATATTATAAATATAAAATTGAAGTATATTAACACATATCGGGATGCATAGTCTTTGATGATTCCAAAGCAAGTGATCGACCAAAGCTTCCAATCCTATCTTGAAAAATACCCACTTCATCAATGCACTTCCTTTGAATAGTTTTGTCCCCAATCAAGGTTGTGACCATCCCAACAAAATCATCCATTATTTCTTTCTTTTTGCACATGTTTTCCCTATCAGGGTTCAGGAGATAAGCTGCAGCGTGAATGTCGCGTCGAAGTTGTTTGTCCCACCTTGCCTTGATGATATTCGTGATGGGCTTGACACTCCAACACACGTATAAGTGGAGAAACAACACCTACTACAATCGTGCAATCACTCCAAAATTTTGGATCAAGAAATACTGCCAACACTGCACTTGTTTTTTTGTCTTTATAGTATCGAGATTCCTTGAATGTTTTACTCGTAAAAAAACCTTGCAAATCATGTTGATGCTCAAGCATATTCTTCAATGCAATGAATGTTGTAGCAAATCAAGTTGGTCCTGGACGCACAATCTCTGTCCATCCTTCTCTTTTCCTCAACCAAGCAAGTAAGAATGCATGATTGTACACAAACTTTGTCACTAGAGATGCCCTTGTTGCAAGACCACTAACAAGCTTCATTTTGCCAATATCACTAAGTAGCAAAGTTAAACAATGTGCAGCACAAGGTGACCATTTGATGGAATGATACTTATCATTACTCAAGACACCAGCAGCTTTGTAGTTAGCTCCGTTATCGGTCACCAAATGAATAATATTCTTTGCTCCAACCCAATCAACTAACTCCATAAATAAATTACAAAGAGTGCTAGCATCTTTCACGATATCAGAAGCATCAACTGATTTCACAAATATTATTCCTTTCTTACAATAAACTATGAAATATATAAGTTGCCTATTTGATCTATCTGTTACGTTTTTGATATTTTCTGGGATAATATTTGCTAAAATATAAATTGCTGGTAGAACAAGATGAAGAACAAGATGAAGATTTGAAGAAATAGGGAGAGAGAGAGAATTAGATAGGAAGAGAGGTAGTTAGAAGAGAGAGAATGATGCAAATTTTTTGATATTCTCATTCATCGGCCAGAGGCCGTATTTGTAACTAACAGTGGGGTCCACACACCGATTGATATTCCTTAGGTATTTTAAAAGCAGAATCTAAAATAGATAATGGATCTTCCAGATTATTCTAAATGTTTGGGCTTTTGCGAGAAGCCCAAACCTTTCCTCATTCAGATAAACTACTCAGATAATTTGGCTCAGGTGCATCCTGAGCCTCAGTTTCCTAATTCAGATATTTTGACTCAGGTGTATCCTGAGCCTCAGTTTCCTCGCTCAGATAATTTGGCTCAGGTGGATCCTGAGCCTCAGTTTCCTCATTCAGATAATTTGACTCAGGTGTATCCTGAGCCTCAGTTTCCCCGCTCAGATAATTTGGCTCAGGTGGATCCTGAGCCTCAGGTTCCTCGTTCGAGATAAATATATCTTTGAACCTCTATTTCCCCGATTTGATAAAAACCACGATTTTAACTCCCTTTCGTTCCCATCTCACCACTCTTCACGTTTCTCTCGGTCTCCGCAACAATACTCCTCCAACGAAAGATCCTTGTCCCCAAGGATGGAGTGAAGGAAAATTTCAGCAGAACAAAGGCGGTATCTTCCCACGAATCGATTTTCCAATCTTCGGTAACCCAATAAACACGAAACCTGATCTTTCTCCTTTCCGCTTTCCAGGTATCGACGTCGTTCTGTGACATAGTAGGGTTGGATCGTGAAGAGGCCGTTGCTATCAACATCTGGAAGACTCTGTGAAGGTACATACTTAACCCCTATGTGTTTCTTGAGTAAAGAAACATGGAAGACGGGATGAATCTTTGACCCAATTGGTAGATCTAACTTGTAAGCCACACTCCCTACCCTTTGCAGGATTGTATAGGGGCCAAAGTATTTTGATGACAACTTCAAATTCTTTCGGTATTGAATGGAATTTTGCCGAAAGGGTTGAAGTTTGAGAAAAACTTGGTCTCCTACCTCAAAAACCCTCTCTTGTCTATGCTTGTCTGCTTGTACCTTCATGTGATTCTGTGCTTTGATTAGATTAGCCTTGACTTGCTGTATGATGTGTTGTCTGTGAGTAAGCAGATCTGTAACCTCCTCATTTGTTGAATCTAAATATGGCCCATAAGTGAATCTTGTAGGAGTATACCCGTAGAGAGCATGAAAAGGTGTCATCTTCAGACTTGAATGATAATTTGTGTTGTACCAGTACTCTGCCATAGGTAGCCACTTCAACCACTGCTTAGGGTTGTCACTTACTAAACACCTCAAGTACTGCTCCAGACATTGATTTACCCTCTCAGTCTGTCCATCAGATTGGGGGTGATAAGATGAATTTAGGTGTAATTGAGTTCCCACCATCTTAAATAGTTCATTCCAAAAACAGCTAGTAAATATTTTGTCCCTGTCACTCACTATACTAGCTGGTAACCCATGCAGCTTATAGATAACATCCAAAAACACCTTAGCTAAAGTAGTAGCAGTATATGGATGTGATAGGGCTATGAAATGTGAATATTTAGTGAATCATCCCTTATCACCCATATCACATTCTTTCCCCCCAGAGTTAGGAAGCCCTCTATGAAATCCATAGAGATATGTGACCATGTTTGATGCCGGAATGGGTAAGGGTTGTAGGAGGCCGTGGTATAAACACAGGCTTGACTTATTTTTGGCACATATTTCACACCTCTTGACCCACATCAACACATCATCTTTCATATTAGGCCAAAAAAAATCCTATTAAGCCTCTGATAAGTTCCTGTAACCCCAGAATGCCCTCCATAGGGTGTGGAGTGCATCTCAAAAAGGATTAAATCTCTTAATCCACTATTGATACCCACAACCAAATTTCTTTTTATATCTCAAAATACCATTAGTGAACCGAAATAGGGAATAGGTATTAGGATCAGTACCTTTGGCTTTGATGATTTCCTCAATGTAACCATCATCATTGTAACTTAGCAGGACCTGATCCAACCAAAGTTGGGACCATTGTAGTTATAGCGTAACAATTGTTCTCCTTCGGATAATGCATCACCGGTGACTTTTTTCTCACTCCTTTTTTATACAAAATCTCATAGTCAAGGCCCAACAATTTAGTAATCCATCTTTGTTGTAGTGGAGTTACCACCTTTTGGTCCAGAAGGTGTTTAAGGGATTGTTGGTCAGTCTTTATAGTGAATTTCTGACCCTGTAAATAGTGTTTCCACTTCTCAATGGCCATTAGTACTGCCAAAAACTCCCTCTCATAGACAGAGAGTGCTTGATTCCTTGGACACAAGGACTTACTCATGTAAGCAATGAGTTTTCCTTCTTGCATGAGTACAGCTCCAATTCCTTTCCCACTAGCATCAGTTTCCACCACAAATCTCTTTGTGAAATCAGGTAATGCTAGCACTGGACACTCACCATGGCTTCCTTCAACTTCTGAAAAGCTAGGTCTGCCTCAGGGTTCCATTTGAAATTGTCCTTCTTGAGTAAAGAAGTGAGTGGTTTGCTGATGAAACCAGATCCCTTCACAAATTTCCTGTAATACCCTGTTAAGCCCAAGAAACCCCTTAATTGTTTAATGGTTTGTGGTTTTGGCCATTGAACCATACACTCAATCTTTCCTGGATCAGTGGAAACTCCATCTTTAGAAATTATGTGGCCCAAATACTCCACACTAGTCTGGCCAAAACTACATTTGCTTCTCTTAGCAAACAACTTATTGGCCCTCAAAAGTTGTAAGACTGCTTCCAAGTGAATTAAATGTTGTGTTTCCTCGGTGCTGTAAATGAGGATGTCATCAAAAAAAGACCAACACAAATTTCCTCAAATGATCCCTGAACACCTGATTCATTAGTGATTGAAATGTAGCAGGTGCATTGCACAACCCAAATGGCATCACTAGGAATTCATAATGACCATTATGGGTTCTGAAAGCAGTCAATTGCCTATGCTCTTTCTTCATTAGGATTTGAAAGTACCCTGACCTCAAATCTATCTTTGAAAAGATCTTAACACCCTTAAGCTCATCTAGTAACTCATCAATGATAGGAATAGGGTAGTTGTGCTTGATTGTGAGCTCATTAAGGTACCTGTAATCCACACATAGCCTCCAGGTGCCATCTTTTTTCTTCACCAAAATCACAGGTGAAGCAAAAGGGCTCTTACTATGTTGAATTACTCCTGTAGTCAGCAAATCCTTTACAATCTTTTCAATTTCCTCCTTATGGCTGTGAGAAGTTCTATATGGGTACTGCTGTTTAGGAATGCTCCCTGGTTTGAGTATAATCTGGTGTTCCACCCCCCTCCCTGGTGGTAATTCCACTGGTTCCTCAAATATATCCTTGTAAGCTAGTAGTAGCTTATGTAACTCAGGATCATCTTTAGTGTGGGTAGGAGGTGTTGATGTAATTAAATACATCTCATTAACTTCCTTAAAGGCTTCTGTGTGGATCATCTGATATAATCCCACATCAGAAATCAACTTACATTCAGCTGATGAAGTAAGTGCTTGTAGTTTCACCCTCTTCCCAAGCAAGCTGACTGTGAAAGTTATCTTTTCATAGTCAAGCTCAATAGGTGTGCAAAATTTTAACCAATCCCTCCTAGGATCGAGATCACAACCCTCATTCTCCAACAAATTTCAATGGGTAGGTGAATTGATGTCCTCCTGCATGTTTCAAGTGAAAGGGTTCACTTGTTGTGAGTGACGACCAATCGCCGCCCATTAGCAACCTTCACCAAGATGGGTTTAAGATCACTCAAAGGGCATTTGAGCCTTTTAGGCTGAGCCTTTTGTATAAAAAACCTGAAGGTGCTACGAGTCTATGAGAATGTGGAGTTTGTGGTGTTCAAACTCCCCAAAAAGCCTCATGGTAGTAACTCCATCTTCACCACTTAGAGCATTTAGTGACATCTGGACCTCTTCCATGATGTCAGCCCCATAAACAACCTGTTCTTCCCCTTCAGTGGTAGGAGAAGAGAAGGATTGAGTATCTTCCTCTTCTTCTGCCAGAATCATGTATGAAATTCTCTGTTTGCATTTGTGCCCATGCACAAAAGGTTCATCACAGTTGTAACATAACCCCTTCTCCCTCCTAAATTTCCATCTCTGAGGGGAGATAAGACCTTGAAATGTGGTTTCCCTTTACTGGTAGGGCCCCCAGTAGCATCACCCTTCTTCCACTGCATAAAATTAGAGTTAGAGTTAGGGTTAGGGTTAGGGTTAGGATTAGGATTAGAAACCCTTGAATAGGGCTTAAGTTTTTTAGTTAGTGCAGCAGTAGCCTGATCTTGCTTCCTGCCCAATTTAATAGCATGTTGAAGTGTGGTAGGTTCAAACATGGCTATTGTTGCTTGTAGCTCTTCATTAAGTCCTCCAATGAAACTTGCCACAAAGTAGATTTCTGAGAATACATCCCCAAAGAATTCCAAAGATACAAGCTTTCATTCTCATACTTATCAACATAATCTTCATAGCTACCAGTTTGTTTGAGTTTGTTAAACTCAGAAATCACTGTAGAGTCCTTAATCTCCTCAAATCTAGTTGAGAGAATAACCAAAAATTGTGCCCAAGTTAATTCCACATTTCTCTGATTGAAATTCTGGACCCATAGTGTTGCTTTACCCTCAAAATGGATAGTAGCCAAAGTTATTTTTTGTTGATCACATCTTTTGGCATAAGCTTAAAATACCCATTAGATCTCAGTACCCATAACCTAGGTTTAGAGCCATCAAACCTAGGGAATTCAATCTTAGGCACTGGGTTGTGAAATTGGGTACCATCAGTTAACTTCCTTGGAGATTCCTGATACTGATAAGATGATCCCCCACCAGCAGTTCCAAAGGTAAGCCCTCCACCAGCAGGTCCATAGTTAGGCCCACCACCACCAGATCCAAAGCTAGGACTCCCCAAAATAGAAGGCCCTTCATTGTGACCCTTGCCTTTTTCCATATTCAACAATTGTAACTGCATAGCTGCCAAAGTGTTAGTCATAAGATCAAATTTCTCCTCCATCTTGGTTGTTAAACCTTGCATATTGTCTGTTAGCTTCCCCTCTACTGCTTCCAGCTTCATGGCTTCTGTTTGAATTAATAATTCCGAAATTTTACGTGATTCTTCTTGAGATCCTTGGAGCGCGTTCCCTCGGCCATGATCAAAACTTGGCTCTGGAATACCAAATGTTATGTTTTTGATATTTTCTGGGATAATATTTACTAAAATATAAATTGCTGGTAGAACAAGATGAAGATTTGAAGAAATAGGGAGAGAGAGAATTAGATAGGAAGAGAGGTAGTTAGAAGAGAGAGAATGATGTAAATTTTTTGATATTCTCATTTGTTGGGATATTTTAATTTTGATAATTTATGCCAAAACATTATTAACTTGTGTTATTCAAGCTAATTTACAGATAACAAGTTAAGGGGAAACGAGAGAACAAATTAAGGGGGAACTCATGAAATCAGAAGAAGATGATCGAGTTTTAGAAATTTTGTCAGATGAGACCGACGAGATCGGATGAGTAAAGATGAGTTTCCGAGTCAATGATGAGTCAAAATCAAATGTGAAGAAAAGCTAAAGCCAACAAATCAAAAGTGAAGGTTGCAGATCAGAAGATGAGCAGATGAGACTGATCAAGATCAGACGTGATAGAGATTAGATATGAAGATGAGCAGATGAGACTGATCGAGATCAGACGTGATCGAGATCAGATATGATAAACTGATATGCTAACCTGATAAAGATGACCTGATGCTATCCTGAGATGATCCTGAAGATATGTTGATCCGATCGGAATGATCGATCGTGCAAGAAGAAATCGAGATAGCTTTGAGTCAAGTGACTCGAGGGTCGGATGTCTGAATTCGGAAAGAGCCGAACTCGATTGCCCGAGTGTCAAGATGCCCGATCGGACAAGGTCCGTTAAGAAGTCTGGTGAATCAAGAATCGAGTAACCCGAGACTAACTTCGGCTCGAGATAAACCTTCTTTCGATAAACCTGAAGACTCAGATAACCTGAAGGCTCAGATAAACCTGAAGGCTCAGATAAACCTGAAGGCTCAAATAAACCTGAAGGCTCAGATAGAACTGAAGATCCTGAGACTCAGAAGAAACTTAAGAATATAAATAAGTTCTGTTACTTAGAAGAAACTCAAGAATATAGCCAAATTCAAATTCACTGACGTGGACCAATGAGAGGAAGACGACAAGCCTGAAAAAGCAGCAAAAAGCTACAGAGTAGTATGGATTTGAATGTGATTCTCTCCAACGGTAACATTCAAATCCACACTATCAATACAAGTTCTTCCTTCATTATTAAGTGTGGAAGTGCATGGAGAATGTAGCAAACGATGCTACAGAGATAAGAAGATATACATATACTCAAGCATTCCCACCATAGAACACAGAGCAAGAAGTACAAACATATATTCAAGAGTCTTCTGCCCTAGATCTAAGCACAAATGCAATATCCTAAGCTTAGAGAGATTTTCCCATCCTTAGCATTGAGGCTAAACAAATGTAAGGGAAAATCTCTACCTAGTTGGAAACCAAACAAATTTTTACCCAAACCCAAAGGTTAGGTTAAGTTTGTATTACCGCAAGATTTCAGACTAGGGATTCTAGTTTCTGATTTCTGGGCTCGGTTGAGTGTGAACTCAGTAAACATCTAGCAATCCCGAAAGGGAGGGTAGGTAATCCCGTGAGGGAGATAAGTCCCGTTTGAGTGTGAACTCGATAAACATCTGTTGGGTGTTGGACTAACACATAAAACTAAGTCCAGTAGGTTAAGTTGGTTAAGTTGGTGCCCCGAAAGGGAAGAGTGGATGTAGGGCGGGTTTCGTCTGAACCACTATAAAATCGTGTGTTCTTTACTGCTTTATGTTCTTACTTGCCATATGCATTCAATTATAAGCAAAACCACACACATTGTTCTTTAAAGCGAAAAATAGGAATCACTCTGTCCTCTCCCCTGTTTTATATGCATCACAATGCACGAAGTCTTCCGCATGCGCAAAATGGGTTTTCCTTCCATCAAAATGGGACCATCAATTGTATCTCATTCATCGGCCAGAGGCTGTATTTGTAACTAACAGTGGGGTCCACACACCGATGGATATTCCTTAGGTATTTTAAAAGCAGAATCTAAAATAGATAATGGATCTTCCAGATTATTCTAAATGTTTGGGCCCATTTGCGAGAAGCCCAAACCTTTCCTCATTCAGATAAACTACTCAGATAATTTGGCTCAGGTGCATCCTGAGCCTCAGTTTCTCATTCAGATAATTTAACTCAGGTGTTTCCTGAGCCTCAGTTCCCTCTCTCAGATAATTTGGCTCAGGTGGATCCTGAGCCCCAGTTTCCTCATTCAGATAATTTGACTCAGGTGTATCCGAGCCTCAGTTTCCCCGCTAAGATAATTTGGCTCGGTGGATCCTGAGCCTCAGGTTCCTCGTTTAGATAAATATATACTGAACCTCTATTTCCCACTGATAAAGGAAACCTTGATTTTAACTCCCCTTTCGTTCCCATCTCACCACTCTTCACGTTTCTCTCTGGTCTCGCAACACTATCTTGCCAACCATCAACCATAATAGTGCAACCAAATTCTTCCCAACTAGCTCGATAGCTATCAACCAACAATTGAACTTCCTTTTTTGCATTCCCCAATAAATTTACTCTCAATTGGTTATATTTAGGTAACTTATAATCAGGACCAACAGAAGCAATAACATCAACTATTTTTTGAAAGTAAGGAGAATTTACAACATTTAAAGGAATGCATTCATTGTAGGCAAATCTAGCAACAACCATATCAACATTATGCAAAACTTCTTTACTTACAAGAGCACTTTTGATTGAAGGTTGTGCACCTGGAGTGGTTCTTGGAGCAAAATAACTTCCCATTTTCTCGTCTCGTTTTTTTTTTCCTGTTGATGTTGCAAGCGGAGCCTTTCTTATGTGCAATTGTAGAGTATTCAACTCTTCCTCAACATCAACCACATCAAAAGGATCATCTCCCACTGATTTTGCAGCTTAACTTTTTTCATCAAGCTCCTTCAATGATTCTTCCATTTGGTATCTTACACCATGAGTTACCTTTTTGCACAGGGCAATATACCCCTTTTGACCAGCTAGGTGTTTCTTCATCCTATTGATTCCCCCTCCTTTTCAAGTATTGTTGCAGTGCAAACAAGTCCAACTTTTCTTTCCATCAACGGTATTCTCTTTAAAATGAGCCCAGGCTGGATCAGCTTTTGCTCGAACCAAAATTTATGATTAAGTTGAACTGATTGAAGCATTAGATTGTTGACCACTTGACGAGGAATCCATCTAAAATAATAGTGATAAGATATTAAATTTGACTCATAAATCATAATTTACAATTATAAACAACTTGTGTATGCATTAGATTGAATAACATATTCTACTGTTCTAAATCAAACAACACCAGCTTGCCATATAATCACCATAATCTCAATCCTTTAATCACCATCCCATCCCATCCAATCTGTAATTACCTACATTCATTTGCCTTTCGTCTTTTCTTGCCTTTTTGTTCAACATTCTTCTTGTATACAACTTATACATACATTACAATGTAAAAAAACAACACACTAGTCTGTTTTTCTTTCTGTTTCTTTTAATTAATACAAAACCATTTTTGACAATTACAGTCTACACTAATAAAAATATCATTGAAATTAATACAACAATCTACATTTATTGTAAACATTCGCATTGTCGGGTTGGTTACAAATTTGATACAATAGTACACTAATATACTAAACTATCCCTATATAACATTGATGAATGAATATTTGAATGGAAATTTAGATGTACAAATCCAAAATATGTAGAATGAAATAAGGATGACTTACCATCAACCGGATGGCAAATTAATAACAATGTAGTGCAATTTGATTGCAAAAATGCGCTGGGGCGAGGGGGGGAGTGAAAAGTGAAATTAGGTTTTCTGTGAGAAACAAAATGAAAATGCGTCTGAGTGGAATTCTGATTTCTAAAATCTGAAATTGAATATAGATTTTAATTAAAAATAATATATATATTTATATATATATATGAAAACCGGTTTTTTCCGTTTGGCCGGTTGAATCGGGTTTTGACTGGTTTTGACCGGTTCAACCTGGTTCAGCCTTAAAAGTAGTTCTATAGGTGTTTTTTCCGGTTCCCGGTTCAACCCGGTTTCAAAAATATTGACTGTAATATTGTTGTATCGGAAATTATCTTAACACAAAGAATATTAGTTCGTTGTTATGTTAAGATCAATTTTCTTAAGTTCGGGGCTCAAGGCCATATTTTTGATTAAATAGGCGAGCTCGAGCTCGCGAGCTCGCTCATATGACAATTATGTTGTCCAAGTCAAGCTCGGAGGCAAGCTCGAGCACTTGTAGTTTTCTCTAATTAGGAACCATGAGTGATTTGCGAGGTCGAGCTCCTCCAAGTTCGCTCAAATACTTTCAAAACATCTATGATTTGACTTCTCTCGTCTGAGCACGCCAACAGTCACAATGCAGACAATCATTTCTCTAGGATCAAAGATCTTCTGGTACGGCAACTGTTTCAAATGTCAAAGAGCCTCAAAAGGAAAGTTTAGGTTTGACCTCTTCGAGCTCCACACAACCGTCATTTCCTAGCTGGATCTGTTAGAGGAAATGTATTGCAGAATATCTAAATAGATTTAAGAGTCCAATGTAGTATCAGGGCATTTAATGTTCTAATCAATTCGCATTAAATGTGCTATGCAAGCTAGAAATAGGGGAACCACCCCCAATCTTTGTAGTATAAATATGAGCATTTATGCCTCATTAAAAGATTCGAAAAATTCAATACAAAAAGGCTTTATCAGCTAAACATTCTCTTTGCATTTATTGAAGAATATCATGATTGTTCTTCATTAAATCTCTCAATCTTGCATTTATTACTTGTTTAATTAGCTAAATGATTAAGTCATACTAAACTAAACATTCCCGATATTTCTGACTATCAACAATTGACGCTAAAAGGAGGGTATTTCCCTAGAATTTTTCCAAATTTTCTTTTGATTTAACCCATCGAATCTCCAAATCTTCATACCTTCATACCAAAAACCAAGTTTCTGATATGGAATCCACCAAAAATCAACTTTTCGGCCAGCCAAAGGAGTCCTCATACACGCACGAGGGCCCCTCAAAAACCTTGATAATATCAAGACTTTAGAGGACCTCCGAGAGGCAATGGCAATACTTTGACGTCGCCAACGCAAACCTCGGGGGGGGAGAAGCGAACCACACCGACGTGCCGACTCTCACAAAACTCAAGCTTCCAAGGGTAAGAGGAAAATGGAGGAGGGGGAACGACATAAGAATCGACCTGCCAAAACTTATAACACGGCCCGGTCCCGGGAATTCAGTAGGCCCACCACAGCAAAAGTCATCGACAAGAGTCTCACCACCACCAGCGAGGGGTCACTATCAACCAACCTCGTCACTCTGAGTCAGTCTTTGATCGACTAGGGAGTGATGCCCCAAGGAGAGCTCGCAACACGGAATCTAATACGAGCTCTCACCCGGCTAGACGCAACCTAGAAAGTTTTTATAGGGGAAAATAATGTCCGAGGCAAACGAGGGACTGAGGGCATCCGTGCATAGACCTCTAGGCTCACAAGCTCCCATCTGGCCTCCATCCACCCGAGAATGAGCAGCTTGAAGCAATCAAGCAGACCCTCAAAGATCTACAAAAAAAAAGATGGATAGGCAGGGAGGTTAGCCAGCTTCAGTTGTGCTCCCGATCTTGCCGTTGAATCCAACTAATATCCTCGCATCGGTCCTGATAAAGGTCACCACGTCCTCAATCGCTCAGTATAACAGTGACTCTGATCCCGCCACTCATATTGGGAAATTCTCTTCCCTAATGACCTCAATGGGTGCCACTGACGCAACCCAGTGTCGCTTGTTACCACTCACCTTTGGCGACCATTCCTATAGGTGGTTCAACTCTCTCACCCCGAGTTCGATAGAGTCATTCCATCAATTATCGAATCTCTTTCTCAGTCACTTTGCCACAATGACGCCGAGGTCAGCGACCAAGCAAAGGCTCACAAATATCAGGCAAGGTCTGGAGGAGTCCAACAAAGCCTACATAGATCGAGTTGACAAACTCATAATGGAAAAAGAACCGTTGGTTGAAGAGATCAAGGTTTTAGGAATTATCGGGGGTCTTAAGACTAACACAAAACTTGGGAAACTCATGAACAAAGAGTATCCGAGCTCATAAGCCGACTTCTGACACAGAGCTGACAATCTCATCAATAACGCCGAGCTAATCGCACAGCTCTTGGGCGAAAAGAGAAATGGAGGCGAGGCAAAGAAAGTTGACCAGAAACCTCAAAGTTCACATAAAAAGCCTGGGGGGCAGTACAAAGCTCCAGGAAGTTTCAAGCCTTTTAACAACAGTACTGAGGTCAAGCTTCAAGAAGTTCTGAACACCTCGCCGAACTAAGTTTTCACTTAGATCAAGGATACGCAGCTCCTTAACCAACTGAGGAAAATTGTCAAGGACAACGGCAAGATGAATCCCAACAAGTTCTAGTGACAATGCATTGTAAGGACATAATAGTCATATAATATTCAGTGTTGGTTTAATATTATTATTTATTTAATATTAAATATATGGCATTGCACTAATTAGAATATTATGTTTGATTGTTTGCATTTGTTCTTATTTGTGTTCCCTTGAGTCACTGTTGTCATTGAGTGTGTGAGAACTCAGATGACTTAAGCATGATTCTCAAATAGCCCCAATCGAGGATCATCAAGAATGGGATATTGATGATGCAATGGAGATTGATGTGCGATTTGCATCATACTCTTAGAGAGTAGTAAGATCTCACTTTCTACGAGATACTAGGTATCTCATGATGGATGTACAAATACCTTAGAGGGTATTGGTATACCCATCCGAGAAACCGTTTGATGTAGTTCCACTATATGTGTCTACGGGTGTCTCGGTTAGTGGGAGCGATGTGATACTCCTTTGACTTGAGGTCAATACGCACGACATGTGTGGAGTGATGAACTTTGACCATGACCGACGCTTGCACCCTTCCATGGGTAGATATGGCTTGGATTGGGTTCATCACGAAGTGCATGTGCGTGGTAGTTGAGGCAAGAAAATGATTCATTGGATCAAAGTCATTGGCCAATGCACGTCAACTTGGACTCTGTGGCCAAGTGTGACACGAGTGATCAATTAGTGATTAGAGATAAATTGATTTAGTTATTTGAATAGACACTTCATCATGTTCAAGACTAATCGAGTATTCGTGAATGAAATGAGGAAATTACAATAGCCCATGTTACAGTTACAGGTAGTTGCACGTTTCTCGCAACGTACCTCATATATTGAGAATGTCTAATTTATTGTCTAGGATTCAATTAAGACCGTTAGTTTGACTAATCGCTCGATATATGAGGGCATATGGGTTCACACAACAAGTAGTTCCCTTTTACGGAATATAGTTGGTTGATTAAATGTTAAATTGGATTTAATATTTAATTTATGGAGAATTAATTAATAATGGATTAATTTGGAATTAATTATTATTAATATTTAATTAAATTGAATTTAATTAAATAGGAATTCCCAACAATAATATATGGAATATTATTGTAGGATTTAATATATATGAAAATAAATCGTAGAGATTTGTCATATATGAGAATTAATTATGTGGAGATTTTATATGAAGGAAATAAATCTAAGAGATTTATTTAAATAAAGATTAGGGATTTTATTTCCCAATCAGGTTAGCTTAAGATTTAAGCTGGGCCTCTCCTATATATATGAGCTCTTGGGAATCCATAATACGGTTGTTCATATTTTCTCCATAAAATTTAGAGTTAGAATTTTCCTAGCAAATTCATCTCGGGATTCAAAAGCTAGCAAATCTGTGCAAGTCTGTGAACGGGGATTACGTGGATACCATAGTTGAGAAATCTGCTCTTGAATTACTGTAAGATTTCTTGTTATGTTTATTTGTAATCGTTTATGCAATTATATGTTCGTTGTTGATGAACTGTTTAATTCCGCTGCGCATGTATTACGTGTTTACGTGCCTCTAAATTCCCACAATTTCATCATCATTGATCTAGCTTCAACCTATAACGATTTTTTTGGGAGGCCTTTCGAACATGAATTCAGTGATGCAACCTCGACCCACTTGTAATGTATCAAGTTTCCCACTTTGGGAGGGCTAATGGGCACTGTGAAATGAAATCAAACGATGTCGAGGCAGTGTATGTTTCACTCAGATGTTGATTTAAATTCGGCGCATCTTTCTTGTAAAATGGACCATGTACTTGTAATATCGCAAGATCGCTATGACGATCAAACAATACTACAAGAAAACGAGCCTAACAAAAAGATGTAAACTGATCACAATGTCGAGATGGTAAATAATCAAGATCGGTTGGAGGAAGCTCAACCCGAGCTAAAAGAAGCAGAGGATGATCAGATCATGATACCAGTCGAGTTTTTGGGATACGAACCAATTGATGACCAAGGTGGATTGGGGCCAGCGAGCTACACCCGTGGAGGAACTCGAGAAAGTTCCAGTCAATGTAGCTCAACCCGAGATTGAGGTCATCATTAGCGCAAAGATGACAATGGAAATGCGCGAGCAGATAATCCAGTTTCTAAAGTAGAAATTAGGACGTATTTGCCTGTGTTGGGGTTATACGGGAAAGTATGCTTTTACTTTGTATAACCAAACTGAATTTCTATCTTATTTACTAAAAATAAATTATTTATCACTGTTTCTTTAAATATGAATGAATGTTATATATATTTACTGCAAACATATTCAATAAATAGTACGTGTTACATTGTAGTTAATGTGGTGATACCAGATCATAGAAAATCACATTAACAATCCCTTGTAAATAAGTACAAATTCACAACCTATATGGAAATGAACAATCCATAGTGAAAGGTTGAAGTGTAAGGCTCAGATTGACTTGTCTTGACCAAGAGATTACACTAGTGCATAATGATGTGCTGAATAGGACCTACAACGAGGACTAATTCTTGAACTGAGTATAGAAGAATTAGACCTCACTGGTTCATTATTTCATAATCTTTGTCCCTTAAATAGGATCGTGTGAAACTAATAATTATTGCTTTGACTTATGTTGGGTAAAGAATCAATGTAATTCAATAATTCATATCTTGGGCAATATTATTAGTTACATGACGATTGCTAAGATTTAATACGGAGAATCGTGTGCAAGCACGTCTTGCGTGATTTGTCCCCTTGGTAGGCTCAGAAGTTTTATTATAACTAAATCTTGCAAGTGGAATTTGTTTCTAGTATAGATAATAATGTTGAGTTGTTCTTAATCCAAGGAAAAAGATGTTAATTAATATAAAGTTTTTCAGTGGCTTAAATTAATTAATGGACTAGATAATCTTAAACTCGGGAATTAATAACTGGGAGTCATATTATAGTAATATGAGTTAAGATGGATAGTGCAATATTAATTATGTAGTGAGATTAATTAATATTAATGGGCTTGAATAATATTGCGGCTCAATATTGATAATTCAAAGTCCATTGGAAGATTCAATCTTAATTCTCCTAAAGGCCCCTCAAGTAGCCCAAAGATATAGTCCAATAACTGAAAAAGGTGATTAAAATAAAAGAAAATATTGTTGCAAATTTTTCTTGTTTTTTTCGAAAATAAAGAAGAAAAGAAAAGGAAAGATTTTCTTGATTTTCTTGGAAAGATTTTATGAAAAAAAGATAAGTATTCTTGGAATACAAGATTATCCCATAAAATTCAAGAAGTCAAATCTTGATTCTTTGAATCTTAAGATTTTCGAAATATTAGAGGAAATTAAAAGGGAAGAAAAGATATTTTGTGATTATTATGGAAATATAATATATGAGATATATTCAAGATTGTATCTTGGGAAGATACAAAGAAATCTCCTAGAACCCTAATACTCATATGTGTAGGTCCCGAACGGGTTTTGTGAGGGCAGAAGTCTAGAGGGGGGGTGAATAGACTTCTGAAAACTTTTCGTGCGGATCAGGTGTGATTTGCAGATTGCCTGATCAGAGTGCTAGTGAGTCAGTTTGGACTGATGTTCAATCTTACTGAGTGCTTGAGGGCATATCAGTTTGATATCTGTCAGTTTAACTGAGAGTGTGGAAGCTTGTAAATACCCGTGTGAAAAACCAGTTTTATCAATTCAGATTCTCAAGTCAGTTTTCAATCAGCTGACTAAGGTGTCAACCTAATCAGGTCAGTTGCTTGGTGCAGACTGATGTTAACTTAGAATATGTATGCAATTTTAAGTTCAGTTGTGTGAATAATGTAAATCAATAAATAGCAAGTAAATGCACACAAGATTTTATAGTGATTCAAACGAAACCCGTCTTACGCCCACTCTTCCCTTAACACAGGGGCACCAACTTAACCAACTTAACCAACTGGACTTAGTTTTATGTGTTAGTCCAACACCCAACAGATGTTTATTGAGTTCACACTCAACCGAACCAGAAATCAGAAACTAGAATCCCTAGTCTGAAATCTTGTGGTAACAAACTTAACCTAACTTTGAGTTTGGGTAAAGGTTTGTTGTTGTTCCAACTGGAAATCTATCCTAGTGTTTATGTAGCCAAATGCTAGTGGATATGATTTCTTGCTAAAAACTATGGGATGAACACTCTAAGAATAATCTTCAAATATGGTGTTCTTCGAGCGGAAATTTTGCTGTAGTTTTTGCTTCTTTTGCGGTGTCTCCGTGTTCGTTCTTAGTATGCTTCAATTTTGAAAATCGATCCCATTTTATAGACCTCGAAATCAAAGAGTCGTTGGAGAGCAATTTAAATTTCTGGCTATATTAGGTAGGCTGTAGGATATGATTGTGACGTGCTCCGGATATCGGCGTGGCCGTAAGCATGATTAGCGTCGTTTATGTCCGCAACATCGAATCCCGCGACATCGCCTTTTTTTTGCACGCGTGTCGCTTTCTCTTTTGGCTTTTGGGAGGCAAAGACTTCGATGTTTGTCCGTTAAACGATTGATATTTCTTTTGTAGAATATTCGCTCTTATGCGGTGTACCATTTTGGTTGACGCCAAAAGCTTGGTGACTTGATTAGATAACCGATCGATCTACCTTGTAGAGTCTTCGATGCAGATTGTCTTAGCACAATATCGCACTGGCCGATATAGGTCTTGAGTCTTCCGTAGTCTTCGATCTTGGTGACTCTGAGCCTCGATGTATTCATCATACTAAGTCTTGAGTTTATTCTTGAGTCTTGAGTTTATCCGAGTCTTCGTGTTCATCCGAGTCTTCAAGTTCATCCGAGTCTTGAGTTCATCCGATTCTTCAGTTCATCCGAGTCTTGATGCCTTCTGCCTTCACCGATCTTCCTCGACTTCTTTTCTTCCGATTTGTTCTTAGCTTTTCCGATCATCCGCCTTACTGGGTCATCCGATACTTCGACTGACTATACATATTGAGTTCCCCCTCAATATGTGACCTATCTTTACATCATTATCTATACATTTCACCGGTCATCTTAATCGATTCTAAGTCATCGGTCACCAATGTGTCCGACTAGTCCTATTACAACCTTGTTTTTGGAACTTCCATCAAAACTTAAATACAAATTTCCCAACAATTTCCCCCCTTTTTGATGGAACCAAAACACTTAATCGTAAAAAACAGATACCACTTAATAGAAATCCGCAGATAATGTAAAACAAGACATACTTCGAAGACAATGAGATGTTGTCTTAGAATCGGAGATGGAATATTTTATTCGGATAGGTGTGTGCGTTAAGAATATGTGAAAAGCTTATCTATCATCCGATTCCAAGTTGTCTTCCTCGTGTGTACTTGAACATTTAAAGTTCTTTGGGGATGCCAAACATCTTGTACATCCTTTGCATCGACTTGTCCGGATCTTCTCTTCTATGGATCCCTCCTTTTCAAAGAAATCCATAGTAGGCATTCTTGAATTTGACGATCTAGCTTCTTGTGCGGGCCTTGCAGGTGGAAGGAGTAGTTCAAAGGGTGGAGCTTCGGTATTAGTGACATGATTTTCCTTCCTTCATCACTTTGTCGGTAGAAATCGATATGCCGTTTCTAACCCGTTTAAAATTCATCATCATTTTCGCTTGGTTTTGATGAATCGGAATCATCTCCGTGATGTACACGCCACACAACCCATTCTCCTCTGATTTGATCCCATTCTCGAAGCAGATCTGGCCGGCACGAGGGATGTCTTTAACAGTCTTTGGAAGGGCATTCTTCTCCCAAGCAATCTCCTCTGCTGCAGCCTTCGTTCTTCCTCTTCCTTCCGGATGTATGCGATGTTTAGTCCCTTAGCCTCTGCTAACTGCTTTTTTTGATGGCGGCCTCTCTTATTCTCTCACCGACGGTTTCTGAGTTTGTTCAGAGTCATCCGGCTTTTTGTAGAGAATAATTGGCATTGTCTCTGACCTTCCGCAGTAGCTTTCACCATCTTGCCTTTGCCTTTCTTTCTCATCAGAGTTTGCTCAGGTTCATCTTGTTCGTCTTCTTCAGCTAATTTCTTAGCTAGTTCAAGGCTCTTGGCCTGATCATCAGTTTCCATTCTTTTCTGTACGAACAAAGAAAAGTCTTCAATCTTGTCGACTCTGGCAATAACCTCTGAAAGAGCAATCTTCTGCTCAGTGATCTCTATGCTATGTTGCTCCGCATTTTTCTTTCAAAGAAATGAGATCGAGAGATTTGAGTGGCTAGGCAAGTCGATCTGATGGTTTTTGGTAGAGATGCAATTGTTACCAACTGTGTCTGTTTTTCTTTCTTCTCTTTGTTCTCTTGTCCTTCCCCCTTTTTGGTTTCATCAAAGAGGTTGGACAGCCTGCGGTTCAGAGCAATGAATTGTCGTGAGATCTCCTCTTTGAGTTCCTCAACAACAAGAGGAGTGATCTGAACGGTGGCAGAAGGTGCAGGAGTTAAAAAGCGTCTGAGAGCAAATTCGATGTCCTGTCTTGCTCGTTCTGTAGAAGCTACAAAGTGTTTCCAACCCATATCCATGTGGTTGTCAGTTTTCTCCAAAGATGCCCAGACATTTTCCAATAGTACCTGTGTCTGATTGAGCATATCTGTCTGAACTTTGAGTTTGTCAGACTGGAGATTGAGCTTCTCGGCAAGAGGATTCACTAGTTGCATTACTTGAAAGGATGGCATTATGCATCCCAACCGTGATTTCTTTTTCTCTCACAACCGGCCATTGCTTGCTCTTCTTCAAACCGCTTCATCGATCTCTGCTTTGTGGCCATGAATTTGTCTTCAATAGAAGCCTTGATCCCATCCCGAATCTTCTCAAAGATAAAGATCTAGTGTATCGAGCTCGGCATAGCGATGGGTCGAGATGTTGAAGCCTTGCCAAGTCGGGTCTCATCTGCAGCACCCATTCTTAGTTCATCGGCAGCTCCCTCATGATCTGTAGGAGTTTGAACAATTTTCTCCCTGTTATCGCAATTCAACCTTTCATGAATCAACCATCCGATATCATCATCGATGCCAATTCAACAAATACTTTTTCAATTCCAAAGATTGTTCAAGCACTTCATCTCCAAGTCTCTGAAGAAATCGGATCCCGAGTTGTCATGAGGATCGAAAATTCCTCGATGCTTTTTCGATCGATATCCCTCCGAACACAATTTCTTCTATCTGTTCTTTGGATGCCCGGATGTTGATCCATTCGGGGCACAAGTCCAAATAGATACTCCTTGATCTGTTGCTTCATTATCCTTATGATCGGGCTTTCTAAAACTGGTGAAGCAAGCACGATTCTGGTATTAAAGGGATTATGAGAGATGGACACTCGCTTATCAGATCTCTCAGGTTCTTGTGACTTGTTTGGAGATTGGGAGTGAGATGGGGATATATGTGGTTCAGGTTCGTTTTCAGCTTGTTGAGGGTGTTCAGGTGTCCCGAATGTGTTCATTGATTGGGGGAGGAGATCCGGGTGATCCGATAGGTGAGGGTGAGGGTGAGAAGGTTTTGTGAGGGAGGGGTGGTGGTGATGATTTACGAGGAGAGGGTGATGATGCGATTTGGAAGTGGGCGTAGGCGATCTTGCTCTCTAGAAGATCTTGGTGAGAGGCAGAGAATCAGAAGGTGATTCTTCCTTAGATTGCTCCACTTTTGTCCCTCTGATAGATTTCTCTCCTTCTGGTTCGATCATCTGCTCATCCCTTCCTGCGATAGTGTGCTCGAGTCGATCGCTATCTGCTTTTACGATTCCACGAATCGATCCTCCGCTTTGCGAACTTGCCGAAAGCGAACTTGGAGCGATCTTCGAGAGAGATGTGACTCTCTTTCCGACGTTTCACAGAGCATCTGGTTTTCTTAGTCGATCCTTCCTCTTCATCCTCGTCTCCGAATGGCCTTTCCCCGCACTTCCTCAAGATGCACCGCCTTTTCCTTTTCCTTTCCTTTTTTTCTCCCTTGGGTTTGGGCACATAAGGAGTTGGATCCTCATCAGATTGTCCAGGCAGGGGCTCATTCTTGCCCAATATGGCCTTGTGCTTTGCTTGATATATCTTCGCTCCATTCTCATTCCATTCATAGTTCTTTGGCAGTTTATCTGATAGGATGATTGAGATTTTGTGTATGAAGGAGCACTTGGAAGATAAGCACACTTCATTTCTCTGGGTCAGTTCGAACTTCCCCGAGTCTTTCCGTAGACGTGCCTTGACCAAACCCAACCAATCCATATCTCCAAGCCTTCTTGATGATTGTCGTCCATGACACGATCTTATAGGAAGTGACAAAGATCAAGATCATAAGTTGAGCACATAATCACCTTCTAAACAATCTCAAGGAGAAGGCGATATTTTCTCTTCAGGTAGGAGGCTTTGACATTAAATCGATTCTCCTTGTTTCTTTGTCTCAACAACTCGGCTTCAAGAAATTCCTTTTCTCCTACATCAGTCGTGTAGGTCTCTGGATTGATGCTTCCTCGAGTTAGACCGAAGATCCTCTGGAGATCATCATTCGACACTCGTACTTCCAGTCCACCAACGGAAGAAATCAGTCAAGATCAATGTCTTCATCCTCTCAGAGATTGTATAGAAACTCCGTATTTCATGTGTGTGGACAATGTTACGATGTGTAGAGCAATATCGTTCAAGTCCACACGCTCGCAAGCACTCCAGAATTTCCAGCGATTCAGGATCTGAGGTGATTGTGAAAACTACATACTTATCATCAATGATGTCTTTCTTCATTGATGCCAAGTTGCAGAACTTTTTCCCTTGGACCGGTCGTGGAACAAGATATGCCATTTCTGTACGATATGCAAATTGATGTTTAGTTTGAGTAAGATATTTCAATAAATTCAGTCAAACCAGTAATCTTAGCATCAATTTAGCAAGTAAGCGATTAGATCGAATATAAATTACAAAAACATAGCATCACGACTTGTAAACCTAGGTACCAGAGAGAAATGAGATCATGCAATATTTAAACGAGAAATTACCAGAAATTGATTCGTAGGATTTGAGAAATCGCAAAGATGGAATCAATTGATTTTAAAAGTAATTTTCTGAAGATTATGAAAGTTTTGATCTTTTAAGAGCTTTGAGAAGACGAAGTAGTGGAAAGAAGTTTTCTGAGAAATATTTGGATTTTATAGAATACGAGGGAAAACCTTTTTGCACAACTTTCCAAAGTACTCAAGTATCCGTGTTTTGAAATCAGTGGCTGAGATTAGTCGGCCAAAAAAGTTTTAATCGCACGGTTGAGAAAAGTAGTCTTCTCGTATTTCAAACTCAAAATTCACAATAAAACGCATTAAATACACATTCCCAAGTCCGCATTAAAAGTTTTGCAGTGCATGCATCATAAAGTGAAAAACAAAGTAAAACCAATTTATTTAAATAACACATATAAGATGTTTAGAAAGGGATAAATAAGAAAACGTATCTGACTGATTGATATAGTAATCAACCAGTTACCACTGTGATCTGATCTGGTACTTGTTGACCTTACTGATGGTAGCCTTTAGCATTTCCCAACAATATTCCACTCATCTGATCAGATTCTTGTTTGAAACACTTCGTACTTATCTGATCCACTTCATTCTTCAATCTTCTTCTATTCAGACGCATTTACTATGCACTTAAGTCCTACTTCCGCCAAAGCATTTACTTCGGGGAGTCAAAAAGTCGCCTCGATTCCCAAATCTGCGCGATTTGACATTCCGTAATAATGGCATAGATACGTTGTGATTACTCACACCGTCAACTCATCCAACCATTAGCCGCGTATTCCTTACGTGTTGTCGATGCAAATTTCTCTTAAGGTCTTCTGAGAAAAATAAATTTGCATTTGTACCCCCAATTTTCTCATATAAATTGGCCTGGGGTGTTAGGCAAACAACACAACATAAACCATTCATCTTCTTTAGCTTATACTCCATGCTTTTCAATGAATTCCTTATTTCCGGTGAAACTTCCGGCAAAAACCTTTAACCCTTTTCCAATGAATTTAGCTTCTCAAATCAACCATGTGTGTTCCTTCACACTGCTTTCTTCGTCATCTAAGATTTCACATACGATCAATGCTAAGCTTCTTTACCACCGTGGAGGCGGATCTGCTAAGGTAAATGAGAAGGCACTTCTCCTAACCGTATGCACCTTGTGCGCCTATAGAGATGACGGAATTAGCATCAACAGACTTAGTCTGAAACAAAACATGAGTTTGGTATACGGTCTGCATCAGACAACAGCTGATCTTCGTATATTAAACTCAATATTTGCATGCGACACTAGTGTCCGTTTGGTCCTTGTGACCAAACCTGTGGCATTGTGTCCCATTTAACAGCTGGAGAGCCCATTGATTTTAGGTCTAGGGGCTCCTGGCATAGAAATCCTTCAAGGCCGCTCTCGCTCCTCACTCCGAAGCTCTGAGGGTGGCTCAGGATTTTCCTTAAGGCCTCTCACGCCCCTTTTAGGGTCGGGGAAAATGAGAGCATCAAGCTCTAAAATCTCTCTCTCCCCTTCCCTACCTTGGGTTGGCTTAGGGTTTATGGTTTATGGTTTATGTAATGACCTCCTGGTCTTCTTGTACTTGTAGCTTGTAATACCACTTGTACTTGTAGCTTGTGATATCACTTGTAGCTTGTAATGTAAATCTGACCTCCGGGTCCTTATCAATGAAAAATTATGTTATTTCATTATTGTGTTGCCACTTCTGACTTATGCGAACTGTAGCTTTAAACTTGTCGACTTGCTTGTTGACTGTAGCTTTAATCGACTTATAAAGTATAACCTTCAATCTGATCAGTTCCCACTTAA
Source organism: Stenogyne calaminthoides (assembly GCA_037126765.1). Classification (NCBI taxonomy): domain Eukaryota; kingdom Viridiplantae; phylum Streptophyta; class Magnoliopsida; order Lamiales; family Lamiaceae; genus Stenogyne; species Stenogyne calaminthoides. The sequence continues at coordinate 2,133,058 of JBBCBC010000031.1, read as the reverse complement.
TCTGACATATCTTGAACTGATCTGCTCCTTGTATGAACTTCAGATCGGCTCCTTATCTGAACTTCAGATCGGCTCCTTGTCTGAACTTCAGATCGGCTCCTCGTCTGATCGTCTGATTAGTTGAGATTCCTAACTCAATTGATTCCTCTTAACCTGGTTAGTCTTTTAACCAATTGGTTCTGGAGACCAGTCCACTTATCATTTCTGGTGCACTTTCTCCGAGATCCAGAAGCCCTAGCTCGTTACATAATTCTCTGAATCTGATCTCAGCTAGCGGCTTAGTTAAAATATCAGCTTTCTGCTTGTCAGTATGGATCTTTTTCATTCTGATATTCTTCAACGTGATCTCTGATAAAATGGTGTCTGACATCCACATGCTTGCATCTTGTATGTAGAACAGATTACGAGTGATTGCAATAGACTATTATCGCCACGCGAATATAGGTACGTTTAGCTATGATGTTGTAATCCTCAAATACCGACTTAGCCAGAAATTGGGAACAACAACTTCCTCGCAGCCCATATATTCTACTTCAAGAGTAGATATCGCGAATCGATGTCCGCTTCTTCGAAAACCAAGAGATCGGTTTTTATTTCCTTAAACCGATATGAACTCGAGGTTGACTTCCGCCGATTCTCGCAACCTCCGTAATCGTAATCGTAATACCCACTAAGTTCTAGATTATCATCCGATGGGTAAAATAAACCAAGATTTATCGTCTCTTCAGATACTTGAGAATCCGCTTAGTCTTTCTAGGTGGCTTTTGCATTGATTTGCTTGAAATCGCACATACACCTACCGCAAAAAATGATATCTAGTCCGGCGGCAACAGTATAGTAGAGATCCAATGAGAGCCCTATATTCTTCCCTCGACAGTTTTCGACCATCCTCATCTCGATCCATCTTGAACCCTGGCCATCATGGGAATTTCGACTTCCTTACAATGTTGAACTCCAAACTTGGCCAAAATGATTCCTTGTGTACTTCACCGATGTATTTAATATCCCTTATGTACTCTCCTGCTTGACTTGTAAACCTAGAAAGTAATTCATCCGACCCATCATGGACATCTCGAACTTCCTTGCATCAATTTGTTTGAACTTCTCACACAACTTCTTGTTGGGAGATCCAAGATGATGTCGTCCATGTAGATCTGAACCATCAGAATATCTTCTCCATCTTCTATTCTTAATAAGGTTCTGTCCACTATTCCTTTAGTGAATCCACTGTCTATCAAGAACTGAGAGAGTGTATCATACCAAGCTCTATGAGCTTGTTTCAAGCCATAAAGAGCTTTTCTTAAATCCAGACACTTGGTTGCCCTTTTCAAAGCCCTGGAGGTTGTTTAACATAAACTTCCTCCGCTAGTACCCCGCTTAAGAATGCACTTTTACATCCATCCGATACACAATGAACCCTCTGTGGGTAAGATATGCCGAAAAATGAAATGGCTTCTAAGCGAAGGCCCGGTGCAAAGGTCTCATCATAATCAATTCCTTCCGATTGTGAATACCCCTTAGCAACAAGTCTTGCCTTATTCCCGGTTATGACATTATTCTCATCTCTCTTGTTCTTGAATACCCACTTTGTGCCAATCACGCTTGATGAGTTGGTCTGCGTCCCACCGGTTCAAACTTGATTCCTCTCAAACCGCTCCAGATTCTTCTTGCATGGCTAGAATCTAGCTTATGCCTTGTAGAGCTTCCTCTATTGTGGTTGGTTCCTTTAAGGACGATAACAACAATACATGGCACTTTCACTAACTCGATGTCTAGTTTTGACTCTATCGATGGGTCTCCGATAATCGATCACTGGATGACCGTAATCCAGGTCCTTCTATTCTGATTTGCGTCTATTTGGAGAACATCATCCTCTTCTGATAGTAGTTCATTACTAGTGATTGGGAGTGGTGCGGAATTATGATCCACTTGATAAGAACATGTCTCACCGATGTTGGACTCATCATGTCTCATGTCTCATTCAGTAGGAACTTCAGAGTTCCCCCAACCGATGGTTCGGTTGATCTTCGCCTCACCGTGCCGAACTTCTACACGCATAATGCGTACCTTTAGGGTCCGATTGACTGTTGAATCAGCAAGATCAAGTTCTGGGATATACACTGTTACGTGTTCAACTTCTTTCTCCTTGATACTTAGCTGATTCATTTTATGCGTATCAGGTTGCGGTTGATCTGGTACGGTTTGTTCTGAGCTAACTTTCTCTTGTTCAGAGGATGTCTCATCAAAGACCACATGGGGTGTTTCTTCCACAACTAGGGTTCGTTTGTTGTAAACCCTGAAAGCCTTGCTGGATGAGGAATATCCTAAGAATATACCCTCATCTGACTTGGCCTCAAAAGTCTTCAACTGACTTTTTCCATTGTTGTGTATGAAACACTTGCACCCAAAAACATGGAAGTAAGAAACACGAGGTATTCTACCCTTCCACAGTTCATAGGGTGTTTTGAAGTGAGCCTTTGTCAGAGAACATCTGTTCTAAGTGTGGCATGCAGTATAGATGGCTTCTGCCCAGAAACGGCTTGGTGTCGCATGTTCAACTAACATAGTTCGAAAGCGAACTTTCCTTGAGAGTTATGTTTCTCCGCTTCTACTCCATTTTGTTGTGGCGTTCTTGCAGCTGACGTCTCATGCTGTATACCAAACTCAGTGCAAAAATCACTAATAAAAGAGTTCAGAAATTATGTACCTTTATCTGATCTGATTTTTACTATGCTGACACCCTTTTCGTTTTGTAGTTTCTTGAGCAGCTCGGGTATTTTTGTCGTTGTCTCGTTCTTCTTGTATAAGAATACAACCCAAGTAAACTTGGAATAATCATCCACGATTACCAGAGTATATTTTCGTCCACTGAGACTGACTGGTGTAACTTGTCCAAATAGATCCATATGAAGCAATTCTGCGATTTCTTTGGATCTTTGGTCCGTATTCCCTTGAATGAGACTTTAACTTGTTTTCCCTTCTGACATGCGGCACATGTCTGATCCTTTGAGAATACCTCATTCGGAAGTCCCTCAACCAAAGACATCCTAGCTATCTTGTTAAGAGTCTTAAAATTCAGATGACTCATTCTTTTGTGCTAGAGCCAACTGCTACTCTTGGAACTCTTAACAATTAAGCATGCATTTCTAGGGAAACTGTTCCAATCTGCTGTGTAGATCGTACCTTTCCTTGAACCAGTTAGCAGGATTTTTTGAGTAGCTCGATTCCTAATCGTACACTTATCACTCGAGAACTCAACGTTGAATCCGTTTTCGCAGAAATTGTAATCTTGATAGTAGATTGTGCTTTTAATCCTTCGACATACGAGACTCTAGTTATTTGTACATCATCATTCTCTAAGTTACAATCCTTTGGTAAAACCAAAGTTATCATCACCAAGAGTACACGTGGGCCTTCTTGTTCTTTGTAAGAGCTAAGGAGATGTTTGCTTCCAGTCATGTGCCTTGAGCATCCACTATCGATGTACCAGATAGTTGCTTGTACACCTTGTTGGTCCCGGTGCAAACGAGTCTTACACGTGTATGGGGGGAATACACATGTTCAGGTGTTTTTAAAACTTTTTTCTTCGAGGTCGTCACAGGGTCGATAATCCTCAAGATTAGGTTACGAGAAGCACAGATCGCTCCGAGTCAAAGTCTCATCGAGACAAAGATCCCGAGATTTTTCAGATACCTCGGATAATCCCAACCGAGTCCTGAGTGTCGAGAGATCCCGAGTTGCTTGGATCGATAACTAACTTCATCAACCCTCGGAAGAGTAAGTTCGGTTTGGTAACTATCTGTTCTAGCTACTTTCGGATGTCTTGAATGGTTGGCCTTAGTTTATACTCGTTTTAAGCTTTTTTGAAAACCTTCCCCGAATGGAATAGTGATTAAGCCGTGATTCATTTATGCAACTTCAAAGGATTGATTCCAACCGAATATCGATGAAAAGTATGCTTTCAAATTCGAAATCAATGCAACGATTAAGCCGAGATAAAAAAGCAATAAACAACACATCAATTTATAGTGGTTCGAGACTCAAGCTCCTCGTCCCACTCTCTCTCGATCCTCGAGAGAAATTCACTAATCACTTCGAAGCTTTACGACTACCTCGCGTGAGTTTACTTACTCAACTTCGACCTCGAAGCTTTTACATTACTCCAAGTAGTTTACTTACTCAACCCGACCTTGAGTTTTTTCGACTACCTCTGTAGTTTACTAACTCAAACACAAACAAGCTTTCGACTACCTCCAGAGCTTACTAACTTCTCCTCTAGATTTTTTACGACTACTCAAATAGTTTACTAACTCTTTACAACTCTTCTCACCAACAAACACACTCCAACTACCTTCTCAAGGGTTTGGGATTTCTCGGTTGGTTTCCAACTAGGATGAGATATCCTTTACAATAAAGCACAATGCAAAGGGTTAGGATATCTCGACTAAGCTTTGGATAAATCTTATCAAGCTAGGCTTAGTTTAGTGAGCTCTCTTCAATATAGAAGCACTTGGGAAATTCTAAGTTTTTCGAAAGTGCTTTAACTTTTATGATAATAAGTTTGAGCTCTTGAGTTATGCGATAAAATTTCCGTAACCTTACAATGTAGAGGGTCACCAAGATTTATAGGCATACACCAAGGTCACTCTTGAAAACTATCCGTTGGAGAGATAACCCGTGAGTTTCCTCTTATGGTGTGTGAGGAACGGCTATATTTAGGGTTTGAAACTCCCTAACACGTTTTTAGGCAATAGCCTTTCATGTAACCCGTCTTCACTTTTTTTTCTGGAACTTTTGTACATCCGACATCTTTTTTCACACATCCTTTATCGATTATCGATATGGTACAATCTTTGTCTTCCTTCTTTTTGACTTTTGTCACAAGTTAAAGGTAGACACCTTCAACGGCTCTTTTTTGGTTACAAACTCACGAGTTGATATAACCTTAACAACACTTTTGACTTAGTTCCTTTTATGCGCATTTGAATGTCTTGGCAAATATCTATTTTCTAAGAATCGCGATCTTACCGATATTAAATCCTTGAGATAGATATATTCGATGTCTCGGAACATTCGGTTTTATCTTGAGCATTCATTACATTCTTGAGTCTTTAGTAATTCTTTGCCTTGATATTCTTGATCTTCGATCTTGATCTTGATCTTGCGTCTTGAGTCTTGAGTCTTGAGTCTTGAGTCTTGAGTCTTGATTCTTCGAGTCTTGAGTCTTACGAGTCTTGGCGTCTTACGAGTCTTGATTCTCGATTTCTCCTTGAGTCTTGATTCTCGATTTCTGCTTGAGTCTTGAAAACTTCAATTTCATCTTTGAAACTTCGTTTCTTGAGAAACATCTTGATTTCTTGAGTCTTGAACCTATCCCGATCTATATCTGCTATACATTTTGCGAGATAACATCCTGAATACTCTAAAAACTGAATCTCGACTCAACTATCAAGATCATTCTCAACATGTCATACTTAGGGGTTTTGGGATCTAATCAAAATCATATATCTTTTATTAAATTCATCTCCCAACACACCTCCTTTGTTGGCCAGTCCCACGCGAACCTGCAATCGAATCAGGCTTTAGGTACCCTTTTTGAATTGGGTCCCGAGGGTTAGTGGTGGATTTAGGGATCCACACAAACATGGCACTTCTATTGTAATCGATAGATCGAGGGCTGATTTGTCTCAAGATATATATCAACATAATCATACGCCTCTTTATATGCTTTCCGATTTGTATGATTATTATTCGTGTGAGCCTTTGGGTGAATCAGAGGACTTGAGATTTTTCTTCATATTTTGTCTTCCTTTAACCCAGTGTGGCTCAGGTGCAGTAGTCCTAGGTCTCTGGTTATAAGGGTAGGTACGATCGCTACCATTAAAAGATTCATATCTCTTTGGCATAGATGGTCTTTTGCGGTTTACCTATAAACTTGCTTATTAGGCGGTGACCTCGATTGGGTCTCGATTAGATTTCCTTTTCTGAGTTTGTCTCTTACGATACCTAATCTGTTGATCGAGTTGAGGTTTCTTGAAAGAACCGGGTTCTTACGATGATTCGGTGATGCTTAATCGATTAAGGGTCCATTTTATTTCCCTTCGATTAGGCACTTGTCTTACTTTGCTCGATAGGTCTCTTTCCCTTATCGGATACATTTTTAGCTTTTTGTGTATCTTTGTCGGAGACTTCGTTTGATTACACCTTTCCTCAGTGAACCAAAAGGGCTTTTGAGGATGTAGAAGGGTTCTCATACCCAATTCCTTCTTGTTAGTCGGCGTCGTTAAAATAGGTGTTCATATCTTGAAGCGGTTTTGATGACTTCGTGAAAACCTCTATTTTCTTACATAAAACTATCCTCGATGAGATTTTAGACTCCCGTGTAGTCGGAATAGCTCATCAAACTTAGCTTGTAGGATTTTGAAATCATCGACTTCTTTGTTTGTTGATTGCTAGGCGATCTTTGATCTGCTTCTCTCGATCGAAGATTTAACCTTGAGCGTTAAGTTCCTCGATTACTTCTACGGCGATTTCTGTTATTCGGTTAATTTGCTTTACTCCGTTGTTCTCTTTAACAAGGCGATTATTTATGATCCTTAGCTTGTCATTTTAAACTTCCACTATTGTATAAGTGTCTCTTTGCGTCGGAGAAATCATCAAGCAATTGCTCGGTAGAGTTGCCGCAGTCAATCTCTCCGGCGGGTGTCTTAATAATAGGCCTAGTGTGGAAATTGAAAAAAGGAAGGTTTGGAGGTTACCTCAGTTGGTCTTCCTCCTCGCCGCCGGTGATTTCATCGTCATCCAAGAAGAATATCGAGATCTTCATGGTCGAGGAAATCAACAAAGATTCTTATCGGACATAAATCTTCTCTGAGATGAGTGGCGAGAATCCTCGGAAGGATAGGAATCATCAATTCCCGATGTGTCGATAACCATGGCTTTTTCATCTTTGAGCGTAGCTCTCTTTTGTTCGCTTCTCTTCTCTTTCTCTCTGAGTCGGTCGAGGCGATTAAGTTGTGGTGACTGGTTTCAAAAGCGGTTGAAGCATGATCCACGATCCACAAAACTTCCTCTGCGGTGAGACACTTCGTTTGTAGGATCTGTCGGTGACTTTCCTTTACGATTGTAATCAAACTCCTTCTTCGGATCTGTTATCTCTTCTCTCGTCGACCGATCATCTCTTTTATCATCTCTGTGATCCTTGGTCATCGGATCTATTCCTTTCTAGTGATCTCTGTCGGTTGGCCTCCTGTTCATTTCGTCTTGATAATCCTTGTAGAATCTGCGATACTTAGGGTTAGTATTTGATCTTTCAAGTTTCTGGTAAGTAAAAAGCGTCTGTTCATCTTGGCTTATGATGTTTCCAACGAGTTCGGTGGCCTTTGATCATTGTTGGTTGCTTTGAATGCAAATCGATTTAGATGTGGAGGTTGAGGCTTGGCAAAGAGTGTCTCGCCTCTTCATCTACTTGCCCTCTTTCGATTAGATCGAACTCGTGGGCTTTAAAGGCTTAGGAACAAGCTACTTGGCTTCATCTTGGCAATGTCTTGGCAATCCTTGATTCTGCGGACTTTCATGTCCCACTTCTTGGTGAGAGATCTCGATATCTTGTAATTGATGTCTTTGTCGACATCTCTTTCCAAGTTCTCGTAGCTTGTTTCTTCGACATGGTGATCCTCCCATCGAGCTCGTTGATGGTTTCGTTTGGCAACATCTTTAACTTCTCGAACTTCACCACCCTCAACATAGTCGGTTGTCTTTGATCGATCATTTCCTTCGCACATCTAAGCAAGAGTATCCCACATTTGTTTTATTTGTTTTTGAGATACTTTATCTTCTCCTTGGTGATCTTATCCATAGTCTTCATGATTATATGCCTGGCGATTGTATCTAGAGTATACAGCTTTCTTTCTTCTGCATCCATCAGGGCTGGACTATTTCGAACAAGGCTTCCAGGTGCATGATCTGGATCTCCTCCAACCGCTGGGTTGTCGTGATATATGATGATGGGTCCTCGCTCAATGACTTCCATCATTCTCGCCGCTTTTATCGATCCCGGATGGTTTGCACGTGTATATTGTCCAATCTGCATACTCATCAATTGAAAACTTAGGCAAATCATGATACATACCAGAGGTATTATCCATGCTGAGTGATTTTGAAAACGAATGAGTTTTGAAAAACAATTTTTCAAGATCTGTTCAAATGACCACAAAGATTCTTCCTCAAGAATCGATGATACTCAAAGCCGATTAGTCCAGAGAACCACCGCTCTCGATACAACTTGTAGGTCCCGAATCGGGTTTTGCGAGGCGCGTGTCTAGAGGGGGGTGAATAGACTTACGAAAACTTTTTCATGCGGATCGTGTGATTTGCAGATTGCCTCGATCGAGTGCTAGTGAGTCGGTTTGGATCGATGTTCAATCTTCTTGAATGCTTGAGGCGGTCGGTTTGATATCTGTCAGTTTAACTGAGAGTGCGGAAGCTTGTAAATACCCGTGTGAAAAACCAGTTTTATCAATTCAGATTCTCAAGTCAGTTTTCAATCAGCTGACTAAGGTGTCAACTGATCGGATCGATTGCTTTGATGCATCGGTGTTAACTTAGAATATGTATGCAATTTTAAGTTCGGTTATTGTGAATAGTATAAAGCAATAAATAAAGCAAGTAAATGCACACAAGATTTTATAGTGGTTCGAATTTAAACCCGCCTTTACGTCCACTCTTCCCTTAACACAGGGGCACCAACTTAACCAACTGGACTTAGTTTTATGTGTTAGTCCAACAACCAACAGATGTTTATTGAGTTCACACTCAACCGAACTAGAAATCAGAAACTAGAATCCCTAGTCTGAAATCTTGCGGTAACAAACTTAACCTAACTTTGAGTTTGGGTAAAGGTTTGTTGTGGTTCCAACCGAAATCTATCCTAGTGTTTATGTAGCCAAATGTTGGTGGATAGGATTTCTTGCTAAGAACTATGGGATGAACACTCTAAGAATAATCTTCAAATATGGTGTTCTTGACGGAGATTTTCTTTTAGTTTTTTGCTTCTTTTGCGGTGTCTCCGTGTTCGTTCTTAGTATGCTTCAATTTTGAAGATCGATCCCATTTATAGACCTCGAAATCAAAGAGCCGTTGGAGAGCAATTTGAATTTCGGCTATATTAAATGGTCAGGATATGATTGTGGCGTGCTTCCGAATATCGGCGTGGCGTAGGCATGATTAAGCGCCGTTTATGTCCACAAATCGAATCCCGCATTATCGGCTCTTTTTTGTGCACGTCGCTTTCTCTTTGGCTTCGGTACGCATTTGATGTTGTCCGTTAGGCGATTGATATTCCTTTTGTAGAATATTAAATCTTATGTCGGTGTACCATTTTGGTTGACGCCATGTCTTGGTTGACTTGGATCGGATAAATGATCGATCTACCTTGTAGGAATCTTCCGATCGATGCATTGTCTTAAGACAATATGCGGACTCGTGATATAGGTCTTGAATCTTCCGGTAGTCTTCGATCTTGGTGACTCACGAGCCTCGATGTATTCATCATCATGCGAGTCTTGAGTTTGTTCTTGAGTCTTGAGGTTTATCGAGTCTTGAGTTCATCCGAGTCTTGAGTTCATCCGAGTCTACTGAGTTCATCCCCGAGTCTTGATTGCCTTCATCTTCACGATCTTGACTTCTTTTCTTGATTTGTTCTTAGCTTTCTGATCATCTGACCTTATCTGGATCATCTGATACTTCGACCTGACCTATACATATTGAGTTCCCCCTCAATATGTGACCTATCTTTTACATCAGCTATCTATACATTTTAGCTGGTCATCTTAATCTGATTCTAAGTCATCAGTCAGCTAACAGGTCTGACTGGTCCTATTACAACCTATTTTGGAACTTCCATCAAAACTTAAATACAAATTTTCCAACAATATGTTCCCGCTCATTCTCCCCACTCTCTCTCCACTTTCCTGCAACAAGCCCAAAATTAATTTACAAGCCCAAATTTTATACATAAATTCAAAACTAATTTACAATCACAAATTTAATATTTTAAATAATTGCAACAAGCCCAAATTTAATTATGCATCTATAAATATATAAAAACATGATAACCTCCTACAAACTTATTCTCGCTCATTATTTGCGCCCGTTTCTTTCTCCTTTTTACTCTCATTTTTTCTAGGACTATCTCTCTTTCTCTCTTTTCACTTTCAGTAACTTTTTACTCCCATTTCTCTTAGTCCACAGTAATTAACTAAACAACTATTTAATTCGAATGTGTTGAATTATTTTTTTTAGTAGTCTTATTTTATTACTTTGTATAAAATTAAACAAATAAATTATAATTTTACAAAACTTGTTGGGAAATGAATTTAATAAAAAGGATTTTGATTAGATCCCAAAACCCCTTAGTATGACATGTTCAGGATAATCTTGATAGATGAGTCGAGATTCAGCTTTTAGAGTGTTCAGGGATATTATCTTCGGGCAGATATAGAATGATTAGAAAGCGAAGATATCAAGACTCAAGAGGGATACCGAGAACCTCAAGACTTCGAGAACTCAAGACTCAGAGAAATATCAAGACTCAAAGAATATCTTGAATGCTCAAGATATCCCGAATGTTCCGAGGCATCAAGCCGAGGAAAATAAATTGCTGAATCCAAATCGGTGGCGTGGACGAGAGGAAGACAACCACCGAAAAAAGCTGCAGAACTTCATTTATAGTATGGATTTGAATGTGATTCTCTCAACGGTAACATTCAAATCCACACTATAAATACAAGTTCTTCCTCCATTATCGTGTGTGGATGGGCGGATAGATCATGCACAAAATGCTACAAAGCCAAAGAGAGTTATAATCAAAGCATTCCCACCCTAGAACACAAGTCCGAGATATACAAATATATTCAAAGAGTGTTCAAGAACCCAACCTAAGCAACCCACGATGTATCATAAGCTTAGAGAGATTTTCCCAACTTAAGATTGAGGCTAAAACCATTGTAAGGGAAAATCTCACCATAGTTGGAGACAACACCAAACCCAAACCCAGTGGTGAAGTGAGAGGTAGTTGTTAGGCAATCCCAGAGGGTGATAAGTCCTTGGAGTGTGAACTCGTTAAACATCTCGTAGCGATCCCGAAGTGAGGGTGATAAGTCCCCGGGCGAGTGTGAACTCGTTAAACATCTAAGAGTTTGAGTTAGTAAACTCTGAGGTAGTCGTCGAGCTTTAAACTCGTGGAGTAGTCAAAAACTTCGGTAAAGTTGAGTAAGTAAACTACACGAGGTAGTCGAAAGCGAGAAGTTGATAAGGAATTTCCTAGAGAGGAGAGTGGATGTAGGACCGTTGTCCAACCACTTATATATTCTTTGTTTGTTTATCGCTTTATGTTTATAGTTGTCATATGCATCTAGTTATAAGCAAAACACAACACATGAGCTTAAAAAGAAAAATTAAACAAATAAATTATAATTTTTCAAAACCATGACCATCAAAACTGATATGATAAATTATTAAATTGGAAAAAATCTCAATATAATTTTTTTAATTAACCTAATAAGTTTAAAATAGTGCATCTTTTTTTAATTTCATTGGTTTCATAATTGTTGTTCTCATGGCTTCATCTTTTTTTAATTTCATTGGTTTCATAATTGTTGTTCTCATGGCTACATCTTTTTTTAATTTCATTAGTTTCATAATTGTTGTTCTCATGACATAGTATTATTTGACCAATATAATGAGTATTTTGTTGTCTATTTCATTAAATAATTAATTTTCAGATGAATTTTGTTTAAATAAATTTAAGACAAATAGTTTTTTTAAATTAAGCTTCGCTTTTCTTTTCTTCTTCAAATATTCAATTTACTTAATTATGTGTATATATATACATAAAATGTCTTACTACAAGCTAACAACACTATTGATATTGACAAACATTACATATAATTTTTTAAAGATGTAATATCAAATTAAAGTTTCAATACATTAAACCTTATTTTATATATAATGAATTGATAATTTAATATTAATATAGATAAATAAGAAAAATAAATTATATATAGAATTATTATATTAAAAAAGAATTTTATGTGACAGACAAATCTTCACTTGAACCTTCATTTGATATTTGGGTCATGGAATTACTTTTTAAATTAGGTTGGAGCTTTACAAATTTATGATTTATTACATAATATTATAAATGAGACCGAACATCGCTCAGGTGAAATACTAGTACTAGTAATAATAATAATAATGAAATCGCGGACCATCAAATTTTGACAAAAACAAGTACTAGCGCTGTCTAATTCTCGAAACTCATTAGAATGAACAAAAATGATTTTATGGATTTAAATTTAAATCAAGGTTAAGATCTTTTAAAATCAATATCAAGCAATATATTTGGGGCTTACGAAATAGATGTTTTATTTATAAGTGATAGATTTTTTAAAAGAAAGATTAATAAGTTCAAATCTCTTATGAATTTGGTAAAGATATGAGAAGAAGTTGGATACAATTTTGGAATTTTGATAAAAATATCTTTTGTAAATATTGAAATATGGATTTTAATTTTAAAAGTATTGAAAAAAAATCTTTTGATGAATATTTTGAAAAAAAATATATAACTAACTTGAAATTTTCGGAGTGTTACATGGGGACTTTGCATCGATTTCACAGACTTGAAAGAGGCTTGTCTAAAGGACTATTTTCCAATGCATCACATCAACCATCTGATTGATAGCACAACGGGGCGTGAAATGATGTCGTTTATGGACGCATTTGTCGGATATCATCAGATCGCTATGCACAAAGATGATCTGAATCATACTTCTTTTCTCACCGAAAAGAATGTACATTGCTATAAGAGAATGCCCTTCGGTTAAAAACATCGGGACAACATATCAGAGGTAAGTTAACAATATGTTCGCCGACCAAATTGGAAAACCGATGAAGGTATACATCGACGACATAGTGGTGAAGAGAGAGAAGAGAGAGGACTATCTTATGCACCTCGCGCAAATATTTGCGATACTCATAAAGTTCAACATGAGACTCAATCTGAATAAATGCAACTTCTGAGTTGAATCAGGAATTTTTTTTTGGGGAATATGGCCAGCCAACGTGAAATTGAAGCTAATCCATCAAAGATAAATGTTATTCTCGATATGAGCGCACCTTGAAACGTCAAGAAGGTGCAAAGGTTATCGGGTTTCTTGGCGGCACTAAACAAATTCATTTCGCGAATGAGGGATAAGTGCAAACCTTTCTTCGATACAATCAAAAAGGGAAAGTTCAAATGGACAACTCAGAGCCGGCTTGCCTTCGAAGGCATCAAGGAGTACTTGTCCAACACCTAGATCTTAGCAAAGTTCATCCCTGTGTTGGGGTTATACGTGAAAGTATACTTTTAATTTGTATAACCTATGTATTAAACACTTAATTACTGAAATAAATTATTTATCATTGTTGCTTTAAATATGATTGAATGTTATATATATTTATTGCAAACCGTTCATATAATAACACGTGTTACATTGTAGTTAACGTGGTTATACCAGATCACAAAAGATCACGTTAACAGTCCCTCGTAAACTAGTGCGTGTTTCACAACTTAAATAGACCCGAACAGTCTATTGGTAGAAGTTGATGTGTAAGACTCAGATTGGCTTGTCTTGACCAAGAGATTACACTAGTGCATTCGATGCGCTGAAGAGGACCTACAGAGAGGATAAACTCATTGCATTGACTTATGGGATGAAGAGTTAGACCTCAGTGGTTGTTGATTTCGTAATCTCTATCACTTAATAAGGACTGTGTGCGATTAGTAGTTATTGCTTTGACTTATAAATGGGAAGAGAATCATTGCGACTTCGATACCCTATATCTTGGGCAATAATATTAATTGTACGACAGTTGCTAAGATTAATACATAGAATCGTGTTCTTGCAAAGTCTTGCGTGATTGGTCCCCTTGGTGGGCTAGGAATTTTTATCATACAAAATCTTGCAAGTGGAATTAATTTTCCGGTATGGATAATAAAGTTGAGCTGCCCTTACTCCAAGGATAAAAATATTAATTAATATAAAGCTTTTCAGTGGCTTAATTAATTAATGGACTAAATAATCTTAAACACGGGAAATAATAACCGAGAGCCATATTGCCGTAATATGGGTTAAGTTGGATAGTGCGATATTAATTATATAGTGGCATTAATTAATATTATTGTGGCTCAATATTGGAATTCAGAAGCCCATTAGAAGGTTCATCTTAATTTTTCTAAAGGCCCCTCAAGTAGCCCAAATTAAAGTCCAATAAATAAAAGGTGCTTAAAAATAAATTAAATATTTGTTGCATTTTTTCCTTAAATTTTTGAAATTTATTGAAGAAAAGAGGGAGAAGGATTTTCTTGAAAATATTTTATGGAAATGAGATAAGTATTCTTGGAATACAAGATTATCCCATAAATTCAAAAATCTCTCACTTGGTCTCTTTAATATGAAATTTTCGAATTATATGGGGATAAGGAGAATAAAAGATTTTATTGGAAAGATTTTATGGAAAAAGATATGTATTCTTGGAATACAAGAATATCTCATAAATTCAAGAAAGATCCGATCTTGGTATTTTTCTCCTTAAATTTCGAAAAATAGGGCTAAATAGGGTGTGAGATTTTTATGAAAAATTACATATGGAAAGAAGAATATATGAGATATATTCAAGATTTCTTGGAGATCAAGAAAAGATCTTTCCTAACCTTTTTCTTAGCCAAATCTTCGACCACCTCATATGTTATAAATAGGGGATGATTTTTTCATCCCCAACCATAATTTCATGTGCTAGAAATATTAGAAATCCACAAAGGTGGTGCAACAATTGTTTATTTTCCCTTTGTTTATAAATTGTTCAATTGGAGGACCTTCCACCGGGGTCATTGAATGAGGACTTGGGAATACATTAGAAGGACTTTTGGTTGGTAGCCAGTTACTTAATCATGTCCGTCTCAACAATTTTGTCTCCAACGGGTATGTTTACGTAAACTCCTATAAATTCCGCATGTTAGGATCTTTTACGTGAAATATTATATGCATGTTGTTGTTGGATTAATTATTATTTGAATTCACTTAGGTAAATTCATGCTAGTAATAATTGTTAATTTAAATTTGTGTTTATGAGGTCATCCCGATAAATCCTGACATATGTTATCTCAACACCCTGGTGAGAAGATATTTTTATACTTAGCCGCATCATAATGGCAGGGAGGTGCATAAAATGGTCTATTGAAATTGGTTAGTTTGGGGTAACTTATGCACCTCGCTCACTAATCAAGGCCCAAACTCTAGCTGACTTCGTCGTCGAGCTAACTTTTCCATCCAAACAGGTGAAGACATAAAGGCTACGTTGGAAACTTTACGCTGATGGATCATCAACCAGTGCTGCCTGGGACAGAAATAATGTTGATCAGCCCGGAAGGAAAATCATTCACAACCTCCATCCCTTTCAACTTCCGAGCTATAAACAATGAAGCAGAGTATGCTGCCTTAATCAACGGCCTGGAAATGGCAATAAACACGACTTCAATTTTTTTGCGACTCCTAGCTAGTTGCTTTTCAAATGTCGGGCGAGTTCGAGGCCCGAAGTAAGTTTTGAAAATATTACAAAATATATATTATAAAAAGTTAACTAAATCTTAAATAAAAAAATATTAAAATTATATTTTAAAAAACTATTAAAAATTTTCAAAAAATAAATAAAAAATAAATAGAAGTAAATTTTAATTATTTTTTTTAACTAATTTTAGGTGCTTTTCTAAATATTTTTCAAATTTTTTTAGCCTTAACTGATTTTTTTAAGATTTTTATTTTTGATTGATTTTTAAATTTAATTATTTTTTAAGATTTACTTTATTTTTTCTTATATATTTTTATTTTATTTAGTTTTATTTATTTATTTTAACTCTTGCGATCTTTTTTAATTTAATTGGTTTTCTAAAATTTATTTGATCTTTTTTTCAGATTTTATTTATGTTTTATTATTTTTAAAGATTTTTTTTTAATTTCATTGTTTATGAAGATTCATTTAATTTTCTTAATAGTTTACCGATTTTATTTAGTTATTTCAATTTTTTTTATTTAGTTGATTTTAAATATTTTTTAATTAGTTTATTTATATTTTAAAATATTTCATTTTGTTAATATTAATTTATATATTTTTTAAGATTTGATTTAACTTTTATTGTATATTACAAATTTAATATATACTTTTAAGATTCTTTTTCATTTTAGATAAAATAAATTTAAAAAATAAGAAAGCTTAATTTTTTTTTTAAAGAGAGAAATGTTCATTAGAAGAGAGAAATGTAGGAAAATGATATTTTTTATTTTGAGAGAGAAATGATACAATAAGAATGAATTGGGGTGTGAATAATAATACATGTTAATTTTTAAATTTAACTGAGATGTGTTTAGATATTTTTGGGGTGTGTCCGTGTGAGTAGTAACACTTAATCTTAAATCTTGAACTTATGCAATAAGGGGTTATTTTGTTAATGGAATTTTAAATCCAAATTATTGTTTGTTTACATATAATCTTCCCCTTCTTTCACTTTACATCTCTCATTTTACAAACAATTTTTAATACATAAATAATCATATATTACATACTAGTGTAGAACCCGTGTGTTACACGGGACTTTAAATAAATTAAAAATTTTAAGTTATAATATTATATATTTTTTAACTTAGTTAATACTCCCTCCATCCTAATTTAGATTGATCACTTTCTATAAATATGTGTCCTAATTTAGATTGTTCATTTCCTAAAAAGGAAATAAAACAATTTTCTTTACAAAACAATACCCCTTACAAACAACACTTATTTACATCACATGTCACCCCACTACACACACACTAAATCTACTTTACATCATTTAATACTAATAAACAACATCTTTTTTAAAGTTGAATTGACATTCATACCCTTCCACCAAACCCACTTTACACCATTTAATACTATTATTTCTCAATTTTCTTAAACTTCGGATCTACAATAACCGGATAATCAAAATTAGGACGGAGGGAATATAATTTTTAACATGTCATTTTGTATGACAAATTATTATAACAATATTGTAATATAAATTTAGTATTATAAGGTAAAATATAAATTAATATAGATGTAATTAGTTTGTACAATAATTAACCATTAAATCAAGACACGTCTAATGAAATTTTTTTTTTATTCACTTAATGAAAACACGTATAAGGGGAAGTGAATGAATCTCTAACATAAAAAAGAATAAAACATAAAGTTTAAACTAAGCAAACCGATTCAGAAATTGAAACTTCTAACAACGGCGAGAGAACTGAGAGGCGAGCTGCGGAAGACTGACATCGAGAAAGGCATGGCAAAGAGGTATTTATGAGAAGGGAAATGATTGACGACGGGAGGCGTAAAGAATCTCCAGAGTGAGAGGCCTGAACAAAAAATCTATGTTTTATATTGTTTAGGATGTACTGAAATAGAATGACACATGGGATGACACATGTGATTTTTTTTAATGACATGTTTATCAAACTTCTCATAGAATGACACATAGATTAAATCAATGTGGAGTTGACACATCAGCAAGAAAAAACTCCCTATTAGTATATAGGAGGATTTTTGAAATCACATTAAACTCAACAAAATTCACATTTCAAACATATACAAAAGTCAAATACATCTTTTACTTTATTTAAAATACATCTTTAAAAATTTAAGGGGTATTTTTTTTAAAAAAATTGTAAATATTTATAATTTTTATATATTCCGTGTTGTGATGTAGAAATCGGTATAGGTGGCCGCCTAGTTGAAGCCTAGGTGTCCAGACCGACCCAATTTCATGATAATCTGTCATATTAGACATTTTGGGCACTAGACGCCGCATAGACGACCAAAATGGGTTAAACATATTTTCATTTTTTCCACTTTTTGCTATTTTAAACGACGATGTTTTATAATTTTCTATAAACCAACATTATATTTTCCACTAACATCTAAACTTACTAGAAATAAATAAATAAAAATTGAAGGATTACCACTACCCTCGACAAAATATCAACATAATACTATCAACAAATATAAATAAATATTCTAATAATAATAATTTAAACGAAGTCATTTTATAATTTTTTGTAAACCAACATAATGATTTCTACCAACATATAAGCTTACTAGAAATAAATAAATAAAAATTGAAGGATTACCATAATGTACTAATTATATTATCTTCGACAAAATATCAATTAAATGTCTGTAATATTGAAAATTTCAAATCAAATATTTATTTATGATGAAATTATAAACTTTAATACTAAAATTTACAAATAAAATAAATAAATAGGTCCCGACTAGTCCCCAACTAGTTGGCGCCTAGACTCTAGGTTGTCCAAATCCGTCCACTATTAAATTCTGACTTCTAGTTCAATGAACTCGTAAGAAACTACCAAATTAGGAAATATAATTAATTTTTATTCACATAATTATTTATATATATATATATATATATATATATATATATTTGGGTCCCGCAGGGAACAGGGCGGGGAATACTATCCCCGTCCCCGCCTTCGAGGACAAAATTTTCCCCATCCCTACCCTGCGGGGAATTTTCGCGGGGTTTCCCCACCCCATTCTGGGCGATCTCCGCAGGGAATGGGGATTCCCGTCCCACTGCCTTACAGTCCTCTAGGCGGTCCAAATCCATCCGACTAATGAATTATAACTTCTGAATCATTTGTTCAGTATAATTTCAAATTCAATATATTCTAAATTAATCTAGTAGAATCCATAATAAATATTTTACCAAAATTTAATATCTTACCTTTTGTTTATACTAATCCTGCAAACACTCATTATTGTTACTATTAAATAATTTGTTATTAGCATCACTAATATAAATCACTTTCTCAAAATATTATTTTTTGCAAACACCACCCATAAAATCCTTAAATCCAAGAAAGCAGGGGTTAAGTGAAATAAGAACAAACTAATGGGGTCAAATGAGGAAACACTTAAACTTGGTGGGAATTAACAACAAAATTTCCCGTAACATTTTCCATTAATCCATTTCTTTCTTCATGTAGAGTTTTCCTTTCCGCTTGAAAAGTAATGATTCGATTTCGAAGCAAATCTGCAATTAATCCAACAAATTAGCCTCCGGATTCGATTCATTTCACCAAAACTCAATGCAGAACAATGTCCACTCTATAAACCCTAGCTCAAATAGTTTCTGCAACTGAGAAATCAGAATGCTTCATTTCCCCTCTTTTAGCCCCGAATCTCTAGAATATCGATGAAATGGAGCAGCCAATCTAGAATTAAATGGCGTATATTCACACGATGATGCCTAGTGCTAATAATCTCCACCTCCTTAACGACAGCAGCAGCAAATTTCACTGTTATCACACGTCTAATTCTTTAGCTAGAGGAAGAAGCTACGACAAGAAGAAATGCGGAGTTCGTGATCATCTTAACGGTTGCGGAGGCAGGGTATCCTCCATTGACCGTTCGTGGAGATTATGTGCAGCAACGGAGCTTCGTTCGACTCAGGAAAGCTTTAGCAAAGACGTCATTGCGCAGAATCAGGTGCCGGTTATTGAAATCCCGGTCACTTGCTACCAGGTTAATGGCTCATTAATGTTATGCACTCCCACGCGCACCCATTCGTGTACATTTTAATATAATTTTGTTTTCATACGTTTTTGCTAAATGTAGTAGAAAAGCACATGTAAATCTGAGTATAGTATATGGCTTAACTGGGGGGAGGGGTGCATTCTTATCTTGTCATCTTATGCTGTCTAAGTAAATGGGAGTGTTTGGTTTACATTTAAGACTATTTTAGATCCCTCTCTGATGTACACATTTAAATTGCTAAGTGAACATTCTATAATGGCAATGGAATGAATGGTAAAAAGACAAAGGCCAAATGGATGTGTTATGAAGGGTTAAAGTGAGATGGACCAGTTAGAGTTTGCATGTTATCAAAAAAATGTATGCCAATATTATCGGTCCTTCCTTTGGGATTCCTTATTTAGCTCTGAATACTTGAGAAAACTATTATGGTCCTCCTTTGGGATTCCTTATTTACCTCTGATTTCTGGTATGACGAGAGCTCTTCTGCTGCAGCATGATTTTTATGTATTGGGACAAAGGTCTTAAAACTGCCTGCATCATAACACAAATATCGTATGCTGTTGCCTAATATAGTACTACTTACAATATCACTACTATGAAGAGCCTGAGTTCTTACTACTTCACTGACTATGCTATTATGATCTCAGATTATTGGTGTTAATGATCAAGCAGAGAAAGATGAAATTGTTAAGTCAGTGATGCATCTGAGAAATGCAGAGATTGAAGAGGGCTACACTAAAGATGCTGTTATATCTCGCCAGGTTCATTCCCTAGTATCCATTAAATGTTTCATGCATGGTGGAAATATATTTTTGAGTAACTTATCCTTTTTCCTCCCCTAATAAATTTTGCATGTATTTGTTTCCTGCTTCTCTCAGGATCTCCTAATGGATGTGAGAGACAAACTTCTGTTTGAACCAGAATATGCTGGAAATTTTAAAGAGAAACAGCCCCCTAAATCATCTCTTAAAATCCCGTGGACTTGGTTGCCTGGTGCTTTATGCCTTCTTCAGGAGGTAAACTTAGTTGTACACTTAGACACCCTAGACTTCTTTCCTATCTGCATTTGCATATTATAATGGGCCTGCATAAACCTTGCTTCATTTTGGAGTATATTACTTTTGCGTCATCTCAGTGTTATCTTTTGTTGCCATACTGATATGCCACATACCTTTTCTCCATTTTGTGGAGAATATAGAGTGGAAAAATATTCCACAATATCTGGATTTGATGTCATTCTACTGGATTGATATAGGCTGGGGAAGAGAAGCTTGTGCTAGGAATTGGACAAAGAGCACTGCAACACCCAGAATCAAAGCCATTTGTTCATGATGTTCTTCTGTCTATGGCCCTTGCTGAGGTAAGAAAAAAGGGAAGAGGTTAGAACCTTAATTACCTCTTCCAAACAGTTTTGTTATGCTTCATTTTCTTATTATAGGTGCTTTCTTGAAGTGTGCAATTGCCAAAGTTGGCTTTGAGAAGAACAAAATCTCTCAAGGATTTGAAGCCCTTGCCCGTGCTCAATGCCTTCTGAGGAGCAAGATATCTCTTGGGAAGATGACGCTGTTGTCTCAGGTACCCATGGTTTTGTGATCTACTTTCAATAGGCTATTATTATGTTCCCATTTTCTGGTCCAATGAACTTCGTGTGCACCTTTTAACAGCCATGATTTTGAATGTGGAATTGAAATTTTTCATTGTGAGAGTTCATGTGGTGAAGTTTTGGTTGTATTAATATTGATATGTCATTGATAAATCAATGGTGTTAAATGATGCTATTGCTATTGCAAGTTGTTGAAATATAACTAGATAGATGGACACATGACTTGTGTAAATTTTACACGTCAATTCTCTTACCTTTATCTGGAATTCAGGTTCAATACTTTTTGCTTCTTCTATATTCATGCAAATCTCCATGCCCCTAATTTCCCTTTGTCCAAGGATTTTGACTTTTTGAGAAAGAAAAAGTAATTCTCTTAAGTTATAGCTTTACTGAAGTTACTTGTCTACAAATGTTGCTTTTAGATAGAAGAATCATTGGAAGAGCTTGCTCCAGCCTGCACATTGGATTTTTTGGGCATGCCCCATTTGCCTGACAATTCTGAACGAAGACTAGGAGCAATTAAAGCACTGCGTGAATTGCTGAGACAGGGCTTGGATGTTGAATCTTCATGCCAAGTTCAAGACTGGCCTTGCTTCTTGAATCAAGCACTTAAAAGACTATTGGCTACTGAAATAGTGGAGCTTATTGCTTGGGATAGTTTAGCTCTTACAAGGAAAAATAGGAAGTCACTTGAGTCGCAGAACCAAAGAATTGTCATTGATTTCAACAGTTTTTATGTGGTTTTGTTAGCTCATGTTGCCCTTGGATTTTCGAGCAAGCAGATTGACCTGGTAATTTCTTTTCCATTTGTAATAGCAACCATGTATAACTTTTCGATTCAAATTTCTGATTTCTAGATAACAACATATTTTGGAATGTATTGTTTTGTAAGAATTTAACTCCATGTGTTTTACTTTGTTCTTCATCTTTTTCTTCCTGTTGTAGATTAACAAGGCAAAAGTAATATGTGAGTGCTTAAGAGATTCAGAAGGCATTGATTTGAAATTTGAGGAGACCTTCTGTTCTTTCCTTCTTGGACAGGTACAGTTTTCTACTTCTTCTCTCCTGTTTGTGGCATCGTCGATTTTATTTCTCTCTCTCTATTTTAGTTCCAAGAAAATATGAGGTCTCATTGTCCAGGTTGACGAAGGAACAACTTTTGAAAGATTAAGACAGCTTCAATCGAATTCTGGTCCTAGTTTGCAAAAAGCATTGCAAATGAAAGAGACCAAGAAAGTTTCAAGTTCAAAAAAATCACTGGTAGACATCCCTTCTATTGATTTAATATACATCTAATTTTTATTTTTATTTTTATTTTTGGGAGAGGAAACAATTTAAAATTTTATGTAAGCTGCAATTTCTATAGTACCATTTTTCTCAAATATAAATATCTTGAAGCAAGATTGATAGTAATTATCTATATTGAATGATTGTGTTAACTAAGATATGAGTATTTGGGACAATGCATCAATATAAACTGGCCAATTCTGTAATCTTTCTGTATATATAACCTGGCTTGTGTTGCTGCATACTGAATCCATTATTAGCTAGTTGTTTTCCTGTTTAAGAAAAGGCAAGAAGCACCTCTATAGTCATTATCTTGTTTGCCCGAGAGATGATTGACCTGATGTGTTCTTCTTGTTACTTCTGTCACAATTCCATCAATTGCACAGTTTGTTTATCTAACACTTACATGTTATGTATTAAAGTTCTTCTGTAACTTCTAGGCTTGTATCACCTTGACCAGACACTATGCATTTTCCCTTTCTAGGAAACATGGTTGAAAGAAGCTGTTCTTGGCTTGTTTCCAGATACCCGAGATTGTTCACCATCTTTGGTAAAAGTTCTGACGTTATCTTGTAAAGAGTTTTGTCTTTTTCCTCCCTCAAATTATAAATTCCAAAATTTTCCAGGCTGACTTCTTTATTGGTGAGAAAAGAGCTCTTGTTAATAGACATAATAAAAGAGTGCCTCCATCTTTCTCCAACATGAGGCTTCGATCACTTGCTGTTGCTCCTACACTGGATCAAAGAGACGAAGTGTCACACTTATATGCAGAATCTTCAAGCCATCTTGGCTCAGCTGTAAAACAGCTTACTCCTCCTAACCTTCAAAGTCCGCTGACAGAGGTCAACACCATTAATGCTAGCTCGCCATCTATTCAATTGAAAAGAACTTTAGGATCAAGGCAAAGTGGAGTGTGGAATATGTGGTTGCGGTTTAGTCATGTTCTTGGAAAGATGATGTTTGCTACAGCATTAGGCTGTGTTTGTGTTGCTTCATTTAAGTTGTTCAACTTGCAACTCTGGAGATGGGGCAATCGATCTAGATGGAGGATAGATGAACGGAGAATTGCCACAAGCTCAACTACCTTGACTGATTCTCCTATGAATCTAAGTTACAAACGTGCATCGATTAAGAAAAATGGTATTATGAGAAAGATTCGGAAAGTCGTTTCACTTCTTAAAATCCAGTCCGGGGACCATCCTGAATCTGCAGATATGCGAGCTGCTTCCCTCTCTTCCGGTCTTTCATCTTCGGTAACATCAACATATAGATTGCCGATGCCTGTTGAAGATGCTGAGGCTCTTGTCAAGCAATGGCAGGCAATAAAAGCCGAAGCACTTGGGCCTAATTATGACACTCTTGGGCTTGTTGATATCCTTGAAGGATCAATGCTTTCTCAGGTGAGGTTCATTTCATGATTGTACTGATGCCTTGCCCTACTTACTCAGGTCTATGGCTAACTGCCCTAATTATATTTGGTATGTTATTAACCCATTCAATGTTTTACGTCTAATAACCTCCTCTTTAGTATTGTGTGCCAACTCATGATACTTCTTGTTCGGCTAAATTGTTCGTTTCCAATTTATAAGCAAAAACTTGTGGATGGAGAAGCTGCTAAATTTGTTTGGTATGTTGTAGTGGGAAGCATTGGCTGATGCAGCGAAGGCAAGGTCATGCTTTTGGAGATTTGTTTTGTTGCAGTTGATAATTGTACGTGCAGACATATTGAAAGATGGGGTTGGGGGGGAAATGGCAGAAATAGAAGTAGACTTGGAGGAGGCAGCTGAATTGGTGGATGAATCCCAGCCTAAAAATCCAACTTACTACAGGTAAAAAATTTTGTCACAATAATAACTTGATGATACACTCTGGTACTTCTATTTTTTATAATTTTTGCTACCCAGACTCAGGAATTCTTATGGTGCCTCGTTTGGTTTAGAACTGCATTGAATAAAGTGGTTAAAGGGAGAGATTTATGCATATATTCATGCTGATATATTAAAAGCATGAGTCCGATCAGGGTTGCAACTTAGTTGAAAATATGAAGCATTGAAATCTGGGAGAATAACCTGGCCAACTTTCTGCATAAGTCTATATATATTCTGGTGACTCTTTTTGTTATCTTTTGAGTTGAATCTGGTAATAAGAAGAAGAATTCTCTTTCCAAGCAAAAATCAAGTGACGTTTTCTTCTAATGTATTCTGGTAATTGTTTAGCTGTAGAATTTTATTATATCTGAATATTGCAGAAGGCATATTTTGCTAAACAATATTCTCTATTTTCTTGTGGGACCATGCATAATATAATGTCAAAATTATTGATTGCAGCCCGTATAAGATACGGTATATTTTGAAAAGGCAAGATGATGGATCATGGAAGTTCTGTGAAGGTGATATTCTAACTCCTTGACGAACTTAAGTCAATGTCTAATTGTCTCCTTGTGTAGTTCGGTGGTCTTCATCCATGTCTATTTTTACCTGTATATGGTACTCCAAATCTGCATCTGAATTGCAGTGAAGCTAGCCGGTTGTGTTTCTAGCAGAACTAGTTAGGATATTCCATTTATTGTTTCTACCTCTGCCATTAATATCAAATAGCGGGAACGGTCGGTCTTATTCTAGGATTTTACACAGAGTTGAAATTGTATCAAATTTCGGCATCTCTTTGTTATGTAATTTGGAAGACCATTTATTATATTAATGTATACAGGTTCTCGTGTGCAGCACACGATACACCCAAACGGGTAAAATAGTCCAATCTCCTTTTCGTTATTGTTACGGTGTGCTTATAGCAATCGTGCTGAAAATTTGATGAAATTATTGATTTTTGGAGATGGTGAATCTAAAACTGGAGATGCGTAGGTTTATCAATTGATGAATTGATAAACATATGCATGATTTTTCATGCACATGTACAGGTCAGAATTTAGACAAAAATATGTAAATTTTGAGAATTTAGATGAAAATATATAAATTTTTGCAATTTTTCAATTTTAATATGAAATTTTTAATTTGTAATGTTTTTCAAGGTGGAACTTTCTAGTTGTAATTTTGACATGAAGATGAATATATGAAATAAGGGTATATTAGTCTTTTTGGATGAATCTTAGTCTAGGTATTCAATTTTGGTGTCGTTACGCTGCTCGTTTATACGCTCGAACAGGATTGCTCAAAACTAGAATTTCGGAAAAAATTGCTACTCAAAATTCCTAACTACAACTTAAAAAATTCATATCTCGAGTTTTAGAAATTATTTTGAGATGAAACTAACGGCAAATTAAACTTCAAGTTCATCTAAATTACCAAATGCACCTATTTATTTGGGAGTAACACTTGTGTGCACCAATTGCACAAAATGCAATTTGTGTCATTTTATTTAATTTTAATTTGGATGAACAATCTACACCCTAAACACTAAATCATGAACCCTATATTATGACTTATTCGGGCCGGATGAACCATGAACCACTCGGGTCGGTAAAAAAAAAATTGAATTGAAATCCAATTGCACCAAATCAAAATTGGTGCAAATGATGCACATAAAAATTTGTCTTTATTTGGATAAATTACCAAACAAATCTAGAAGGATGTCAAAATTAAATCAATTCTTTTTAAAAAATAAAAATAAAACTTAAATCAATTATAATGTTTATCCTAATTAACAAAAAAAAAATATTGTAATTGTATAATTTTCAGGATTTATTTGATTGTTTGAACAAATATCAAGATTTATTTGATAATTTATTTAAACCATGGAGTTTATTAAATAATTTGGATATACTTCAAGGGTTAAATTGTAATTTAATCAAATTAATTTGGTTAATTTTTTTATGTACTTGGTACACCGTAAATTATATAATATATTTTTTAAACATGTAATTTATTATATTGAAATATATAATTTGTATACACAAAAAAATACAATTTGTTCACAATAAAAATTGTACGTTTCAATATAAATAAATTTTACGTTTGACTATAACAAATTTTATATTTAAAAAATAAATTATAAAGTGCATGTTAGGAAGGAAAAAAAAAAACCACTCAATAAAGTTAAGAGTAAAATAGTGTGATTTTTTACTTGGTGAATAAAAAATAAAGATTCATTTCTTTTATATATTAAATAATCAGATAGATTCCTGTTTTGAAAAGTAGATAATTTTAGAGCGAAGCCATGACAGAAAGATGAGCACACCTTGTTAACATCTCATTCTCATCTCCCCATATTTCAACTATCTTTGATTTTAGCCATTCAATTCCATTTATTTCTGTATCCAATTGTAGCTCTTAGACGGGATGATCATGAGAGGTGAAGATGAAGCAGAAATTGATCGGCTGCCCATTGACTTGTTTGCCCATATATTTTCCCTGATGCTCTGCTTTAAGGATTTGGCTCAGTGAGTTCAATTTTTCCTTAATTACATCTAATTTGGTTGTTTTTGTTTATCTAATCGAGTTTTTTTTGCGGTTAGGGTTAGCAGGTGTGCAGGAAATGGAAACAGGGAGTGGAAGAATCTCTGGCTCGGAGAGAATCGCTGAGTTTCTCCGGGTGGAAAGTGGATGATGAGTCCACAACTCGGTTGGTTCTCCTAGCGTATGGCCTCAAAGAGCTCGATATGTATGTGTGTGAGTGTGTCTTTTTATGGTGGATTATCTTCATATGTCCCTTATCAATAATTAATTTTCTACCATGGATGTTGCCTGTGGTTTTGAATTCTCCTAGTCACAGTTTTGACTTTGAATGAAATTAGTGTAGTTATATAGTTTTTGAGGGACGATTGATTGTTCATATGCGTAGATAATCGATGCACTCGAAACTTGAATTTGTTCTTGAAGTTTGAATCCATTTTTTTTTAATATGGTGGACTATGTTCAGATGTCCCTTATCTATTGATGAAATTAATTTTCTACCATGGATGTAAGATGTTGACTATGATTTTGAATCCTCCTGGTCACAGTTTTGATTTTGGATGAAATTAGTGTAGTTATATAGTTTTTGAGGGACGATTGATTGTTCGACGTTCGTATGCGTAGATTATAATCGGTGCACTCGAAACTTGATTTTGTTCTTGAAGTTTGAATCCAAATCTTTTTTTTTATATGGTGGACTATCTTCATATGTCCCTTATCTATTGATTAAATTAATTTTCTACCATGGATGTTGCCTATAGTCTTGAATTCTCAGATAAATGGAGTCACAGTTTTGATTTTGGATGAGATTGGTTTAGATATATTGTTTTTGAGTGGCGATTGTTCATATGCTTAGATTATAATCTATGCAATTACTCGGAACTTGACTTTGTTCTTGAATTTTGAATCCAAACCTTTTCTTTTGATTGTGGACTATCTTCGTATATCCCTTATCTATTGATAAAATAAATTTTCCATCATGAATGCTGCCTATGGTGTTGGATTTTCAGTTGAAGTTTTTGGGGGACAATTATTCAGTGCAATAACTTGACTCTTGACTTTGTTCTTGAATTTTGAATCCAATCTGGATAAGAGAATTTTTCGGAACAGTTATTCGTATGCTTAGATTAAAATAATTTAATAAATGTGTTAGATAGTCATAGATTATGATATTAAATTCTATTTGAATTCTAGATCAAGAAGCCGATGGGGTTGCCAGATAACTGATTGTGGACTGCACCAACTTTCCATGGCAAAATGTATCAGCAATCTGAGTTCAATTTCACTGTGGGGATCGACAGCAGTAACAGATAAAGGAGTTATTCAACTGGTATTCCGTCAAACTTTTCTTTCATGTGTGCAACAAAAATAATTTGAGGTTGACAGTAAATAAACTTGCCAGCATTTTAAATATTAGTTGAGTGACATGTTTGCCAATTGGTTAAGAGAACATCAATATATGTTTATTTGTTCATAACCAAAAGGTATGAGTTTGTACATAAGGGTATGAATAGCTTTTTCTAATCACTAGCTAGTCTATATACGATTTTCTTGAAGTTAAGGTTATGCGTGTTGTCGGTTATATAGTTTGATTTGTATCTATTTGGATGATCCTGTGGTGGTGGAAGAGATGAGTCTCATGTACCAATGTGATGGCATTTTGGTTTTCAGCCTATTTTCTTGTTGTATTGCTAAAATTAGGCATTTCCCACCAGACGAGATTACTATCTTAAACAAGTTGTAAAGGCATTTTTCGGAGTCTGCGATGGTGTAATGCGCAAACTTATATGGCAAATACTTCTATGCATCAGTTGCACCGTGCAATTCAAGTGCATTTTTAAAAGGTGTTAGTTTTATTACTAAAAGGTATTAGTTGGCCCTGTATAAGTGGTTTTCATTGAATAACATTAGTTGTTTTCATTGAACAATATTAATTGTGCACCAGTTGCACGGTGCAACAGATGCACCAAGTATAACTCAACTTATGTATATCATACATGACAATCTTCAGCCTTAGCACCAACATTATCAAATATATATATATTTCGGTTTATGCATGTTGATTTCAAACCTAGCTAATGTGTTGGTGTCTGCTGCAGATTAACAGAGCTATCTCTCTCCAACACCTCAATATTGGTGGTACTTTTATCACAGATACATCCCTATTCACCATTGCAGAAAGCTGCCCTCATCTAAAGGTAATATTTTGGGAATTGATCTAGTTTTTAATAAAATATAGACAATAACTTCTTCAACTTGGTTCACGGAAATTTTATGGTAAAGTCGGTAGTACAGTTTAGTATAAGATGTAATATTGTTTTGCATATGAAGTATCACAGTTAAGTGATTTTGAGAAGAACAACACATAACCTCAAGTATTATTTAAAACGTGATGCTTCATATACTAAACAAAATTACTTTGAAAAAGAGAGTTCTTGTGAAACCTGACTCACATTAGACCCACTCTTAAGTGTCGTTTTTTCAGACAATTGTTTTGTGGGGTTGTCGTCAAATAACCGAAAATGGATTCGTTGCGCTTGTAAATAAATGCCAAAAACTCAAGGCCATAAATGTATGGGGTACGAGGCTACCGCTTCACTGCCTTTTGGCTCTTGTTGCAATCAGTCCAGCTCTTCAAATACAGCCCAGAGGTGTGCCGTTGAATGGTGATACTTCCCATGCATTGCCTATTTATTGAAAAGGGTAATATCTTATACCAAACTAGAGAAATTATTTTGAATGAATTTGTTGGAAATTATAGTGGCATGTATATATTACTCTGTATATATCCATTCAAAAGGGAGGAGAGATGACAATAATAAGCTCCCTATATATATATATATATCCAGTGTGTATCTAGGTGTTGTTTGTCATGAGAGCTATTGTTGTTGTAACATATGAAAATCCATATGAATCTTTCTCATATTACATATAGATGAGCAAAAATATGAATCTTTGTGGTTATATTTACAGCAAGATGCACAGAAAATCCTGCTAGCATTGAGTAGGTCTCCGGTGAAACTTGTTCATAGTAAAAAATTTATACTACACTTACAAACTAATACCACTATGCTTATTAACTGATATTATTACACTTACAAACTGAGATTATAGTATCAAATATTATAGGTAATAATTTATAAAAGTAATGGTATCATTTTATAAGTGTAATGATATGAGTTTCATACAATAGATAAGTTTCATAGGAAAATTTGTGACTAGGCATTTGGGGTGAGCAGAAAAATAAAAAAATATTAATCAGGGGGCTTAATGCCACCTACCACCCAAACTCTCATTTGAAAACGAGAGATCTGGGCTCGATTCTTTTTAGGAGCAATTTGAAGTTATAAGGTGGATTGGTGATTTCGTGGAGTATTTGGATACTTGGTGTATACTAACTACTAACAACTAACTTTGTCAGATAAAAAAAAAATTAAAAAATATTTTTCCAAACCGATTGAATGAAATTCAGTCAACTTTATTAAAAATTTGTTATCAATTTTTAAAAGTTAGTACATTTTGGTTAATTTGGTTGGGTTAATAGTTGAAATAATCAAATAACCAAATTAATCATAATTCAATATATATATATATATATATATATATATAAAATTTATACTAAAATAATAAAACATAATTCAATTTGACGACAGATTTGATTCACATATACTGTATATTATAGTAACACTTTTTTTTTTTTTTTTGAGAGAGTGAGATACATATATTATACACTTTAAACAAAAAAAATAATAAAGTCTAATAGCATCAGTTTTTTAAGGAAATATGCCTTAATAATTAATGACGCAATTCATTTAGCAGGGGTAAATTGGAAAAATTCGGAGTCAGCCATATCCAGGTGTTCATAAATCGTTGAGCTAAATCCGTTCTTTTGATATGATTTTTTTTAGTTCTATAAATTGAACATTAGTAATAATTCATCAAAACTTGTTTACTGTGAAACTAGATTTTACATTTACAGACATGACCAATTAACCCTTCATGCCACATTTGATTTAGTAGATGGGATGGATAGGGATGATAAGATTAGCTATGGATTGCACTGTTTAGTGTCATTAGTTGGTAAAAAAATGAATATATTTGGTTTGATGGATTAAATTGTAAATTACTGTATTGATATATTTTTTTAAGTGCTTGGTTTGAGTGATAAAAGTTAATATCTTAAAGTTTAACTAAAATGCCCTTGGCAAATCTATTGCAAATTGACCCAAATCTTCTCCAGAAGCTTTCATCACACATGAATTGAAACTTCTAGACAAATTCTTCATCTCAATCCCTCAAAATCGCAACAGCCCACCATAACAATTTCCATAAAAAAAATTGAATGAAAAAAAAGGGAAAAGAACCTTTATAATACAAAGACATAAGAAATATAGCCTATTATTACACTAACTTTTTCAAAAATTACAGAATTATATACTATTTTTTACAACAAGAATTATATACTCATTTACCAAAAGTATAAATTTTTTTATTGAAAGTGTAAATTCTTCAACAAAAGTATAATTTTTTAAAATAGTAATGATTTTTTTCAAGTAAAGTGAATTTTTGTTGTATATAATAAAACTTTTATATGTAAAGTGAACATTTTTAGGTAAAGGTGAATTTTTTCTGTATATAGTGAAATTTTTATATGTAAAGTGAACATTTTTTTGTCCAAACTAATTTTTTAACTTTTTTCAGCCTCATTCTTTAATGATATGCCCAAAAAATCAACCAAATTTAATAGTTAATCTAAACTGATACTCCATATCACAGTTCAAGTAAATCTAAATGCACTAATCCGCTAATCCACTAGATAAATGCAGCTTCCAAAAAATTAAACAGTAAATGCCCAAGTACACAAAATTCTTGCAAATAACAATAAATAAAAAGAAAAAACAGAACATTTACAATCTTTATTAATGTAATCCTTCTTCATGATTCCGGCCTACATTCAAAACAGAGAATTAAATTGGAGAGCAAGGGAATATCAACATTATATTAAATCAAGACTCATATAAACAAAATTCATTGACATTACACGCGCTCCACACAATCATTCTTCCATCATTCTAATAAAAAAATCAAGAAAGGCTCAATTTTCCTAAAACTTGCAAACAAGAATACAAAATCATACATAATTTTGGATCTAAAATTCCTAATTTCACAGAGATAATGCCACTGGAACATAAGCACATATCACATACAAGAAATCCAACCAAAATCCACAATAAAAGAGGGAAACACAATAAAATAAGTAATCCACAGGTTTTTCTAAGCAAATACCTCTGCTAATTACTGAAATCAGATGCTATTAGCAGCAATTCAAGAAAACCCACATCATAATTGCAACCACAACTATAATGAACAACCAAACCCCCTCAAATTCAAACAGATCTACGAGATCTAATCAACAAATTCAATACTAAAACATGTTAAAATTCTAAGGCAAATTTTCAAGTTCCCAGTGGTATCTCAATATTTGAAAGCCTTAATCAAGAAAGATGTATAAAACCCAAAGGCAACCGGGAATTTAATACAAAAAAGTATAAAAAGAATTTACTTGAGAACATCATATATCAGCCAAACAATACCATTCATTTCTTTCAAAAACTTCACAAGTGTCAAATCGCACAACAATATACCAACAATGAAAGATGAAAAATTGAATAAATCTAAAAAAAGGGTTTTCAATTTCGTGGAATAAATAGAATACCTGGTTCAGATCTCTTTCGATTCGGTGGAGGACTCATTTGAGACCCTGCGACTGAGCTTTAGATCCAGAAACTCCGACGCTCCGACTAGATTAGCGAGGATCGTTTGAGATCTCCTAGCGACATGGACGATTCACCATCATTGAAAACCACCGACGGCACACGAAAACGTGATTTTGGAAGTCCAGGGAGGCGCGGTTATCGCTTCACGAACGACGGATTTTCTGGGAGCCCATGGAGGCTGCGCGACGACGAGTGAGGTAGGGAGGCGGAAATCACCAGACATTCCAGCCCTAAGGTGGAAATCGACCGCGACGGTGGCGGAGCGGAGGGCGGCACTAGATCTGACTCCGCCTCCTAATCGGATGGCTTCGCGACACCGCCGTAGGCTCCGTCAGGGTGCAGATAGGAAGGCGGTGTGGTTCGGTGGGGAAGAGGTGCGGCGGTGGATTGAGATTTTTGTAAAGATCTGATAATTTGAGAGGATAAATTTGGGGGAGAGTGTGCTGTATTTTGAAAATGAGAAATGAGGGTGAGAGAGATGGATGGACTTGTCTGATAAGAGAGATAGAAAACCAAGTTTGAGTGTGTTTTTATTGAAGGTCAAATATGTCTTTTAGGTACCTAGTTTGTAGTTTATTGTAGTTAGAAAAAGTATTTGTATCTAATTGTTAGTGTCTTCTAAATTTTGCATCTAATCGTAATTTTCCCAAAAAATAATATCTTTGACCCAATTACGACTCTTTCTCTTCCGTGTCTGACTCTTTTTCTTTCGCATCTCGACTCTTTATCTTCCCATCTCAGATCTGTCAATTTGGTTCATTTCCACACAAAAATTTTGGTAAAAAATCCAGAATTTTGCGTGTCTTCTCTTTTCTTTCTGCAAATTGCAAGTTTTTAGCTTAAAATCATGTCACACAACTCGGAATCGCACCATCCAAACGGCGTCGCATAGCAAAATCCCGACGGACATGCCGCGCCGTTGCCATTGAAAATAACCTTTGCCCCGTCGGTGATGCAGGTGAGAGAGAACAAAATATATGAGGACAAAAAAGTATTTACACCCTAACCCTCATCTCTCAATTTCACCCTTTTATCAGCCCCACCCCTCATCATCCATTGAGCTGATTATTTATAGGGGAAAACGATCGGATGTTTTTATCTCATCCTATTCCCCACCCCCAATCATTTATCATCCATTTAAGCTAATATCCCCATTTTCCTATTTTATTCCTGATAATAAATCCGAATATCCCAATTTTTTAATATATTTTATTTTATATTTTTTATTCAACTTTTTAATTAAAAAATAAAATAAAAACCCATTCGAGAAATTGGAGAAGAAAGGAGGAGAAAAAATTGAACCCTAACTTAAACCTTACTCCCGAAAGTACATCTAAGTCCATCAAACCAAACTGAAGATTGAATCGGATTAAAAAAAGTGATTTGGTCTTGATTTGAACCCTTTTTTGTTAATCCAGTACATTTATTTGGGATTTCTTTTCAGAAGAAACACGCTGAATATTGGGAGGGCCTCAGTTTTGAGTTTCGTGGCGCTTTTGTAATCCATTATATCTTTAAAACCTACTCATTTTTACTTTTAATTAAAATAAATTAAAAAAAAAAAAGAACAAGTCTAGGCAAAAGGCGCTAAGCGGCGAAAATGTCCGATTCCCATTCCTTCCTTTTGATATATAAGAATATAATATCAAGATTTAATACTAATTCAAAATTCATAGTTAATGACTTGTTGAAAAGTGTGGTGTTGTAGTCTCAACTTTTCAAAGATAATATTATATATGTAAAAATGATGGGCTAAAGGATATATCTTTTTAGTTTAGATTATTAGCAGATATAATTTTTATAATTTGATTAAACTTCTATGAAACATTGCATAGATAGTTTTTTTTTACGTGTTTAAATCACATTTTATATTTTTCGTTTGAAATATATTATCCGATTATAGTTATTCGAATCCGACCGAATTAAATCCGATATCCGCTTCCGTCATATATTCCAAATTAAATTCTCCGCTTTTTCGCTTATGACTCGGTTCGAGAAAAAATATGGTTTAGGATACGATATAAGCACTATCCGTCCGTATTCGATCCGTTTTCACCCCTAATTATTTCATATTTTGGCACCGAGCTATCCTTTAGTCATGGGCCTAAGTCCATCAAACCAAACTGAAGATTGGGTCGGATTAAATACTCTATCAACCCTTTTCCAGCATAGCAAACGTGGCCTCACTTATAAAGATTAATGCGCTTTGGTAATATATCTCATGTTCTTCAGTTATCACTGTTCATACTCATGTTGTAATATAAGTCTCACCCTTTAGTATCATTCAGTATCATGAGTAATATCCTTTATATAGTAAAAAAATATGCCTTTCAGTTAACACAATTAATACTCTTTAATAATATAAGTCACATCTCTTAATCAATTTCACGAATTATTTGTGAAATTTATTCACCTTATATTTTGTCATTGAACATGATATAATTAACAAATTACATCCAAAATTATTTACTACGCCATTCTTTATCATTGATCTTTTACTTTTGATTTGTGCATTATAGCTGTCACAGTATCACTTTAAAATCTTCAAATGCAAAACAGAGAACAATGATAATACAATTAAGTGTGTGAGATGATTATGAACTTTGCGAGATAAAAATGGGAAAATTGCTCAATGCAAATAAAAAATATGTAAAACAAATATTTTTCACCAAATTGACAGATATAAGTTCGGTTTGATTTGGTTTCTCCAAAGGTCGTTAATTTTATGTACACATAATTCAGTTAATTCCATTCGGTTGAAAAAATGATCAAAAAATTGACCCCCCAAAAAAAAGAACATTTTCAGAGACCAGCAGGAAGCAGAGATCAATTTCTGTGTGTTAAATCAACCCTTTTCTTAAACCGCTTTTACCCTTCTTCTGTGGCCAAAATAACTTCTTGAAGAAACTTCTGCTGCAATTTTTCTTACAAGGGACAATATCCATGGAAGCAACAGAAGTTCTCCTATTCTCGTAATGATCGAACCTCTCTGAACTAGTAGATTTGACCGAATTCTCCTTAGCTGCATTGCTACTTACAGAAGAATAACACACTCCGTTTTGATTCTCTTTACGAGAAGAATAATTCGGTTTGTTATCCTCTGCTATCATTTTATTTAGCAGGGACGACCTCCGACTAATATTTTTCGTGGGCGTTGATAAGGTAGCAACAACCGAGTTAGCAGTTTTAGGTATGACCTTATCGAAAAGAGCTGCATCGTTAGGCGAAGCCAGTGCTTTTAATTGCTTCCCCAGATTTAGGATGGTTTCTTGGCACTCTGCCAGTTTTTCCGATGCTGCGGTTATCTCCCAATCCTACGTAGCATCAGCAAGTACAACAAGATCATAATAAGTATAATTTTAACTTAATTTTGACTGAATTATGTCTCATTTACAAAAGACAATGTACTATATAATCATAAGTATTGGTTCATATGAAGAAAATTATTAGTTCATACATAGAAAAGTAGTATTAGTTAGTACACACAACAATGTTAGTATTTTTTCTATATACAACTAATATTTTTTATCATATGAGCTGATACTTTTCATCACATGAACTAATCCTTTTTTGCCGCTTTTTTCTATGATTCACGATATATATATAAAAAAAAGAACTAAGTCTAAATTTTTTGGTCAAAATTGTACCAATTGTCACTAATTTTTTTACTGACGAAGCTTTTCTCTTGCTAGAATTAGAACATTCTCTCCATGAACTTAACTGATCTAAAGAATGATCTCTAGGAATCACATGAGTCTATCTGCATGAATTCAACCAAGAAGACTCATTTCTTTTTGTTTTATCTTTCCTGCTATTTTGCTTATATTGTTTATATATCTTTAAATTTCCTGAAAATATCTGATTGGGCATCACATGTAAAGCAATGAAAGGCAGAAACATACACTTTGTAGCTGCTTTTCCCGCTGCTTTCCATCATCTAAAACATCCTTTCTTGTCAAGCTGAATCACATAAACTTAGAAGAATGAACTCCCAAAATCACATTTTAAAATAAAGAACCAAAAAAAAAAAAAAAAAACGACGAAATGTACCTTTGTATCTGTATCTTCAGATCATTGCACGTTTCTTCCAGTCTTCGACAAGACTGACTTCTATTTTCCAGCTCGTTTTCCAAATGCGAAATCCTCTCACAAGCTTTTCTCCATTCATGATTGGTTTCCGTAAGGTCTTCTTTTATCATCTTCTCCATTTCAATTTGATCCGACAATTTTTCCATCTCTGAATCAAGATTCTCAACTATGTCTTTAGGGATGGATGATTCTTTATCTCCCCACTCAACATTCCATATCTTGCCTTCTTCTAATCCAGGAAACAAGACATCATCTGTTTGGATGCACGGTTTATTACATTCCATAGGATGATCATCTGATTCACTATCATCCCAGTATAAATGGTTCTTGATAGCATCTTTCATGCTTGAAACATCTTGAATTGAAAAACAATGATTCATAATCCATTCCAAGTTTGAAGCCACTTGCTGCACAAACTGTTCAATATCAGCTTTTCCATTCAACAAATCATTGCAGATTGTAACAAATTGTTGCAAAATTGCAGATAACTCAGCTGCTTTCCATTGAAACACTCTAACAATATATCCATTTTCTTGAGATTGAACGTTTATTCCTTCAAGAAGCTCGACAACTTTGTGAACCGATACGCCGAATTCGGACCCGATTTTCTTGTCCACAGAAACCACTGCTAATTTTTCCATCTCAGCAAAGTCATCCATGAGATTCATATCAGGAGCTCCCATATTTCTGTAAGAAAGTGTTCTTAATTCTTCCTCTTTTTTGAAAGCCGATCTCCGATTGAATTCTCTCTCCTCACTACGAATATCGAGCTGCTTCTCAAGAATCCGAGCATCATATTTCAGTGCAGCATTCTCTTTCTCAGTGGATTCTACTCTCAACAGCAGGGCCTTCAATTCTGCTTCCACTCGACTCCTAAATTTGCCTAATTCTTCAATCACCTTATCCTTTTCTGATAGAGATTTAACGAGCTTCGCATTTTCAGCAGTCTTTTTCTCCTGCTCGTCCCTAACGAACCGCAATTGCTGCATACACTCCTTTAATGCAGCATCCAAATGGCCTACCCTTTCATCAGATGCCACATTCTGCTGTACGACTCTATCGAGTTCTTGCTTCAGAGATATTGCCTCACTCTCAGCCTTCTCCCAACCTACAATGGCTTCCTCTGCTATTTTCACCTGTTTTTTTACGATATTATCCTTGACATTACACTCGGAAAGGGCAGACGAAAGCTTTTCGTTCGATACTCGAAGATCTCGCTCTAGATCTGTTTTCTCAGTCACAAGTTTCTGAACCTGTTAAAAGACTATCCATAGTTATAGGGTAAAAATGTAGTACTTTTTACAATCAATTTGGGCTCATTAATGTATCAGTTAGTCACAATATACACCAAATTCATCAAACTACCAGCTAAAAGATACATCAAATCAAATAAACAGAAACAATACGTCGCGTTTTACACAAAAACTTATACGAGACGATCATACTATAATTTTAAGATTCGTAACTGCAAATGACAGGTAAACACATATAATAAGAAATGGAAAACCAGACCTCAGCTACTTCTTCTTCATTTTTGCTCAAAGAACTGGTAGCTTTATCTGCTACTAAGGTTTTCTCCGTAGATCTTTTCTTCCAAATCCATGACTTCTGATCCATTCTCTATTCTCAGTTTCTTCCACCTCAAATCGATTCAAATATCAACATCTGTCAACATTTTCCAGATTTCAGCTACGGATTCGCATTTTCAAATTTCACACAAAAAATTAATCACTAATAACGAAAGCAAATCAAGGCAGATATACGACTATCTCAAAAACTCAGATTTAAATTCATTCGACTGAACTAATCGAGCTGAAATAAAAAAATGCGAAAGAAATTAACCGGATATATTCAAGGCATTTTTCAACCAGAAGCAAATGGATCGCATCAGACAACGATTAAAAACGAAAAAAAAAAAATCACAGTTCACACACCATTAAGAGCTACGCAAATGTTCTTCCAACAAAAAACAAAAGAGCGACAGAAATGAGGTTTAATCTGCTTCGCAATTAGAGATTTGAGCAAGTAATTAACAATATAAACAAGTATAGATTGACGTACTTGGGGATTCCGAGGGAGCAAAATGCTGCGATTTTACGAGAAATGAGGAGCAAAATACTCCAAATACACGAGAAGCTCTGTTTATATAATTAAATAATTATTATATCCATCTCTTTCTCGAAGTGATGAGTTAGAAAGGGATAGTGTGGGGGCCGGGTCGGGTTTGCTTTGATCCGACGGCAATGCTTGTCATATTGTAAAATGATTTTTTGTATGCATTAACACGTTGGGGACATGGAAATAACCGATTGTAAGTGTCGCAATCTATTTTTTTTTAATGATATTTCATGATTCATGTGTGTTGTTTTGATGTCCAACCGTGTAGGGTTATATTTGGAAATGTCTTTAGTTTTTGGTGTGTGATATGATGCTACACTGAAATTGTTCACCCATATGGAATCAAAGTGATTGAAAAGGGATACCACTATTTTACGTCTACGGAAGATAGGTGAAGAAAAGAGAAAACCGAAAGTACAATAAAGATTCTCCATATTTTTTGTGTGAAGTTATGTAATGTTAAATGAACTCTTTTCTTACAAAATGAACTGTATTTTTTGCAAGTATAACAGTTGGGTGTCAGTGTTTAAAAATCAAGTTCTCCCTTTGTTTAAAATTAATTTTCATATTTTTTTTATTGTTACATCCCACATAAATTTTCCCTCCCAAAAGAGAAATTTACTTATAGATACTGCATTTATAATATGCACTTATTTACCCTATATATTATGATATCAGGCGCCTGGTTTACCAAATGTAAATTCCTAAACTTTTGTAATATTTTAAGTATCACTTGCATGTAGTCAAATTTGTGAATTGAAAATTCTACTTTGATAGTAAAAAAAAATAATTTATTTATCCATTATGTCGTTACTTTTTTAACACAATTAATTTACATTCACACATTTAAAATTGATTTGGCCTCAATATTTTTATTTTACCACTTTAATAAAACAAAAAACTTTCCTTTCTTAATTTATGTGCTCAAAAAAATATGAAAACTAATTTGTGACATAAAATATATTTTTTAAACCAATGACATTTTATTTTATATACTTGAGTGGTACATGAATCAATAATCATGATCCCCTAATTGAGGCGTAGCATAAGGGAAATCATCGTTATGAATGTAACCAACTAACTACTTTTCCCAAAATGTAAGAAACTTTTTTTTTTTTTTGGAGTTGGAACATGTTTTCAAAATATATCATACTATTTTGGAATATAAAGATGTCTCTTTAGTACTTTTTGGTAAATTTTGATTAAATATACACTTAATTTTGTAGATACAAAATGTTCTTTTTTTTTTTTTTTTTTAGAATGGTGAGTATATTGTTAGTGCATACTGCATACGTGTTTCAAGTAATTCTCTTGCCATTATAATTAATGGTGGACGGTACGGCATACCGAATTTTTTTTCGTCATACCGTTATCGTACCGAAATTTTCGATACCGAAAAATTTCATACCGTTGTCGTACCGAAAATTCGGTATACCGAAATTTTCGGTATGCCGATATTACATACCGATACCGTACCGAAATTTCAATATATACCGGTATACCGAAATATTTTCGGTATACCGGAAATATTTTCGGTATACCAAAAATTTTTCGGTATACCGGTATATTTTTCCGGTATACCGGAAATTTTTCCGGTATACCGAAAATATTTAGGTATACCGAAATATTTTGGTATTTCGGTATACCGAAATTTTCTATATTTTCATACCGTTATCGTACGGAAATTTTCGATAAAATCAATATTTTTCGGTACGGTAAGTGCGATATACCGGTATTTTTGGTATTTCCTCCGTCCCTAATTATAATTAATACATGGTTTCCTAGTGTGTTTATTGTATTAAGATTGTTGGTAGATTTTTTCTTTTCTTTTCATCTTGTTTATCTGTCACCCGCTGCATGGAAATATGTACGAGTGTACAACACGAAAAGCAATAAAGAAAGATAGCATGTCAATTAATTAATTATGATATCAGATATTGATTAACTAATTAATAATAGACACAATTGTTAAATTCACATTTAAACGGTTTTAAAGGGACGTGGCTGACATACGGCTGTCGTGCGATCAACGCCACAGAGAGGCGGCTATCGCACATTGACCGCGACAAGCTCAATTATGTCGCGCAACGTGCGCGACAGAAATTTGCAATTTTTTTTTTTAAACGGAAATGTTGGATCAGAGATTATTGAGCAACGTTGCGCGACTGAAAATATAGTATACAATGGATACAAGAAAATTGTACATAGTAAAATGCTGGTTAATGGATTAAGTAAACTGGAGGAAGAACAATGTGGAAACACTTTATAATAATATCAATATCACAACTTCTAAATCTTTAACCACTTACCATGACAATTAAAGTTAGAATTAATTTATAATTTATTAGTTAGAATTAATTATTTAACTAATTAAATGTATTAACTGATATTATTTGATTAATTTAAAAGTATTAATTATTTAGTTATAAAGTATTAGTTCTTTCATTGAAAAGTATTATAGTTGTTTGGTCATAAAGTATTAGTTCATAAATTGAAAAGTATTAGTTATTTGGTTATCAACAATATTAGTTCATCAATTGAAAAATATTAATTCACCAATGAAAAGTATTAGTTCATTCATTGAAAAGTATTAGTTCATTCATTGAAAAGTATTAGTTATTTGTATACAAAGTATTACTTCATAAATTTAAAAGTATTAGTTATTTTGTTATCAACTATATTATAGTTCAGATAATATGTATCAATTATCAATTTATACATGAAAAAATAAATATACACATTACATGAAAAAATAAATATACATTAGATGAAAAAATAATTATACACATTATTTGAAGTTGGAGTTTTGGGGGAATGACCCAGTTTTTGGGAAATCCGTTCCGAGTCTCTTCAGAAAAACTC
Source organism: Stenogyne calaminthoides (assembly GCA_037126765.1). Taxonomy (NCBI): domain Eukaryota; kingdom Viridiplantae; phylum Streptophyta; class Magnoliopsida; order Lamiales; family Lamiaceae; genus Stenogyne; species Stenogyne calaminthoides. Next base: position 2,091,239 of record JBBCBC010000031.1, on the reverse strand, counting down.
ATCGTACATCCTTCTGATGTGATATTTCTACGATCAACTTCTGGGGGAATATCATGTTGCGCATTAGTTGTCGTCACTCTCCCCTTACCCCTTATTTGAGTAGACTTCTTTAATCCCATTTTTCTTTCGGTTTCTCATACCCAGAAGGTTCACGATCGCCTTTTCCAGTCTTCTGTTTTGACTTTTTGTTTTTTACAACCTTCGGAGGTGGAACAATGTCTTCCGTGTCATCGTCGAATAATTTTCTCCTAGTCTTACCACTACCGGCATCATTTGTTCCGGTGGTAGGTATACTAGAACTCGAACGAAAGCTATTGAGAGATGGTCATCGAATCCATTCAATCATGACGATCATTTCTTTGTCTGCATTCAAAACTCTGGATTGGAGGGTATCGGGCGATTGATGTTTCAATCCAACAACATGCCCCTCATTTCACCATTCGTCAAACGGTGGCACCCTGAGACGAACATTTTTCATATGCCTTTCGGGGGAGATGACGATCACACTCCACGGCGTTCATGCTATCCTTGGTAAAATGAAAATGAACTTAATTTTTAATAAATTAAATTTTGTACATTCCCATTAATTAATTTCACTTATAATAAAAAAAACTTTTTCCAACGTAGGCTTGAACATAAATGGCCTCCCCGTCATTGACAACGGTCAATGTATTGACGATGCATTGGTTACTAGATGCAGATGTAGGGGAGATAACCAACAAAGCTCACTCCTTGAGACCATACGCTCTGAGTGTCAGGGTGTGAACCTAAGAAATGTCTCTATTACTCGAGGTTACCTGTGGTACTTGATGGGGGCTACACTGTTTGTTGATAAAACGCGTGATTCTGTCCCCAATGATTATCTACAGGTGTTGGGTGATCTTGATTCTGTCCCTCACTATGCATGGGGAGCCGTAACATTGGCTTATTTATATCACCAGCTTAGGGCGGCATCCAGACGTGAGACGACACAAATTTCGGGCTGCTTAACAATACTTGAGGTCAAAATTCAATTTCAATAATATTTCCAATGATATTTAATACACTGTTATCAATATATTATTACACATAATAACTTAAAAACTCATTTAAATTTTTCAGTGCTGGATATACGAGTACTTCACTGAGTTGCGCAAACGCATCGAAGCTACTTATTATGACCCTATGACCCCAAGAGCATTGCGATGGAATAACTTCCAAACATTTACTTCCAAGACACAGGAACTTGTACATTATCGCAAACTATTGGATAATTGTCCATCGAGTCATGTATGTTTCTCATTCTCAATACATCATAATAGAAATACGTCATTTATAATTTAAGTAACTTAACAAAATGTCTTATAAAAATATTTTACTTACATTATAGTCCATCGTCTATCCCTGCCGCATTGTTATTTCATGGTTGCGTTCATTTTCTTGACTTTGCCGAAGGGTATATGCCGAAGAGGGTTGCAAGGCAATTTGGGAGAGTTCAATGCGTACCCCCACCACCGATCGACTTCGATCGTAATCGTTCAAAATTGGGTGCCAAGGCAAAGGGCTACAAGAAAGTATATGGGCCTACAGTCGCATTTTGGAACGAAATGGCAAATCACAATTACCCACTCGGACACCTTGGTCCCGAAGCTGTAGTGCCGGATAGTACCACGCCAGATTATCTCACATGGTATGCAAACATAACACATCTGAGAGTGCACAACCCTGCACACGGTGAAAACACTGTTTATGTCAATACCATGCCGGGGTCAGCGCAACAAAGGTTGGGACACGTGAGGCGACACACGCAGTTGTTGCTCAAGCAAGTTCGTGAGGATCCACAATGTCCAAAATATGTCGTGCCTGGACATTACGTAATTGCCCATCATGTTGGTACCGCACAATTCACCCAACAAATACCCCCTGGTTGGTGGTGGGACGAAGCCACATATCAACAATATTACCAAAACCAACCCAACAATCCTTATGACGAGAATAACAATCATTAGTACTTTTTTTTTAATGTTTGATGGATTATTTATTTGTACTTAATTGCTTTATATGATAAATTAGTATTGCCATTTTTTTATCACTTGTTAAATGTTTTAATTTTTTTTTTTATAAAAATCAATAATAATATGGAACTTACTTACCTAAATCTATAAAAACTAATATATTTGTATATCTTATTAAAAGATGAGTACAAAAAAAATAACATCCGGAAATGATAACATTGTCGATAACCAGGAAAGACCCCCACCATTGCTGTGGTTGGACAAAGATGGGAGGTAATCTAATTTATATAAATAATATCACGTTTGAAGTTTTTATAACTAATAACGTTCTTAATATGTACAAACTACTTGGACACAACAGTTTCATTGCACGGTTTAGATTCTGTGTGAATAATGTGGTACGGAGCATATGCTGCAAGTACCTTGACCCAAAATGGACAAACTGACCCATGGTACCTTCCGAGTGCCGGGAACACATGTGGACTATATTCGAAGTAAGTTTAATCATGTTTTCATTTTACACGTTTTAATATTTTGTAAAACTATATATCTTAATAAAAATCTTTATTTTTTTAATTACAGGGAAAATTTAGGATTAATGGAGATCTAGCTGATTTCAGAATCGCATTCTTGAAGGTTTGTGCAACATTCATGCGTCAAGGATGGAGAAACCCCCGATTATATTTTGACGGCCCTGGAGGGTCAGTGATACAAAAGAGGGAGTGCTTGGATTGGGGAAAAAACATTTAGTTTTCATGTATTTTTCTTTTTTTTATTAATTAAGGCTGTATCAAATTGGTGATTAAACATTCTACTATTATAAGTTGTTAAACTACTTACTCTTAATTTATCATAATTTTTTTTATTTTACTTAAATGCATTACTTTTTAATAAAAATAAATGTATTAATTATGAAAATTATAATTACAAAATTTTGTTCGCTTTTAATGTCTTTCAATGAAACAATAAATGTTTTTAAATGAAATAACTAATAAATTCAAATCTAAACAACTAATACTTTTGAATGAAACAACTAATATTATTTGTATCAAGATTTTACATGTATTCAGATTCGATACTATACCAAGATTTTACAAATCTACGGAAACTAAAATAATACTGCGATATTAAAAAATTCTCGAATAAACTAATAAATTGAAAAAATAAATTAACATTTCCGGAAAAAAATTGCAAATTTATGTCGCGCGGTTGGCGCGACAGAATTCATCGCTGTCGCGGTCAACGCGCGACAGTCGTCTTTTCTACAACGGTCAATGCTCGACACAGTATGTCAGACGCGTCAACTCAGAAACCATTAAAATGTGGATTTAGTCCTCCTCATAATAGCTTGTTAAGAAGTCGACTTTCATCTTTGACAATTTATTTGGTAAAATGATTTATTTTCATGTAATGAGGGTGAAAGAATTTTGTCTCACCTAAAAGTCCGAAGTTGCAAAGTGATGTAGAATTAATTTTGTTGGGAAATTTGTAGTTTTGATGGAAGTTCCAAAACAGATGTAATAGGATTAGTCGAATCTGTTAGTCGACTAATGAAATGTTAGGAGATCAGCTGAATATGTTAGACAACTGATGTATTAGAATAGGTCACATATTGAGGGGGAACTCAATATGTATAGGTTTAGATCAGAAGCAAAGATCAGAAGCGAAGATCAGAAGACCTTGTATACAAGGACATCAGCAGAGTCGATAGGTTGAAGCTAAGACAACCTTATCAGAAGACTCAAGATTATTGATCAGTTGCATACTGATCAGGTATAGCTAAGTCAGAAAAGTGATAAAGCATATTTACTTATCAAAGATATACGATTGTCGTCAGACCAGAAGAATGCTACTGCTGGCTTTACAAGGCGTCGATTCAGTGTACTTGTTAGCCACTAAGAAATCGACACGTATGTACGGATCTGACTATGCAGGATATGACGTATTAGGCCAAACGGCTAGAAAGGACAAAATTACACGAAGACGGCATGGCCTTCATGAGCACATCAAATCAAGCCTGCAAGCTACCTAAAAATGGACCGAAATTCGAATTGCTCTCCAATGGCTAGATCGATTTTGTGCCTATAAATATGGGATCAACCTTCATTCTAAGGTTACGGAAATTATACACAAGCTCAAGCTCAAGCAGATTCCCGCACGAAGAACACTAAAATGAAGATTATTTTCTAAGTGTTCATCCCATAAGTTCTTAGCTTTGAATACTCATCCTTTAACTTTAGGCTACCCAGATACTAGGATAGTATTCCAGTTGGAACATTACAAATCTTATACCCAAACAAAAGTTAGGTTAAGTTTGTTATAGCAAGATTTCATTCTAGGGTTTCTAGATCTGATTTCTGGGATTGGTTGAGTGAGAACTCTTGAAACATCTGTTGGTTGTACTGTGTTGGACTAACACATTAAACTAAGTCCAGTTGGTTTTGTTGGTGCCCCGTCTGAAGGGAAGAGTGGACGTAGGACAAGTTGTCCGAACCACTATAAATCTTGTGTGATTTATCTGCTTTACACTTGCACACTACTTGTTTAAATCTGTATGCATTTACTTAGTCTGGATCAGATTTGCATCAAGCTACTGATCTGATCATTGACTCTTTGTCATCTGATCAAAAACCAGATTACTAAGTATCTGATTTGAGAAATGGTTTTTCACACAGGTTAACTTATCTTCCGCACCATCAGTTAAACTGATAGACGCCTAACTGATCTGCCTTTAGGCGATCAATAAGTTGGATATCAGTCCATACTGATTCACTCGCACTCTGATTAGGCAACTTGCTTATTCACACCTGATCTCACGAAAAGTTTTAGAAGTCTATTCACCCCCCTCTAGACTTCTACCCTCACTAACCTGTTCGGGACCTACAAGTGGTATCAGAGCAGTGGTTCTTCTGACCACTGGCTTTGAGTATCATCAGTTCTTGAGGAAGAACTTTTGCGGCCACTTGAACTGATCTTGAAAAACCTTTTAAAACTCATACTTTGCAAAACCATCACAAGTATGGATAACACTTCAGGAATGCATCATAATTTACCCATGTTTTATGTTGATGAGTATGAAGATTGGTCTATCGACATGAGAGACCATCTGGGAGTGATAAGCAACATAATGACTGAGATTCTTGAGACAGGACCGATCATCATCTATCACTATAATCCAGCTGAAGCAGGAGATCCTACTCAACCAGTTGGAGCAAGAATCAGAAATAGTCTCTCTCTAATGGATGCTGATGAGAGGAAATTGTCAAATCTGGATACTGTTGCCAGACATCTCATCATGAAGACTATGGATTCTACTACACGAGAAAATGTGAAGTACTTGAAGACTGCTAAGGAAGTATGGGATACACTTGCTAAAATCTGCAAAGGAAATGAACAGATTAAGGACAACTGATTGCAAGCTGAGCTGGTGATCTTTGAGAAACTTAAGATTCTACCAAATGAAACAGTCGATCAATTTGATGGAACGATCACTCGTGGAGTCAACCGACTTCGTGATCTAGGACGCGTAATGTCGAACAAAGATGTCAACTACAAGATTCTAAGATCACTGACCAAGAAATGGGATACTAAAGTCACAGTGATCAAGGACTGTCAAGATATTTCTACCATGAAGCCAAATGATCTTATCTTCAGTCTGAAAGCCCATGAGTTCGACCTAATTGAAAGAGGTCAAGGATCAGATGATGTCCCTGCTGAAGCTACTACAAGTTCTACTAAGTCTGTTGCATTTTAGGCAACCAGTAGCAGTTCACGAATTGTTGAACCAGTTGGAAACATCATCAGCCAGGCCAAATAGTTTGCACTACTAACAAGAAAGCTTGAACGAATAAATGTTCAGATGGGCAAATACAAAAAGTTTTACGATGACTATCGGTGAAGCAGAGGAAGAGATCGAAGATCTTTTGACAGATCACAAGAGAGGTATCGTTCTTCAGATGATAGGGATAACAGAAAAGATGAACGAAAAGATGATCACAGAGATGAAAGGAAAGATGATCGTAGAGAGGATCGCAAAGAGAACAGACGTGATGAGAGAGGTTCTGATTACAGACAAGGTGGAAAGTCTCCTGACAGATCTTACAGAAGAAATGATTCTCCCAACAGAGGAAGTTCTGGAGATTCAAGAGTTTGCTACAACTGTCAGAAACCAGGTCACTACAGTGCTGACTGCCCCGACCTGACTCCCAAGGAGAGAGAAGAAAAGCAGAACAGAAGAGAACAAAGGTTCCAAGACTATTAAGCAATGGTTGCCGACACATCTGGCATCGATGATTCTTATTTGCCTTCAGATGACTCAGGCTACTCATTTGTTGAAGATTTCTGTTTGATTACCATAACTGATGATGTCGATGATATGAACTTCTCATCTGATGACGATATCTGTCTTATGGCTAGAGAAGCAGATCAATATGAGGTAATCTCTAAACCTTCTGTGGTTTCCTGTTCTACACCTGTTGTGCAAAGCACATCTGCTGGAGAGATTAACCTGCAGGTCTACAATGACCAGTTGCTTGATGATCTCTCTAATGCAATAAATACTTATACACGAGTGGAAGTTGAGAACGATAACCTAAGGGCTGAGAACGTCCGGCTTGTTAAGGAAATTGAGGCAAGTAAAGCAGCTGAACTAAAATCAGCTGAAACTGTTCAGAAGATGACTACAGAACTGGAGTTTCTGAAAGTTAGTACTACTGATCAGGGAAAGCTGATTAAGGAACAATTGGCTCTCAATCAACAACAAGCTGGAGAACTCAAAGTCCTTCAGGCTAAGTTTGATGAACTTTTCCGAATGCATGAGAATCTGAAAGCTATTGAGGACAATTTGAGTAAGAAAATAGAGGTTTTTACAAAATCATCTAAAACTGTTCAGAATTTGAACAACTATTTTCGAGCGCCAACTGACAAGAAGGGTATTGGGTATGAGAACCCTTCTGGATTCTCAAAAGTCCCGTCTGGTTCACATAAAAAAAGTGCAACAAAACGAGTTTCTGAAGGCACGTAACTGGAAGTCAACTTCTCCTCAGCAATTACATTGAGAAACCAGGCCCACAAGTTCTCTTTGGTGAAGACAACTTTGGTTTTACCAGAGGAGTTGGAACCTTAGTGAATGATGATGTACAAGTTACAGGTGTTTCATACGTTGATGGCTTAAGGCACAACCTGTCATCTGTCTCACAGTTCTGCGACAACGGATTTAGTGTTGAGTTCTCATCATATAGATGCACAATCAGAAATCGAGTCACTCAACAGATCCTGCTAACTGGCTCCAGAAAAGGAACGATCTACACTGCAGATTGGGACAGTTGCCCAAGAAATGCATGCTTGATTGTTAAGAGTACCAAAAGCACCAGTTGGCTCTGGCACAAGAGAATGAGCCATCTGAACTTTAAAACTCTTAACAAGATAGCAAGGATGTCATTGGTTGAAGGTCTCCCGAATGAAATTTTCTCTAAGGACTAGACATGTGCCGCATGTCAGAAGGGAAAGCAAGTCAAGGCTTCATTCAAAGGGATTCCTTCTCCTCCATCCAGCAGAGTATTGCAACTGCTCCATATGGATTTGTTTGGACCAGTTACACCTTTTAGTTTCAGTGGACGCGAATACACTCTGGTGGTTGTGGATGATTACTCCAAGTTCACCTGGGTTGTATTCTTGTATAAGAAGAATGAAACTACACCAAAGTTACCTGAACTTCTCAAGAAGATTCAGAATGAAAAGAGTCTCAGCATAGTAAAAATCAGATCAGATAAAGGTACAGAATTCTTGAACCAGTCTATATCTGATTTTTGCTCTGAGTTTGGCATACAGCATGAGACATCAGCTGCCAGAACACCACAACAAAATGGCATAGCAGAAAGGAGAAACAGAACACTTAAAGAAGCCGCACGCACCATGTTAGCTGAGCATGCAACACAAAACCGTTTCTGGGCAGAAGCAATCAACACTGCATTTCATACGTAGAACAAATGTTCTCTGACTAAGATTCACTTCCAAACACCCTATGAACTGTGGAAGGGCACAAAACCTCGTGTTTCCTACTTTCATGTGTTCGGGTGCAATTTTTTCATACACAATAATGGGAAGAGTCAGTTGAGAACCTTCGATACCAAGTCAGATGAGGGTATATTCTTAAGACATTTCTCAACCAGCAAAGCATTTAGGGTTTTTAACAAACGAACCCTAGTTGTGGAAGAAACACCTCATGTGGTCTTTGATGAGTCAACATCTGATTAGGAGAAATCTGCCGCAGAACAAGATGCACCTGACAGACCAGAATCACTAAAGATGGATCAGTTGAGGCTCAAAGAAAAGGATCCAAAATACGTCACTGTATACATTCCTAACTTTGACCTTGATGATTCACAGGTCAGTCAGACCCTAAGGTACGTACAACTGTCTGTGAAGAAGCTGGTACAGCTGAGACAGTAACAACTGAACCATCTGGTTCAGGGGGAACACCTGATGTCCCGACTGACAGACTTCAACATATGATGAGTCCAACATCAACAACTAGGGTTCGTTTGTTGCCAAGTGGATCCTACTGAAGTACCTCTCCCAGTCTCTAGTGATGAATCTTTATCAGAAGAGGATGATGTTCTCCAAACTGATGATAATCAGGAAAGAAGGACCTGGATAACCAGTCATCCAACTGACCTGATCATCGGAGACCATTCTGATAGAGTCAAAACTAGACATCAGATTGGTGAAAGTGCAATGCACTGTTGTTATCTGTCTTTGAAGGAACCACTCACGGTTGAAGAAGTTTTTCAAGATGCAAGCTGGATTCTAGCCATGCAAGAAAAACTAGAGCAGTTTGAAAGGAATCAAGTTTGGGAACTTGTAGACAGACCAACTCACCAAGATGTGATTGTTACTAAGTGGGTTTTCAAGAACAAGAAGGATGAGCACAATGTGATAACCAGAAATAAGGCAAGACTTGTTGCTAAGGGATACTCACAATCAGAATGGATTGATTATGATGAAACCTTTGCACCAGTCGCTCGCCTGGAAGCCATTCAGGTGTTTCTGGCTTATGCTGCTCATAGGGAATTTACTGTGTCTCAGATGGACGCAAAAAGTGCATTGTTAAATGGAATACTGATTGAAGAGGTTTATGTTGAACAACCTCCAGGTTTTGAAACAAATAATCAGGTATACCGTCTAAAGAAAGCTCTTTATGAAACAGGCTCCTAGAGCTTGGTATGATACACTGTCCCAGTTCTTGGTAGAAAATGGTTTCACTGTCACGACCACCCTTATTTAACCCAATATAATACGAATATAACTATAATTTGACATGCTATAATTTTATTTTATTTTTATTAAACAACATTATCCATTCGCGCCTAAAATAACATTTAACACACTAGTACGTACTAGAGTTTATAACTCAACATAGCACATATCAAAAAATGACACAATATATAATTACGGAAGCAACATAAGACACGATACACCTACAGGTCGTCATCTATGTACATAGCAACTCAAAACCCGCAGGAGCTCCACAACTTATCTAGTAAGGCTGCCAAGTTATAGCATCTCAGGATTACCTCGAATCCGCAAAATATCGCTACCTCAAACTGCTAAACCACCTATCAAGCTCAATTATATTGATTGCACAATCTTGACGTCTACCGACTTGACCTTGCCTTTCTCCTTCTCTCTTTTCTTCTCTTTTTTTTTTCTTTCTTCTTCCTCGCCTAAGCTACCGTCGCCGCCCTCCCCCATTTTTTTTCCTCTTATTTTTTTTCTTCGTTAATCCTTCTCTTTTCTCTCTATCTATTCCTCTAATCTTATATTTATTTATTTTTTTCCTATGTCGGTCCAATTTGGGATATGAGGAAACATACACCGCCTCTTTTGCTTCTAAGGTAAGCTTCCTTTCTTTTATTTTATGTTTTTCTTATCTTTTTATTATTATTATTATTATTATTTAACTTTCCATATGCAACACAGCCTCACGATATATATACACTGTGTAATACTAGGTATGCATATATTATATATATATATATATATATATTTACTTTAATTTCTTTATCTAATTATTTATTATACCAAATTATTTGCATTTAATTTATATAATAATTAAATAATTTACAATGTACATTTGAATATCACTTAATCCCAATAAATTATTTTAGAGTTTCTTCACCACTAATCACGTATGAATATAACAAATAATTCAATATTAAAAATTAATTTAAACGCATTATAAAATAATACAGGGTCACAATTAGCACATAGATAATATAAAATGCACGTAATGCATAAAATATATTGAACAAATAATAATAATAATAATAAAAGAGCGGTTATTACATTCACTAAAGGACTGATTGATAGGACCTTGTTCAGAATAGAAGATGGAGATGATATTCTGATGGTTCAGATCTATGTGGAAGATATTATCTTCGGATCTCCCAACAATAACTTATGTGATAAGTTCAGTAAACTGATGCAAGGGAAATTCGAGATGTCCATGATGGGTCAGATGAACTACTTTCTAGGTCTTCAAGTCAAGAAGGCTCATACTGGGATCTTTATCTGTCAGGCAAAGTATACAAGAGATATACTAGCTAAGTATGGAATCCAGAATTGCAAAGCTGCAAAGATTCCAATGATGACTGCCTTCAAGATGGATCCAGATGAGAGTGATCAGAAAACTAATCAGAAGGAGTATAGGGCTTTGATTGGATCATTACTATATCTGACTGCCAGCAGACCAGATATAACATTTGTAGTAGGTGTATGTGCCAGATTTCAGGCAAATCCTAAGCAGAGCCACCTGATAGCAGTTAAGCAGATTCTTAAGTATCTGAAGGGAACTGTGAACCTCGGTTTATGGTACCCTGCAGATGATAATCTAGAGCTTACTGGGTACTCTGATTCTGATTATAGAGGTTGTAGGATAGACAGAAAATCAACCTCAGGTATGTCAGTTTCTGGGAAGTAAACTGATCTCTTGGTTTTCAAAGAAACAGACATCTGTTGCCACATCTACTACTGAAGCAGAATATATGGCCGTAGGAAGCTGTTGCTCCCAACTGCTTTGGCTTTGTCAGCAACTGAGGGATTATAACATGGTAGCTACGAATGTGCCTATCTTCTGTGACAGTAATAGTGCAATTGCAATAACACAGAACCCAGTTCTGCATACAAGATGCAAGCATGTGGACATCAGACATAATTTATCAGAGATCATGTGGAAAAGAAGAACATCAGAATGGAAAAGATCCATACTGATAAGCAAAAAGCTGATATCCTAACCAAGCCTTTAGCTGAAGTCAAATTCAGAGAACTATGTAATGAGCTAGGGTTTCTGGATCTTGGAGAAGATGCACCAGAATACTTCGGTGGCTTAATCTCCAATACCAGTTTGTTACGTGCCTGATTAGATAAGACGGTCAGTTGAAGAAGAAACTTCAACTGATCAGATTGGATCAGTTGGGAGCTGATCAGAAGGAATACCAGTTGAAGGGGGAACTTCAACTGATAAGTGAGATCAGTAGGAAACTGATCTGATGGAAGGATTGTTGGGAAATAACTAAGGATTAGAGGGTAAATTAAGATCGACACATCATAAATCAGAAAGGGGTAATAGGAATCTACACTTGTGGTAATTAACTGATTACAATATCAGTCAATCAGATATGTATTCCTGATTCCCTGTTATTTTCTATTTTCATTTATGTGTTGCTTGCATATATTAAAATATAAATGATGTCGTACTTGTTGGGGAATGGATTGCCCGGATCTATTCGGGATGAATATTTAAATACAAATTTAATTCTCACAATTATTACTAGCATGAATTAATCCTATATTAATTCAAATAATAATTCAACAACAAAACATGCATACAAATTCGTCACATAAATCCTACACATGCAGAATTGCTAGGAGTTTACATGAACTAACCTCTCGGAGTGACAAACGTTGAGAAGATGGATCCCGTTCACACGAGCACACCAAAAGACCTTATCAAGTATTCCCTCGTCCTTGTCCAACAATCCCGTGGTAGAATGCTCGCGAACAATTAACAAAAGGGAAAAATAAAATTATGTTGAACCACCTTTGTGGTTTTCTAATTTTTCCAACACATGGAATTGCATTGAGGATGAAGAATTCATCCCCTATTTATAATACTAGGCGGTGGCCGATTTTTGCCCTAGGAATAAGATGGAAAAATCTTTTTCTTGCTCTCCAATAAATCTTGAATATATCCAATATATTATCTTCTCCATAATTAAAATATTCCACAAAAATCCCACCTCCTTATATTAAGGAGATTTTTTAAAATCTCAATTAAATAGGGAAGAAATATGATCTTTGACTTTTCTTGAATTTATGGGATAATCTTGTATTCCAAGAATACATATTCCATAAAATCTTTCCAAGAAAATCAAGAAAAACTTTTCTCTTTCTTCCTTTAATTTTTTCGAAAATTTTGGAAAAATATGCAACAATAATTTATTTTATTTTAAACACTTTTTTTCAGTTATTGGACTTTATCTTTGGGCTACTTGAGGGGCCTTTAGGAGAATTAAGATTGGACCTTCCAATGGATCTTGAATTTTCAATATTGAGCAACAATATTATTCAAACCCATAAATATTAATTAATCCCACTACATAATTAATATTGCACTATCCATCTTAACCCATATTACTGTTAATGTCTCCCGATTATTATTTCCCGTGTTTAAGATTATCCAGTCCATTAATTAATTTAGGCCACTGAAATAGCTTCATATTAATTAACATCTTTTTCCTTGGTCAAGGAACGACTCAACATTATTATCCATACCGGAAACTAATTCCACTTGCAAGATTTGGTATGATAAATCTTCTGAGCCTCCCAAGGGGACAAATCAAACAAGGCGCACTTGCACACGTTTCACCGTATTAAATCTTAACAATCGTCGTGTAACCAATAACATTGCCCAAGATACAAGATATTGAATCTCACTGATTCTCTTCCCATCATAAGTCAAAGCAATGGTTAGTGATTCCACACGATCCTATTTAAGGGACGGAGATTAAGAAATAATGAACCACTGAGGTCTAATTCTTCTATATTCAATACTGAAGAATTTATCCTCCTGTAGGTCCCATTCAGTGCATCCTAATGCACTAGTGCAATCTCTTGGTCAAGACAAGCCAATCTGAGCCTTACACTTCAACCTTTCACGTTGGTTTGTTCATTTCCATCTGGGTCGTGAATTATGTACTTTTAGTTACAAGGGACTGTTAATTTAATCTTCTGTGATCTGGTATCACTAAATTAACTACAATGTAACACGTACTATTTATTGAACAATTATGCAGTAAATATATGTAACATTCAATGATATTTAAAGCATCAGTGATAAATAATTTATTTCAGCAAATAAGACAGAAATTCAGTCTGGTTATACAAAGTAAAAATATACTTTCCAGTATAACCCCAACAATCTCCCACTTATACTCAAAGTTTGCTTTTAAGTATACTACAACATGTCTCATGTAGAATATACGTGACATCTAATGTCACCTACACGAACCTAATAATATCTCTCCCACTTATACTCAAAGCAAATTGGCAACGGTCTTGACACCCATTCCTTCCACATGTCTCTCGAATGTATTCTGAGGCAGACCCTTTGTGAATGGATCTGCTAGGTTGTCCTCTGACGCGATCTTTTCCACCTCTATATCTCCTCTCTTAACGATTTCTTTCGTATAAGATGGTATTTCCTTTCAATGTGTTTGCTGGCCTTGTGGGCTCTTGGTTCCCTTGAATTTGTAACTGCTTCGGCATTATCACAATAGACCGTGATGGTGCTGGGCAAATTCGAAACTACGTCCAAGTCCACTAGGAAGTTCTTGAGCTAAACCGCTTTCTTCACTGCTTCACAAGCAGCTACATATTCGGCTTCCATGGTAGAATCTGCGATGCATTTCTGCTTAACGCTTCTCCATGTCATGGCTCCTCCCCCCATGCAAAACACACTACCCAAGGTAGATTTTCTGGAATCTAGGTCTGATTGGAAATCCGAGTCCGTGTATCCGATGGAAATCAGACTGTTTGACTGATAAACCAACATTCTATCGCGAGTTCTCTCCAGATACTTCAGAATGTTTTTAACTGCAGTCTAATGTTCTTTCCCCGGATTACTCTGATATCTTGCTACCATGTCAACGACAAAGCAGATATCTAGCCTCGTGCACAGCATAACATACATGAGACTTCCCACAGCCGAAGCATAAGGAACGCCTTTCATGTCATCTATCTCCCTTTGCGTCTTCGGGCACATTTCTTTGGATAGATGTATTCTATGTCTGAAAGGCACAAAGCCCTTCTTGGAATCTTGCATGCTGAATCGCTTCAAGACAGTGTTTATTTATGAAGCTTGCGATAAGCCTATCATCCTTTTCTTACGATCTTGAGTGATCTTGATCCCAAGGATGTGGTCGGCTTTCCCTAAGTCCTTCATATCAAACTGTTTTGACAGCCATGCCCTTACGTCTGACAAAACCTTTACATTGTCTCCGATGAGCCGAATGTCGTCTACGTATAGTACTAAAAATACCAATGCAGTTTCGACACACTTTTTATACACACAACTTTCGAACTCATTTTGATCGAACCCGTAAGACTTTATAACCTGATCAAAACATTGGTTCCAAGCACGCGATGCTTGCTTTAGTTCGTAGATGGACTTCTTGAGCTTGTAAACTAGATGTTCTTGGCCTTTTTCAATGAAGCCTTCGGGTTGTTGCATATAGATATCTTCCTCAAGACTTCCATTTAGGAAAGCTGTCTTGACATCCATTTGCCAGATCTCAAAATCGAGATGCGCAACTATCGATAAGAAAATACGGATTGACTTAAGCATAGCTACAGGCGAAAAGGTTTCCTCATAGTCGATCCCTTCTTTCTGAGTGTAGCCTTTTGTCACAAATCTAGCCTTGAAGGTCTCTACCTTCCCGTCCGATCCTCTTTTTCTCTTGTATACCCACTTGCAACCAATGGGTTTGATCCCATTAAGTGGTTCGACTAGCTCCCACACCTTATTATGATCCATAGAACCCATCTCGGCTTCCATTGCTGTTTGCCAAGAGTCCGCATCCTTGTCATGGATTGCCTCATTGTATGTCCATGTGTCCGATTCATTCTCACCAGGGACCAAGTTTGACGACTCTCCTATCCCCATGAATCTCTCGGGCTGTCTGACAACCCTCCCACTACGACGAGGTTCCAGTTGTGTAAGTTTGTCATTTGGTATATCGACTTGTACAGTTGGCATTGAGGTAAGCCCCTTTAGCTCATCCAAGGTAATCTCACTTCTGGGCTTTTTATCGTTCATACAGTCTTCTTCCAAAAATCTAAAGTGCGTATTGTTACCACCTTTTGATCTTCGGGACCATAGAACATGCACCCCTTCCTTCCCTCGGGGTACCCTATAAGCAACCTTAATTCTGATCTTGGATCCAATTTATCGGCCTCCTTGTCCAACACGTATACCGGACACCCCCAGATTCTCATGTTTCCTAAACTGGGCTTGTGCCCGGTCCACAACTCTTTAGGGGTTTTGGGAACCGACTTGGATGACACAAAGTTTAGAATGTAAGCCGTTGTTTCCAAGGCATGACCCCAAAACGATTTGGGTAGATCCGCATAACTCATCATTGACCTGACCATTTCTAAAAGAGTCTTGTTTCTTCGTTCTGCAACCCCGTTTTGTTGAGGGGTTCCGGGTGCAGTCAACTGGGATACAATCCCTTCATCTGACAAGTAGTTCAAAAAATTATCGCTGAGGTATTCGCCTCCACGATCAGATCGTAGAGACTTGATACATTTTTTCCTATGATTCTCTGCTTGAGCCTTAAATTCTTTGAATTTATCAAAGGTCTCAGATTTATGCTTTATAAGGTAAATGTATCCATATTTTGAGTAATCATCGATGAAAGTAACGAAATACTCATAGCCTCCTCTTGCTTTGATTGACATTGGACCACAAACATCGGTGTGAACGATTTCTAACACTTTTTTGGCTCTATTCCCCTTGGCTCCAAATGCCCTCTTGGTCATTTTACCCTCCAAACATGATTCGCAAGTTGAAAATGGTTCAACCCGGAGAGACTCCAATGAACCATCTTGAACCAACCTTTGGATCCTCTTTGGATTAATATGACCTAGTTTTAGATGCCATAGAAGTATTTTGTTCACGTCTGATGAACGTTTTCTTTTATCCGAAACAGTCGATGTGTTATATGATGCATTTCGTGAGTGGTGTGCACAGTTAATTGTGTAGAGATTATTCGACAATGTTCCATGACAGATAAACTTATTATTTAGAGCAATGGTAACAATTTTATTAAAAGTAACTAAATATCCATCAAGAAAAAGTTTAGAAACTGAAATCAAATTCTTTCTAAAATTAGGAACGTAAAGAACATCTCTCAAAATTAAAACTTTGTCTTCAAAAGACAACTGCACTTCTCCCACTGCTTCAGCTGCCACTCTCGTAGCATCGCCCACTGTGATGAGGATATCACTCCCACTAAGTTGTCGGGTCCGCTTGAACCCCTGTAAGGTGAAACAAACATGATCAGTGGATCCCATATCCACTACCTACAAGTGGGAAGCATACGCCACTAAACAAGTTTCAACAACTAGTGCATGAGAATTATCTTTCTTTCCATTCCTTTTGGGTTTGGAACAGACTGACCTCCAGTGTCCTTTCTCACCGTAGTTAAAACACTTCCCCTTTGGATTTCTCTTGACGCTCAACCATTTGACCTCCTCTCTCTTGCTTTTCTTAGTGATGGGATTACATTGGTCTCGACAGTTTTTTTCCTCATTAATCTTACCCACCATTGGTCTAGATTTTGAGAGGAGACTTTTAGTCACCAATGCTTCATCCTCCTTTCCCAAATGTTTCTCTACAATCTCCAAAGCTTCTTGCAGAGTGTCCATAGTGAACATGTGATCGCTCATCACAAAACTACAGTAAAACTCGTCGAAAGATTTCAGAAGAGTTAGGAAAAGGAATTCAATTTTAGACCCATCACAATACTTAACACCAATATAAGCAAGTTTGTCAAAATAGCGTTTGACTTTGAGAACATGATCCCTTACGGGTGTTCCCTCCGTCATCTTTAGCCTAGCCATGTTATCGTTTCTCAACTGACTGATCATGCGGTTTTCTGTTGAAAACATTTCCTCAAGACTTTCCATGATTTCCGCAGCAGATTCAACACATTCAGGAATGTATCTCAAATCGTCAGACAGGGAAGTCAAGATTATACATTTCATAGGCTCGTTGGAATGCTCCCAGTCATCATACTGAAGTCTCTCCGCATACGTTGATCCTTTAGTTGGCTTGTTAGGCTTGGTCACACCAAGAACCCAATAGTGTTTTAGTTGTGCAGTGAGGATTATTTTCATGTTTCTTTTCCAAATCTCATAATTTTCATCAGAAAGTTGGTGTTCTTTGAGTGTATATTTCAGTGGATTAAAAGGTTGCGACATGCTGAACTGAAATAAATAACGATTTACATAAGCACAAAATTATCACATAATTCGATCACATGTATCATATTAAAATCTCAAAAAAATATGAACATGCATCAGCCAACATCTCAAAACAGTTTAAATAAGCCACGTGGGGTGGGTCATTATTTAAACACATTCAAGCAGGTTACAAACAAGAAAACAGTTACAAACCTTTAATATCCAGATTAATAGTTGACTCCCACTTGACCAATATAAAATTGACAGGGACTTCGGGGAAGTATATGCATATCAATTTTATGCCTAAGTAATAACCATGATTAAATACAGGATTATTATTTCGCTTTGAACGAGCCTCGTGGGGAGGGTCATCGTCGCCACTAGTAATAACCCACAATCATCCGTTTGGAATTCATTCATGTGAAAGCTATCTTTTGACCGTCCCGTGGGGGGAATTTCTCCAAAAGAATTCACAAATAAATAAATCATGGAGGTCAAAATTAATTCAATTTTATTATCCGGAATAAAATTGTCAATTAATTATTCGAACATACTTAGTAATTTTGAAGGTGAGATTTTTCATTTGGGCAATTCTCAACAAATTAAATAAAGCATAAGAAAGCACAAATAAATCAAGCAAAACAGAAAAATAAACATATTGGGCACAAATTATCCAATTGTCATGGTTTGATTTTTCTTGGCTTGATTTTGAAGAAACCCCATCTCGAATTTCTCCCACTCGATCGTCTCGAAAAATACTTCGTTTCGAAACGCCACACCTGTGGCTTCAAGAACCGGATGCACGCACGCTGATCCGGCCCGCTTGGCCTGCATAACCTCGGCAACCTTAGCACCGCCCGGCGGTCAAGGCCCGCGATGCCTCGGTAAACCAACAGCGATCCTCGGCGAGCATCGCGTATCGTATCCGTAGCATATCAGATTCCGTCATTCAGCGTCGCCCAGCGCCCGCCCGCGACCTCGGCGGCGCCGGCCGTCTGCCTGCTGCCGGCCCGCGCCGCGGTGCAGCGTCGCGCTTTATGCCCGCCCATGGCGGCCGTTTTCATTGTTCTCGCTGCCGCCGCCTTCCTCGCCTCGCTCTCTCCCATGCGTGCCAACGCGCCGCCTCCGCCACGCCTGTTCGATTTTATCCTTTAATTCTTCGTCTCGTCCTCGTTTTTCGATCCTAAGTATAATTTATTTACAAAAAATAAATAAACCTAGATCTAGACTAGTCTATTACATTGATCAAATCAAACAAATTCTAATCTACTCGTGGATTTTCTCACGAGGCAAAACGAATACGAACGAATCGAATTAAAAAACACAGTTTATATGCATGCATAAACACATAAAATTCCATGACAATTGGATACCTGCAAAAAAGATCTAGCAATTCTACTATCCAATTTCAAATTTAATGCCAACGAATTAAATTACAATTTAAAAATTCAGAGCCCGAAACCGTGGCTCTGATACCAGTTGTTGGGGAATAAGTTGCACAGATCTATTCGGGGTGAATATTTAAATACAAATTTAATTCTTTAATTATTACTAGCGTGAATTAATCCTATATTAATTCAAATAATAATCCAACAACATATCATGCATATAAAAATTCACGTAAAACCTACGCATGCGGAATTCTAAGAGTTTACGTGAACGTACCTCTTGGGATGGCAACGGTGTGGCTGAATAGACTAACCGTAAGGACTTCCCAAGTATTCCCTTAGCCCTCGTTCGACTATCCGGTGGAAGGATTCTTGTGAACGATTTAACAAAAGGAAAATAAAATATGTTGCACCACCTTTGTGGATTTACTAATTTTTTCAGCACATGGAATTGTACTTAGGAATGAAAGAATCATCCCCTATTTATAGAGACAAGGTTGGTCGAAAATTTTGTGATAAAACAATGTGGGAAAATCTTTTCTTGATCTCCAAGAAATCTTGAATATATCTCCTATATTCTTTTTCCCATAATTATAATATTCCACAAAAATCCCACCTACTCTATATGTATGGAATTTTCGAAAATAATGGCTTGCAAGAAACCAAGATTTGGATCTTCTTGAATTTATGAGATATTCTTGTATTTCAAGAAATACATATCTTCCATAATATCTTTTCAAGAAAATCAAGAAAATCTTTCTTGCCCTTTATTTTCTAATTTTTCGAAAATCTCCTTATAGATACCCAAGTGGGAGATTTCTTGAATTTAATGAGATAATCTTGTATTCCAAGAATACATATCTTCATTCCATAACAAAATTCAAAGAAAATCTTTCTCCCAATTTTATCTATAAATTTCGAAATATTTCATGGAAAAATAAGCAACAATATTTATTTTATTTTAATCACCTTTTCAGTTAATGGACTATATGTTGGGCTACTCAGGGGGCCTTTAGGAGAATTAAGATTGGACCTTCTAATGGACCTTGAATATCTAATATTGAGCCACAATATAATTCAAGCCCATAAATATTAATTAATCCCACTACATAATTAATATTGCACTATCCATCTTAACCCATATTATAGTCAATATGGCTCCCGGTCATTATTTCCCGTGTTTAAGATTATCTAGCCCATTAATTAATTCAAGCCACTGAAATAGCTTTCCGTTAATTAATATCTTTTGTCCTTGGTCAAGGAACGGTTCAACATTATTATCCATACCGGAAACTAATTCCACTTGCAAGATTTGGTATGATAAAGCTTATGAACCTCCCAAGGGGGAAAAGCGAACAAGCGTACTTGCACACGATTCTTCGTATTAAATCTTAGCAATCACATGTGACTAATAATATTGCCCAAGATAAAAAGTATTGAATCTCATTGATTCGCTACCCATGATAAGTCAAAGCAATAGTTACCAATCCCACGTTATCCTATTTAAGGGACAAAGATTAAGAAATAACGAACCATAGAGGTCTAATTCTTCCTTGTTCAGTTCTAAAGAATTTATCCTCCTGTAGGTCCTATTCAGTGCATCAGTCATGCACTAGTGTAATCTCTTGGTCAAGACAAGCCAATCTGAGCCTTACACTTCAACCTTTCACGATGGATTGTTCATTTACATCTAGGTCGTGAATGGCGTACTTTTAGTTATAAGGGACTGTTAATTTAATCTTCTGTGATCTGGTATCACTAAATTAACTACAATGTAACACGTACGATTTATTGAACAGTTATGCAGTAAATATATGTAACATTCGATAATATTTAAAGCATCAGTGATAAACAATTTATTTCAGTAAATAAGTCCAAAATTCAGTTTTGATTATACAAAGTAAAAACATATTTTCCAGTATAATCCCAACAATATATGCATATCAATCTTATACCTAAGTAATAACCATGATTAAATACAAAATTATTATTTCGCTTTGAATGAGCCTCGTGGGGAGGGTCATCGTCGCCACTAATAATAATCCACAATCATCCGTTTTGAATTCATTCATTTGAAAGCTATCTTTTGGCCGTCCCGTGGGGGAAATTTCTCCAAAAGAATTCACAAATAAATAAATCATGGAGGTCAAAATTAATTAAATTTTATTATCCAGAATAAAATTATCAATTAATTATTTAAAACATACTTAGTAATTTTCGAAAGTGAGATTTTTCCAAAACAATTTCTCATGCATCGCATATTCAAACATAATTAAATAAGCACGAAAAATAAAGCAAACATCAAAACAAAAAAAATATTAAACACATTGGGCACATATATTCAATTGTCACAGTTAATTTTGTCATGTCTTGATCTTGAGAAATTTTCTTCATAGCCTTCATCGTTCGTCTCGAAAAGCTCCCACTCGTCCGCAACATTTTCTTTAGAATGTCCTCCGTATAGGTCCGAACGACGTCTGACATTGGGTAGCTCATGGCCCGGATTACGATCCTGCGTCGCCGCGCACACACCGTGTTCAATTCAATCCGCCATCCCCCCCATCGTTCGGCTTTCTCGGCGGTCGCGGATGGATCTGTAGCAGCGCCCGTCGCTCTGCGACTCTTGCTCGACAGTACAGTGGTTGATTGTATGCGTGCCCACATCGCCCCACCTACGTCGCTCGGCATCTCTCGGCGAGCACCACAGATCTACGGCGTCGCCCGCCCGCTTCTTCCCCAGCGTCGCCCTCGGCCACCTCACCCTTGCCAGCGTGCTGCCGTGCGGCGTCGATCTAACTTCCATTTGTTTGGCGATCGTGCGTTCGCGTATGCCCGTCGGCCCAAGTTCTGCGGCCTTCGGCCACTCTGGGCTTCGCCCGCGTCAGGCGCGCCTCTCGGCCGACCCTCATTCTTGACCGCCCTTGCGCACCTCATGCTTTGGCTCGCGTACGCCCAGGCACTTGGTCGCCCGTTTTTAATTCTTCGTCTTCGTTCTCGATCCGGTTACAATTTATTTACAAAAAATAAATAAACCTAGATCTAGACTAGCCTATTACATTGATCAAATCAAACAAATCCTAATCTACTCGTGGATTTTCTCACGAGGCAAAACAAATTCGAACGAATCGAATTAAAAACTACAATTCATATGCATGCATAAATAAACATTCATCAAATACCATGACAATTGGATACCTGCAAAAAGGATCTAGCAATTCTACTATCCAATTTCAAATTTAATGACCACCGAATTAAATTACAATTTAAAATTCAGAGCCCGAAACCGAGGCTCTGATACCAGTTGTTGGGGAATTGATTGCCCAGATCTATTCGAGATGAATATTTAAATACAAATTTAAATCTCACAATTATTACTAGCATGAATTAATCCTATATAAATTCAAATAATAATTCAACAACAAATCATGCATACAAATTCGTCACATAAATCCTACGCATGCGGAATTGCATGGAGTTTACGTGAACTAACCTCTCGGAGTGACAACCGTTGAGAAGATGGATCTCGTTCACACGAACACACCAAATGACCTTCTCAAGTATTCCCTCGTCCTTGTCCAACAATCCGGTGGTAGGATGCTCGCGAACAATTAACAAAAGGGAAAAATAAAATTATGTTGCACCACCTTTTTGGATTTCTAATTTTTCCAACACATGGAATTGCATTAGGGATGGAGAATTCATCCCCTATTTAATACTAGGTGGTGAAAGATTTTTGCCCTAGGAATAAGATGGAAAAATCTTTTTCTTGCTCTCCAAGAAATTTTGAATATATCCAGTATATTCTTTTCTCCATAATTAAAATATTCCCACAAAAACCCCACCTCTTTATATTAAGGGGATTTTCGAAAATCTCAATTAAATAGGGAAGAAATAGGATCTTTGACTTTTCTTGAATTTATGGGATAATCTTGTATTCCAAGAATACATATTCCATAAAATCTTTCCAAAAAAATCAAGAAAATCTTTTCTCTTTATTCCTTTAATTTTTTCAAAAATTTTGGAAAAATATGCAACAATAGTTTATTTTATTTTAAACATCTTTTTCGGTTATTGGACTTTATCTTTGGGCTACTTGAGGGGCCTTTAGGAGAATTAAGATTGGACCTTCCAATGGATCTTGAATTTCCAATATTGAGCCACAATATTATTCAAGCCCATAAATATTAATTAATCCCACTACATAATTAATATTGCACTATCCATCTTAACCCACATTACTGTTAGTATGGCTCCCGATTATTATTTCCCGTGTTTAAGATTATCCAGTCCATTAATTAATTTAGGCCACTGAAATAGCTTCATATTAATTAACATCTTTTTCCTTGGTCAAGGAACGACTCAACATTATTATCCATACCGGAAACTAATTCCACTTGCAAGATTTGGTATGATAAATCTTCTGAGCCTCCCAATGGGACAAATCAAACAAGGCGCACTTGCACACGTTTCACCGTATTAAATCTTAGCAATCGTCGTGTAACCAATAACATTGCCCAAGATACAAGGTATTGAATCTCACTAATTCTCTTCCCATAATAAGTCAAAGCAATGGTTAGTGATTCCACACGATCCTATTTAAGGGAAGGAGGTTAAGAAATAATGAACCACTGAGGTCTAATTCTTCTATATTCAATACTAAAGAATTTATCCTCCTGTAGGTCCCATTCAGTGCATCATAATGCACTAGTGCAATCTCTTGGTCAAGACAAACCAATCATAGCCTTACACTTCAACCTTTCACGATGGTTTGTTCATTTCCATCTGGGTTGTGAATTCTGTACTTTTAGTTACAAGGGACTGTTAATTTAATCTTCTGTGATCTGGTATCACTAAATTAACTACAATGTAACACGTACTATTTATTGAACAATTATGCAGTAAATATATGTAACATTCAATGATATTTAAAGCATCAGTGATAAATAATTTATTTCAGCAAATAAGACAGAAATTAAGTTTGGTTATACAAAGTAGAAACATATTTTCCAGTATAACCCCAACAGTACTGACTTTTCATTAAATGAGGACGCGAGACTCATGTATTAAATGCATTAATTACGTGTTTTTAAATCCAAAAGTTGTGGTCTACATTTTCCTTGACCGCACGATTTTCACTTTTAAAAACCGCCTCATTTCCACCGTTGATTATGATTAGACGTTGTTTTGGTTCCCGAATTCGAAAAATGTGTTGGAATATGAAGGCACGTAAACATGTAATACATGCGCAGCGGAAATAAATAGTTCACCAACAACGAACACACAATTGCATAATTGAGTACATATAAACATAAAGAGAAACCTTACAGCAGATCAAAGGCAGATTTCTCAACTATGGTATCCATGTAATCCCTGTGAACAGATTTGTAAGGATTTGCCAGTCAATAATGAATCTAGATTTTACGGAGAATCAGAACTCTTGTTATTTCTGTAGTCAATAATGAATCTCAGGGTGTCATATTTATAGGGAAAGACTAGCCTAAGATTTAAGCTATCTTTTAGTTAGGAGGATAACTCCTAATCCTGTTGAAGCATATCTCAAAGATATGTTTTTCCCTACATATATTTTCCTACAATAATATTTCATAATATTATTTTGGGATTCTTATTTAATTAAATCTAATTTAATTAAATAATAATAATAATAATTAATTCCAAATTAATATATTATTAATTCTCCATAAATTAAATATTAAATCCAATTTAATACTTAATCAACTAACTCTAATCCGTACACGGGAGTTACTTGTTGTGTGACCCATAGGCCCTCATATATCGAGCGATTAATCAAACTAATGGTCTTAATTGAACTCTAGACAATAAATCAGACATTCTCAATATATGAGGTACGTTGCGAGAAACATGCAACTACCTGTAACTGAAACATGAGCTATTACGAATTCCTCCTTTCATTCGCGAATACTCGATTAAGTCTTGAACATGATGAAGTGTTTATTCAAATAACTTAATCAATTTATCTCTAATCACTAATTGATCATGTATGTCACACTTAGCCACAAAGTCTAAGTTGACGTGCATCGGCCGATGACTTTGATCCAATTATGATGAGAAGATGAGTATTCTCTCTAAATCCACATTGAGGAATGAATCCTATTCTTGGCTCAACTACCACACACATGCACTTCGTGATGAATCCAATCCAAGCCATATCTACCTATAGACGGGTGCAAGCGTCGGTCATGGTCAAAGTTCATCATCCCACACATGTCGTGCGTATTGACCTTAAGTCAAAGGAGTATCACATCGCTCCCACTAACCAAGACACCTGTAGACACATATAGTGGAAATACTTCAAACGATTTCTCGGATGGGTATACCAATACCCTCTATGGTATTTGTGCATCCATCATGAGATACCTAGTATCTCGTAGTAAGTGAAATCTTACTACACTCTCTAAGAGTATGATGCAGATCGCACACCAATCTCCATTGCATCATCAATATCCCATTCTTGATGATCCTTGATTGGGGCTATTTGAGAATCATACTTAAGTCATCTGAGTTCTCACAACCTCAATGACAACAATGAGTCATGGGAACACTTGTATGAATAAATGCAAACAATCAAACATAATATTCAAACAAGTGTATTGCCATACATTAATATTAAATGAACTATAATATTAAATCAAACTAAATATCATCGAGTATTATGTCCTTACAATAGATTGTCTTTAGGACACTAACACTAACAATCTCCCACTTGGACTAGAGTCAATCACCTACATGTCTAACCCCTAGACCATCAAATGTCTAGTGTGTACATGAACACTCAGTGTTTTGGTGAAAGGGTCTGCCAAATTAAATATGTGGGAATACATTTTAATTATATTTCTCCTATCCTTATGATCTCTCGGATCAAATGATAAGTCTGGGTACATGCTCGTTTATGCTTGTTGATCTCGGTTCCTTTGCTTGCTTAATCGCACCAACGTTATCTCAATAAAATTTTATTAGACAACTGGCACTCGAAACTACCCCTTGTTCTCTCAAGAACTATAAAATCCAGACAGCCTCCTTGAGGCTTCTGATACAACAATGTACTCAACTTCGATTGTTGAATCTGCGGTCCTTTTGCTTGGAAATATTCCAACTGATCGCCTCATTTTTTAGAGTGAAACGTAACCTGACTGTGATTTGTAATCATCATAGTCGGATTGGAAACTTGCGTCAGCATAACCAGCCACTACTGGTTCTAACTGTCCACTATAGACAAGGAAACATTATTTAGTTCGTCTAAGATACTTCAGAATGGTCTTGACAACAATCCAGTGAGACTCACCCGGATTCTGTTGGTATCTATCAGTGATGTTGATAGCGTAGGCCACGTTTGGCCTAGTGCAAGTCATGGCATACATGATTGACCCATTTGAATATGCATATGGGACATATTTCATGTGCTTGATATCAACTTCAACAGAAGGACAATCCTTCTTTGACAGCTTTATCCCATGATTTGCCAGTAGAGATCCTCTCTTAGAGTTCTCTATCGCAAAACGCTTCAACACCTTGTCTACATAGGTGGACTGTGACAACCTCAACATCCTCTTGGATCTATCCCTTTGGATCTTGATCCCTAAGATGTAGCAGCCTTCACAAAGATCCTTCACCATGAAGGTCTCCGATAACTAATCTTCAATGAACTGCATTAATGGGATATTGTTTCTCAAAATCAATGTGTCATTGACATACACGATTATGAAAATAATATTCTTCCCGTTGTGTTTACAATAAACACAAGGATATTCCGAATTTCTGATGAAGTCAAAAGACTTGATAGCTTCATCAAATCGGATATTCCAACTCCTAGGAGCTTGCTTCAATCCATAGATAAATCTCTTTAGCTTGCATACTAGATTAGAATTTGACTTAGATATAAAACCTTTCCGGTTGAGTCATAAACACTTCCTTATCAATGTTTCCATTGAGGAAAGTTGTTTTGACATCCATCTGTCAAATCTCATAATCACAGTGTACTGCTATCGCAAGTAAAATTCGAATGGACTTGATCTTTGCAACTGGTGAGAAGGTCTCATCATAGTTAATGCCTCCGCATTGACTATAACCCTTCGCCACCAACCTTGCTTTGTAGGTTTGTACTTTGTCATTTGCATTGGTCTCTTACTTGAAGACCCATTTGCAACATATGGGTTTAACCCATTTAGGCAACTCAACTAAGTCCTAGACTTGATTGGTGTACATCGAGTCCATCTCGGATTTCATGGCTTCATGCCACTTCCCTGAATCAATATCTGATATTGCTTCAGAATAAGTATAGGGATCGTCCTTATCCGGTATGTCCACATTATCTAGTTCCTCCAAGAGGTAACCATATCTAATGGGCGGATTACGATTCCTAATTGACTTACAGAGATGTGGTTGTGCAGGCTGTACATTGTGATCGTGAAAATTTTGTGGTGCATCGATTTCATCAATGTCCGGAGAGTCTTCAAGAGTTACACTTGCATATGCCTCTTGGGTGGGAGTTTGAACTATGTTGTTCTCATTCAGCCCACTTGGAGGTTCTTGCACTGGCAAGCATACTCCAATTACGCTCCCACTGGCTGAAAGACGATCACCTAGTGAAAGACTCCCACGGTGAAAGTCGCTGAATGCTCCTTATCATGTTGCTTTGACAAGATATCAGTCTCTTTGTTAATTTGTGGTTCTTGAATTTCTTCAAGTTCTATTAGCTTACGACCTTGTTCCTTAAAGACATAGTCTTCTTTGAGGAACTTGGTCTGCCTAGGAACAATCACTGATTGTTTCTCAGGTAGATAGAAATAATATCTTTTAGTTTCCTTAGGATATCCCACAAAGTTACCCTTTTCACCTTTGGATTCCAACTTGTCGGTAAGCATCCTTTTTCACAATCACGGGGCAACCCCATGTTTGATATGTGTAAGAGTTGGCTTCTTGCCACACCATGGTTCATATGGTGTATGCTCAACCGATCTAGATAGAATCCTATCCAGAATGTAAATTGAGGTTTGTAACGCGTATCCCCGTAGGAATGTCGGAAGAGAGGAAAAACTCATCTTGGACCTTACCATGTCTAACAGGGTTCGGTTTCTCCTTTCGGACACACCGTTCATCTGAGGTGTTTCGGGAGGAGTCCATTGTGACTGGATTCCATGTAACTTCAAGTAATCAATGAATTCATGGCTAAGGTATTCACCTCCTCGATCCGATCAAAGAGTTTTAATACTCTTACCAAGTTGCTTCTCTACTTCAACCTTAAACTCTTTAAATTTCTCAAAAGATTCGGACTTGTGTTACATAAGATGCACGTATCCTTATCTTGAAAAATCATCAATGAAAGTGATGAAGTATCCAAAGTGACCCCTAGCTAGAGTGGGCAATGATCCACAAACATCGTTGTAGATAAACTCTAGAACTTCTTTTGCATGCACCCCTTTCCCAGAAAAGAGTTCATTGATCATCTTGCCCATGAGATAGGATTCACAATCTCCATAAGACTCACTGTCGAATGGGGTTAAGTAGTCTAACTTTCTTAACCTTGCAATTCTCATCTCGTTTACATGATCAAGTTCTACAATGCCATAAGTAAGTCGGGTTTTCATGATTGCTAAGTTTGAGCCTTTATTTTGTATATTAAGAACATCATATCCATAATACAACAAATATATGTTGCGAGTAATAGAAAGAACTAGATGATTATCATTAAGTTCTAATCTAAAACCAAAGGGTAAGTCTAACACATAAGTCCTCACATGTTCAGGAGCAACTCTTGCTCCGTTCCCATGTATAAGACGACTTCACCCGCCCTATCTATCCTATGACATATGAGCTCTTTCACATTAGTGCAAATGTGAGAGCCACATCAGGTATCCAATACCAAGCAGTTAGCGCTATTAGTGGACATGTTTATCTTAATAACAAACATACATGTTCTAGTGTTAGAAGCACCTAGTGTCTTCTTTTCAGCAACCAAAACCTTACAGTCCTTCTTCCGGTGCCTTCTTCTACTTACAGTAGAGGCACACATCCTTGTTTACCCGCTCCTTCTTTTGAACACCATCTCGGTGATAATGAACTCAAAAGTCTTGAGCACGTTGTGAAGTTCAGGCATGGTCACATCCGTCTTATTCATATTGTTCACAATGAAGTTGAAATATGAATCGGGAGCGACTTGAGGATAGCATAAATGGAAACGTTGGCCTTTTAGCTCAATGCCTAAATTACCAGATTTCTCAATTAAGTCTATCATCATTAGCACATGAAGTGAAATCTTCCTTTCTTTAGCTAACCGACATCTGAACAGATCTCTTATCACTTCATGAATCTCAGAATGAGATTCAGAATCAAAAAGATCCTTCAGATGCTTGAGCATCTAGAAGGGACCCATTTTTCTCACATTGCTATGTATATCGGAAGTCATGCCGAGCAACATCACGCACTGAGCCTGGGAAGCATCCTCTACGTCAAACGTGGCTGTCTCAGAGTACCAGCTTTTAAGGGTAACCGGGATATACGTGTCCAACACGTACTCAATCTTTTCTTGCCTTAGCACCAAACACATGTTTCGGTGCCAGTCCAGAAAATTTGGCCTAGCCAATTTTGTTTGTTTCCAAAGCACATCTCAATAACAGTTATACATTTCAACTAACCAAGAGAAATAAAATAAAACGGGAATTAAACACATAATTCCTATGATCAATATTCAGCAATCAAAATAAACATGGCCTTTCTTTTGTATTTATTTTGTCTCCATTATTTTCACATACTCAACGACCTCATCGGAAGAGTACGAAATTATATCAAATATAAATTGTAATGGACTAGGATCCACATTCCTACTATCATGATCCCTGCTTTGGCTGAATATCACAATAGCATAACTGGTAGGTCTCCAAACCAATTGCAAAATTTGCAATTTCTAGTTGATTAAACCCAGTTTAATCGGATGTCCCTTAACTTTTGTTTCCCTGCTTTGGCTGAATAAACAAAGTTAAGTTGGTTTACAACCATCAAGAGGCGACACTACGTGTCCCTATAAAAGTCCCGTTGAATGTAGATCCGAGCAAAAGACTTTGGTCTTAAATACCCATTGGAACAAAATTCCCGGTTTACTTTTAATTTTGATGGGAGACATCTTTTCAATTTAATGAAAAACCATATTTTAGTGAGGATTATTTTTAAAGACGGGTTATTAATTGCTTAATCGAGATCCAACATGTTAATCTATATCACATTTGAGCAATTATTGGGTGCCGCCTACCCAAACATGATATTATACGGACTAACACTTATATGGGCGCCGTCTACCGAAATAATTAATACGGTCCGACAGTTATTGGGCACCACCTACCCAAACAGTTATAAAAAAAACTATAAAGCGTTTAACGAATTAAATTATAAAACAGTTAAATAGTGGGATTTAATAATTCCTTTTAAATCGAATTTCAAAATCCAATTTTTAATTCCTTTTAAATTATTAAATAAAATTAATCTAATTAATTTTTGAATAAAAGTCCAACTTTTATTACTATCTTAAAATTAATCCAATTAGATTTTAATTAGATTTATTTATTTATTTTACGAGGGCTCGTGTATAAATTCTAGAATTGCACGGAATGGTCTGTCCTAACACCAGTTTCGGCACAGTCCTTCCCCTCATCATCGCCCGGTTTCCAAAACTATTTTTACCATCAGGTCATCCAAATCAAACATCCCACAATGCACCAGTTTATAGAAATTATTCCAAAAATTGTTCCAATTATTATGGCTTAATCTGATTTCAATCTTATCAGTTCCAAACCAATCAAAGAAACCCAATAAGTTAATTCATCAGAATACACAGTTCATCAAAAAATTAATCCAAAACAGAATCAGACATGCATCGGTGCACAGAAGCGAGTCGTCGTCGCCGCCTTTGTGTGCGGGCGACTCGCCACCGCAAACGGAGTAATCGGTTGGGGTCGCCCCTTCGCTTAAATCGGTTCAAAATCAAGGTAACAAGATCGAATAAGTGGCGCGCCGCCACTGATTCGTCTCGATTCCGGTGGCGCGCCACCTAGAGTCGAATCAAAATGGACACAGGGGCCAAGTTTTGAAGAGAATCATACGACAAAGGGTGAATCGAGCCGAATCGGTGGTGAACCACCACGTTTCGACAGGATTCGGAGGGGCACTGCCGGGAAAAGAGGCGAGACCGTAGGAGTCGAAATTAATCGCATGAGCAAAATGTCGGAAATTGAAAGGGGGTGAGCACGCTGGCCGACGCGAGCCGGACCCGAGGTCATCGGGCTCAAGCACCGCCGCCAGGCCCACGCCACCGATGACTTTCAAAGAAGAAATGACGGAAAGTTTCTCCCTAAGAAACCCTAGTGGTTATTCTGAGGACGAAGATGAAAGGAGCCGGTTTAAATAAATAAGTGTGGGGTGCGTCTCATCTAATGAGCGTGCCCCATTTATTAGTATAAGTTCATTATATGGTGCGGCCAACACCGTGCATCGCACCTATTGATTTATAAAAAAAAAATTAATTTTATAAATCTAAACTTATGAAATTAATCAAAGAGCCTGAAGCTCTGATACCACTGTTGGAATATGGAGGCACGTAAACACGTAATACATGCGCAGCGGAAATAAATAATTCGCAACCAACAAACACACAATTGCATAATTGAGTACATATAAACATAAAGAGAAACCTTACAACAGATTTCTCAACTATGGTATCCACGTAATCCCCGTAAATAGATTTGCAAGGATTTGTCAATGTTGAATCTGAGACGGAATTTGCTAGGAAAATTTCTAATATAAATTTTACGGAGAATCAGAACTCTTGTTATTTCTGTAGTCAATAATGAATCACAGGGTGTCATATTTATAGGGAAAGACTAGCCTAAGATTTAAGCTATCTTTTAGTTAGGAGGATAACTCCTAATCTTGTTGAAGCATATCTCAAAGATATGTTTTTCCCTACATATATTTTCCTACAATAATATTCTATAATATTATTTTGGGATTCTTATTTAATTAAATCTAATTTAATTAAATAATAATAATAATAATTAATTCCAAATTAATATATTATTAATTCTCCATAAATTAAATATTAAATCCAATTTAATACTTAATCAACCAACTCTAATCCGTACACGGGAGTTACTTGTTGTGTGACCCATAGGCCCTCATATATCGAGCGATTAGTCAAACTAACGGTCTTAATTGAACCCTAGATAATAAATCAGACATTCTCAATATATGAGGTACGTTGCGAGAAACGTGCAACTACCTATAACTGAAACATGGGTTATTACGATTTCCTCCTTTCATTCGCGAATACTTGATTAAGTCTTGAACATGATGAAGTGTCTATTCAAATAACTTAATCAATTTATCTCTAATCACTAATTGATCATGTATGTCACACTTAGCCACAAAGTCTAAGTTGACGTGCATCGGTCGATGACTTTGATCCAATTATGATGAGAAGATGAGTATTCTCTTTAAATCCACATTGAGGAATGAATCCTATTCTTGGCTCAACTACCACGCACATGCACTTCATGATGAACCCAATCCAAGCCATATCTACCCATAGACGGGTGCAAGCGTCGGTCATGGTCAAAGTTCATCATCCCACACATGTCGTGCGTATTGACCTCAAGTCAAAGGAGTATCGCATCGCTCCCACTAACCGAGACACCCGTAGACACATATAGTGGAAATACATCAAACAGTTTCTCGGATGGGTATACCAATACCCTCTAAGGTATTTGTGCATCCATCGTGAGATACCTAGTATCTCGTAGTAAGTGAGATCTTACTACACTCTCTAAGAGTATGATGCAGATCGCACACCAATCTCCATTGCATCATCAATATCCCATTCTTTATGATCCTTGATCGGGGCTATTTGAGAATCATGCTTAAGTCATCTGAGTTCTCACAACCTCAATCACAACAATGACTCATGGAAACACTTGTATGAATAAATGCAAACAATCAAACATAATATTCAAACAAGTGTATTGCCATACATTAATATTAAATGAACTATAATATTAAATCAAACTGAATATCATCGAGTATTATGTCCTTACAATAGATTGTCTCTAGGACACTAACACTGACAAAATGATTATGTTTTTCCCTCTCGTTTAAAACCCCAAAACTTCCTAACACTTCATCACTTTCACGATTCACTCTGCAACTTTCTATCTAAAAATCCTCTACAAACATTCTTGCATTTATTCGAAAACAATACCAAAAATCCTTTCAAATCATCTGGTTATTGAACCTGGTAATTGTCTTAGGGTTTATATTTCATTTTATATGATTAAGACTGTGTGTACATTTTCGCTTATTTCATCCAAATCTAATATCAATTTTTCGTAGAAATGGCACCAAAGGCAAAATAAGTTGCAGAGACTACACATTCTTCATCACAAGCTGCACCGAAACCCGAGGATCCAATCTTTCGGAACTTCGCTGATGAAGTCATTGAGGAACGTTGCGACGACTTCCGAACAACCACAGATCCCGAATCTCTGGAGATTTTAAAGCTTTTGAAAGATTGTGGTCTTAAAACCTATTGTTCAGCTAGTGCTGATTCTATAATTTTGGATGGCTCTCTTGAATTTCTTTACAATTTGAGAGACCATGAGGGTGTGTTGTACTCGGAGGTACAAGGCAAACATCTGGAGATTACCGACGAAGATCTGCACAGGATTTTCCTCCTTCCGGCACCGGTAGATGGAATTATGCCCGATTTATACCGTGCCGAAGAGGACAGCGCAATCATAAAATACCTTCTCCATCCTGCTGATTCTCACCACACTAAGGGTTTCAAGAAACCAATGCTTAAACGAAAATACCGCCTTCTATTTGACATTGTGAAGAAGGTAATTGCTGGTATAACCTACAGTTTGGATGCGGTTACACAAGATAAGGCTCAGATCATGTCAGCCATTATTGATAAAGCAAACATCAATTGGCTTGAATTTCTGAAGAGAAGGTTGCTGGAGGAGTCAACAAAATTTGTGGAAGAAGGAGGCAAAATTGTCCTCAGTGCAAAGATCACTATGCTGCATAAGGTTTACTTGATTCTGATCGACATGATGAAGGACCGAGAATGGAGTGAGGATGAGATGATCCCGTATGTTCTTGCTTACAAGAAAATGCTGCTTGATGACAAGCCAATTCCTAGTCTTGCTGATGATGATGACGAGATTGCTGTTAAACCAGCCACGTAAGTCAGGAAGAATGGAACAACAGGGTCAGAAGAGGAAGACTGTTGCTCGTAAGCTAGAGAAAGGGATTATTCTGAAGGAACCAGCTCAAGTAGCTGCGAAAAGAACGAAGTCTGCACCAAGTGCTCTGGTTGCTGGTAAAGGGAAGAAGAGAGAATTGAAACGGGTGGATGAACCGTCTGATTCGGACGATGATATTCCACTCAGCAAATTGCCCCCGAGAGGACCTGGTCAAGCTTCGAACGCTACTCCTCATGCTCCTGCCCAAGCTGAGGCACGGCAAACGACTGTTCCAGTTTCAACTGATAAACCACCTTCTCATGAATCTGTTCATCCTGCCATCTCTGATCCTGATCCATTAACTCTGGTACCATTCTCTCCATCATCTTCTCCAGAATCTGAACCAGAAATCCTTTCCTTCACAGAAAAGATCATCAGAAGGAGGCTAGAGAGAATGCTGGAAGACAGATATCCTAAACTGTCTATCAAACAAGATGCCAAAGTTGTAGTTCTCGATGTGCTCACCTGGAGGGACATCAGATTAGAGAAGTTCGAAGACTTTGGAATTGTCCTTGAGCAGAAAGGTGGCATTCGTCCCTTTCTAGACTATGAATTGCAGATGAGGAAGTTGGCTAAAGTTGACACAGCTACTGATCTCCTTTCTGATGATGATATGGCCGGTCTTATCACAAGACAATTGGGGATGCCAGACACTCCAATGCATAGGGAACTTACTCACAAAATGGTCAGATACAGTCGAACCATACAGCAGATGAAGATGGTAGATGAAGAGATCAGTTCTGGAGGACCAATTCTGGTGGAAGAATTATTTGAGCAAATGGCGGACACTGAACAGACTGCGAAAGAGATGAGGATTGTGGAGGAGCCTGAAGAGTCTGAAGGGGCTGCCAATGAAGCTGGTGTGGGAGATGCGACGAAGTCCCCGTCAACCGAGGCACAATCAGCCGAGCATGTCATAGATCTATCTGCTGGAGGGAGTCAGGCTGAGGAAATGGAGGTCGAAGGCCCCTCGACATCAACAGATCAGGTTATGCAGATTCTCCAAACTTCTCCATCTTTTGAAGAGAATTTCATGAGGTACATCAAGAACACATTTCGTGTGAACATGGCAAATATGTTCAGGGATGATGTGAGCTTTTTCGTTCCAAAGAAAATTAAGACAACAACCCGTACTGAAAGGGAAAATGTATCCAAGCACTGTATGCGTATGAGTGAAGATTTAAGGGATACTACTACTGATAAAATGCTGGAAATGACTAAGCAAATGGCCGCGATTGAAGAAAGCATAAATCAGCAATTCACATTGATGATGAACGAACAGATGACCAAGATAACCAAACTACAAGATGAGCTGAATACTGCGACCAAAAGGGTAAATTCTTCTGCTAATAAACTTGATGGAATGTTCGACAAGATCAGCTCTATCGTGGATAAAGCTCAAGAATCTATGCTGGAAACTGTTGAACAAGCTCAACCTGATACTGGTATTGAGTCTCCTGCCCTCAAGAATCTTCAACAAGATCTTACAACGAAGATTGGCAACCTCAGTTCTGAGCTAAAAGCTCTTTTTGAGGGAACCAAAAAGGGGGAAGAGGAGAAGGATGCTGAGGTTCAGGGTAGGCTGAATCAAGTAGAAAATTTTGTAGCTGGCATACAAATCCCTCTTGAGAAGAAACGTCTGAAGAAAGATGCTCAGAAAGTTGCAGAATTGGAACAGGCAGAAGTTATTTCTTCTTCTACTGAGTCAGAAGAACATGCCAAGAAGGGCAAGAAATCAGCCGCTCCAAAGAAAAAGACATCAGAACTGCTTGTCAAAAAGAAAGCTGAGGAACAGAAGAAGGCAGATTCAGAAAGACAGCAAAGGCTAGAAGAAGAAGCACGATTAGATAAAGCCTACAAGCAAAAGAAGAAGAAATGACTTGTTGCTAGAGGTGGTGAAGGCTCGCATTTCGTTGAGCCTATTCTGGATGCTGATGTGGAGTTGATTATAAGACCTGATAAGAACATGGTCAAACAATGGAAGCTGATCAAAGGCGAATGGTACATATCAGCATATATAAATCAAGTTATTCCAACCAATGAAGACAAGAATGAGATATTCAGAGACTGATTGAGTAACAAACACCCTGTTTTCTATGACAATGTTATAAGAGAAGCGAAGAAACTGAGCTGCATACCAGTTGCACCAGATATTGAAGTCATGGATTACAAGAAGACTCCAGATGGGAAACTGGACAAGATTGCCTTTAATGCAACTCTCTACAAATGCCTAGCTCAAGACGACATTATTGATGACGGCAAGGCTGCAGAAATCAAGGCAAGACTTTTCGACTTGTGTGTTTTTCCCTTGGAAGAGAGATATTAAGTATTCAGAAGACTCCTGTAAGATCAGAATAGGATATTTTCATTATGTACTTGTACTGCTACATCTTATTAATGAAATATTTTATTTTTCTGATCTTAAGACAAACTATCATTGTCTTCTGATTTACTGTCTCTTTTACTTAATTGTTTAACTTATGTTCAACATCCTTTCTGATTAATAAATTGGTTCCATCAAAAAGGGGGAAATTGTTGGGAAATTTGTAGTTTTGATGGAAGTTCCAAAAAAGATGTAATAGGATCAGTCGAATCTGTTAGTCGACTAATGAATTGTTGGGAGATCAGCTGAACATGTTAGACAACTGATGTATTAGAATAGGTCACATATTGAGGGGGAACTCAATATGTATAGGTTTAAATCAGAAGCGAAGATCAGAAAACCTTGTATACAAGGACATCAGCAGAGTCGATAGGTTGAAGCTAAGACAACCTTAACAGAAGACTCAAGATTACTGATCAGGTATAGCTAAGTCAGAAAAGTGATAAGCATATTTACTTATCAAAGACATACGATTGTCATCAGACCAGAAGAATACTACTGCTGGCTTTACAAGGTGCCGATTTAGTGTACTTGTTAGCCACTAAGAAATCGACACGTGTGTATGCATCTGACTATGCAGGATATGGCGTATCAGGCCAAACAACTAGAAAGGACAAAATTGCACGAAGACGACATGGCCTTCCTGAGCACGTCAAATCAAGCCTGTAAGCTACCTAAAAATAAACCAAAATTTGAATTGCTCTCCAACGGCTAGTTCGATTTCATGCCTATAAATATGGGATCAACCTTCATTCTAAGGTTACAAAAATTATACACAAGCTCAAGCAGATTTCCGCACGAAGAACACTAAAATGAAGATTATTTTCTAAGTGTTCATCCCATAAGTTCTTAGCTTTGAATATTCATCCTTTAGCTTTAGGCTACCCAGATACTAGGATAGTATTCCAGTTGGAACATTACAAATCTTATACCCAAACAAAAGTTAGGTTAAGTTTGTTATAGCAAGATTTCAGTCTAGGGTTTCTAGATATGATTTCTGGGATTGGTTGAGTGAGAACTCTTGAAACATCTGTTGGTTGTACTGTGTTGGACTAACACATTAAACCAAGTCCAGTTGGTTTTGTTGGTGCCCCGTCTGAAGGGAAGAGTGGACATAGGACAAGTTGTCTGAACCACTATAAATCTTGTGTAATTTATCTGCTTTACAGTTACACACTACTTGTTTAAATCAAAATGCATTTGCTTAGTCTGGATCAGATTTGCATCAAGCTACTGATATGATCATTGACTCTTTGTTATCTGATCAAAAACCAGATTACTAAGTATCTGATTTGAGAAATGATTTTTTCACACAGGTTAACTTATCTTCCGCACCATCAGTTAAACTGATAGACGCCTAACTGATCTGTCCTTTAGGCGATCAGTAAGTTGGATATCAGTCCGTACTGATTCACTCGCACTCCGATCAGGCAACTTGCTAATTCACACCTGATCTCACGAAAAGTTTTAGAAGTCTATTCACCCATTCCCTCTAGACTTCTACCCTCACTAACCTGTTCGGGACCTACAAATTTGTTTATTTTAATTTTTTCCTAACAGAAAGTATATACCATTTTTCTTTTTAACATAAAAGATAAATATATTAATCTAAGAACCGTCCATTTGGAGAAATTTACAATTCAACCACTAACGTTCTCTCATGCATTGAAAGACTTGTACTGAAAATACAAAGTGTATATCAAATTATAACAATTTAAAAGATCGTGTATTTAACAATTATCAATTTTAGCATATATTTTCTTATTTTAGATAATTCTAGAGCATATAATTTTTTTTTGTTTTAACAAATAATAATCATATTTTAAGTTAGTATTTATAAACATCATTCTATTTTCAAGTAAAGTACGGCTTACGTGGAAATTGAATTTTACACGCCTATAGTGCTCAAGCACAAAATATTAAAAAATAATGTAAAATACTAACTTGGTGATTTGCGCAAACATATAACTCGACGTATAGCACGTAAACCTTATTTTGCCAAAAAATGTGTAAACATATAATCCGACATCTGTTGGGATAACATTTGTCAGGATCTATCGGGATGACCTTATAAACACAAATTTAAATTAACAATTATTACTAGCATGAATTTACCTAAGTGAATTCAAATAATAATTTACGCCAACAACGACATGCAAATAAGATCACGTAAAAGGTCCTAGCATGCGGAATTTCTAGGAGTTTACGTAAACGTACCCGTTGGAGAGACGGTCTGAGACAGACAGGATCAGATAACAGCTACCAACCAAAAGTCATTCTCAAGTATTCCCAAGTCCTCGCTCACTAACCCAGATGGAAGGTACTCCGATGACCGATTTATAAAATAAAGGAAAAAATAAAATTGTTGCACCACCTTTGTGGATTTCTAATATTTCCAACACATGGAATAAGTGTGGGATGAATGGATTCATCCCCTATTTATAGGAGTAGGGTTCTAAATTTTGGAGTCCAAAATTAGGGTTTGGAAAGATCTTTTCTTGGTCTCAAAGAAATCTTGAATATACCAATATATTCTTCTTTCCATGTGTATTTTTCCACAAAAATCCCACACCCTTATTTATCCCAAATTTTCGAAAATTACAAGAGTATTTTCAAGATTGGATCTTTCTTGAATTTATGAGATATTCCTGTATTCCAAGAATACATATTTTTTTCCATAAAATCTTTCCAAGAAAATCATTATTCCCTTTCTTATACAAGATTTTCGAAAATCACTAATAAAGAGGCCAAGTGGGAGATTTTCTTGAATTTATGAGATAATCTTGTATTCCAAGAATACTTATATCCTTTCCATAAAATCTTTTCAAGAAAAATTCTTCTCCCTCTTTTCTTTATTAATTTCGAAAATTACAAAAATATTAGGCAACAAAATTTATTTTTATTTTAAGCACCTTTTATTTATTGGACTATAATTGGGCTACTTGAGGGGCCTTTAGGAGAATTAAGATGGACATTCCAATGGACTTCTGAATTCCATTATTGAGCCACAATATAATTCAGCTCATTAATATTAATTAATACCACTATATAATTAATATTGCACTATCTAATCTTAACCCATATTACGGTAATATGGCTCCCGGTCATTATTTTTCGTGTTTAAGATTATTTAGTCCACTAATTAATTAAGCCATTGAAAAGCTTTATATTAATTAATATATTTATCCTTGGAGTAAGGATAGCTCAACTTTATTATTCATACCGGAAAATTAATTCCACTTGCAAGATTTGATATGATAAAGTTTCCGAGCCCACCAAGGGGACCAATCACGCAAGACTTTGTAAGCACACAATTCTCTGTATTAATCTTAGCAACCGTTGTACAATTAATAATATTGCCCAAGATATAGGGTATCGAAGTCTCAATGATTCTCTTCCCATTTATAAGTCAAAATAATAATTACTAATCGCACACGGTCCTTATTAAGTGATAGAGATTAAGAAATCAACAACCACTGAGGTCTAACTCTTCATCCCTTAAGTCAGTGCAAATGAGTTTATCCTCTCTGCAGGTCTGCTTCAGCACATCGAATGCACTAGTGTAATCTCTTGGTCAAGACAAGCCAATCTGAGACTTACACATCAACTTCTACCAATAGACTGTTCGGGTTTATCTAGGTTGTGAAATCGCACTAGTTTACAAGGGACTGTTAACGTGATCTTTTGTGATCTGGTATCACCAAGCTAACTATAATGTAACATGTGTTATTATATGAACGGTTTGCAATAAGTATATATAACATTCAATCATATTTAAAGCAACAGTGATACATAATTTATTTCAGTAAATAAGTGTTTAATACATAGGTTATACCAAGTAAAAGCATACTTTCACGTATAACCCCAACAATCTCCCACTTATACTCAAAGTCTGCTTTTAAGTATACCACAACACGTCTAATGTATTATACAGTGACATCTAATGTTACCTACATCAACCTAATAATATATCTCCGACTTATACTCAAAGCAGATTGGCAATGCTCTTAACACCTATTCCTTCCACATATCTCTCGAATGTTAACAGAGGCAGACCCTTTGTGAATGGATCAGCTAGGTTGTCTTCCGACGCGATCTTTGCCACCTCTATATCTCCTCTCTTAACGATTTCTCGTATAAGATGGTATTTCCTTTCAATGTGTTTGCTGGCCTTGTGGGCTCTCGGTTCCCTTGAATTTGCAACTGCTCCGACATTATCATAAAAAAATCGTGATTGTGCTGGGCAAATTCGGAACAACTTCCAAGTCCACTAGGAAGTTCTTGAGCCACACCACTTCTTTCGTTGCTTCACATGCAACTACATATTCGGCTTCCATGGTAGAATCTGCGATGCATTTCTGCTTAACGCTTCTCCATGTTACAGCTCCTCCCCCCAGACAAAACACACTACCCGAGGTAGATTTTCTGGAATCTATATCTGATTGGAAATCCGAGTCCGTGTATCCGACTGGAAACAAACTGTCCGACTGGTAAACCAACATTCTATCCCGAGTTCTTTTTAGATACTTTAGAATGTTCTTTACTGCAGTCCAGTATTGACTTCCGAGATTACTTTGATATTTCGCTACCATGCCAACGGCATAGCAAATATCCGGTCTCGTGAACAGCATTGCATACATAAGACTCCCTACTGCCGATGCATAAGGAATGCTTTTCATGTCATTTATCTCCCCTTGTGTCTTGGGACACATGTCTTTCGATAGATGAATTTCGTGCCTAAAGGGTACAAAACCTTTCTTGGAATCTTGCATGCTGAATCGCTTCAAAACAGTGAGTGTCTATGTATGAAGCTTGCGATAAGCCGATCATTCTTTTCTTAAGATCTCGAGTAATCTTGATCCCAAGAATATGACCGGCTTTCCCTAAGTCCTTCATATCAAACTGTTTTGACAGCAATACCCTTACGTCTAACAAAACCTTTACATCGTTTCCGATGAGAAGAATATCATCTACGTATAGTACTAAGAATACCAAGGTAGTTCCGTCACACTTCTTATACACACAACTTTCAAACTCGTTTTGATCAAATCCATAAGACTTGATTACATGATCAAAACATTGGTTCTAAGCCCGAGATGCTTGCTTAGTCCATAAATGGACTTTCTTAGCTTGCAAACAAGGTGTTCTTGGTCTTTTGAAATGAAACCTTCGGGCTGTTGCATATAGATTTCTCGTCAAGACTCCCGTTAAGGAAAGATGTCTTGACATCCATTTGCCAGATCTCAAAATCTAGATGCGCAACTATTGCCAAGAGAATACGGATGGACTTAAGCATGGCTACAGGCAAAAAGGTTTCTTCATAATCGATACCCTCCTTTTGAGTGTATCCCTTTGCCACAAGCCTAGCTTAAAAGGTCTCGACCTTCCCGTCTGGTCCTCTTTTTCTCTTGTAGACCCACTTGCATCCAATGGGTTTTACCCCACTGGGTGGTTCCACTAGCTCCCACACTCGATTATGATCCATTGAGCCAATCTCGGCTTCCATCGCAGTTTGCCAGGATTCAGAATCCTTATCTTGGACCGCCTCCTTGTAGGACCAGGGGTCTGATTCATTATCCCTGGGGATCAAATCCGAAGATTCTCCTATCCCCATGAATCTCTCAGGTTGTCGAACAACCCTCCCACTACGTCGAGGTTTCGGTTGTGTTGGTGTGACGCTTGGTATATCAACTTGTACAGTTGGTATA
Organism: Stenogyne calaminthoides; assembly: GCA_037126765.1. Classification (NCBI taxonomy): domain Eukaryota; kingdom Viridiplantae; phylum Streptophyta; class Magnoliopsida; order Lamiales; family Lamiaceae; genus Stenogyne; species Stenogyne calaminthoides. The sequence goes on along the minus strand of JBBCBC010000031.1, from coordinate 2,048,918 downwards.
GGAGTTTGCCCTCTTATTTCGTCTAAGGTAATCTCACTTTTGGGCTTTCTATTGTTCACAAAGTTTTCTTCCAAAAATCTAAAGTGCGTACTTATTACCACCTTTTGATCTTTGGGACCATAGAACATACACCCTTTCGTTCCCATGGGATATCCTATAAACAGCCTTAGTTCCGAACGTGCATCCAACTTATCGGCTTCCTTGTCTAGCACGTATGCCGGACACCCCCAAATCCTAAGATGTCTCAGATTGGGCTTGCGCCTGGTCCACAACTCTTTAGGGGTTTTGGGAACCGATTTGGATGGTACCAAGTTTAGAACATAAGCCGTTGTTTTCAAGGCATAACCCCAAAACGTCTTGGGAAGATCTGAATAACTCATCATGGATCTGACCATTTCTAAGAGTGTTATGTTTCTTCATTCTGCAACCCCATTTTGTTGAGGGGTTCCGGTTGCAGTCAACTGGGAAACAATGCCCTCGTCTGACAGGTAGTTCAAAAACTCATCACTGAGGTATTCGACTCCACGATCAGATCGTAGAAACTTGATACTCTTTTCCATATGATTCTCCACTTCGACTTTGAACTCTTTGAATTTATCAAAGGTTTCCGATTTGTGCTTCATCAGGAAAATGTATCCGAACCTTGAGTAATCATCAATGAATGTCACGGAATACTCATAACCACCTCTAGCTTTGGTTGACATTGGACCACACACTTCAGTGTGAACGATTTGCAACACTTCTGTGGCTCTATTCCCCTTGGCTCCAAATGCCCTCTTGGTCATTTTACCCTCCAAACATGATTCGCAGGTTGGAAATGGTTCCATCTGTAGGTCCGATAATGAACCATCTTTCACCAACCTTTGGATCCTATTTAGATTAATATGACCTAATCTTAGATGCCAAAGAAGTGTCTCGTTCACCTTTTTTGAAGGTTTTCTCTTATTGTTTGAAATAGTCGATGTGTTATAAGATGCATTTTGTTAGTGGTGTGCATAATTAATATTATAGAGATTATTCTGCAACGTTCCATGACAGATAAACACATCGTTATGAAAAACAGTAACATGTTTAGAAAAACGAACAGAATATCCATCAATAAATAGTTTTGAAACTGAAATAAGGTTTTTACGAAAAATAGGAACGTAAAGAACATCTCTTAAAACTAAAGTCTTGTCTTCAAAAAGACAGGTGCACGTCTCCCACTGCTTCAGCTGCTACTTTCGTAGCATCGCCCAGTGTGACGAGGATATCACTTCCACTAAGTTGTCGGGTTAATTTGAACCCCTGTAATGTGAAACAAACATGATCAATGGATCTCGTATCCACTACCCACGAATGGGTAGCATACGCCGCTAAACAAGTTTAAACAACTAGTGCGTGAGAATTACCTTTCTTCCCATTCCTCTTAGGCTTGGGATAGGAAGACCTCCAATGTCCTTTCTCACCTCAGTTGAAGCACTTCCCCTTTGGATCCTTCTTGATACCCTCAACATCCCTCATCTTGCTCTTGCCCTTGGCAACAGTTGAGTTTGACTGCTTCTGGCCTTTGACCTTCTTCTTCTTCTTGCCCTCCCTTGGCCTAGAAGATGAAGATGGTCCATTAGCCACCAAGGCTTGAGTCTGGTGTCCCATCAGCGTCTCTGTCGAGACCAAAGCTTGCAGTAAGTCAGCAAGGGAGAACTTCTGATTATTCAACTGATAGTTCAGCTGAAAATGCTCAAATATTTTAGGCAGAGAGTGAAACACCAAGTCTATCTGAGTCTCCAGATCATAATCTGCACCCAGAACCTCAAGTTTGTTCAGATGAGCCATCATCTTGAGAACATGATCCCTCACTGGTGTGCCCTCCACCATTTTCAATGAGAGCATTTCTCGCAAGGTGATCGGTCGAGCCGTGCAGTTCTGATGTTGGAACATCTTCTTAAGATTTTCCATGATTTCCGCAGCAGTTGTAAATTCTTGGTGTTGGTGTTGCAACACATCTGACATAGATGCCAGAATAGTACACTTTGCCATGTCATTACAATGCTCCCAGTAATCATATTTTTTTCTTTTCTGCCTTACTCGACTCGCCAATTGGCTCATCAGGTTTTGGGATATCAAGGACCCACTTGTGCTTTTGTGCGGTTAGGCAATCATCAGTTTACGTTTCCAATCAACATAATTTTCACCAGATAAATTATGATCTTTATGTTGGGGATTATACTGAAAAGTATGCTTTTTACTTTGTATAATCGAAACTGAATTTCCAGACTTATTTACTGAAATAAATTGTTTATCACTGATGCTTTAAATATGATTGAATGTTATATATATTTATTGCATAACTGCTCAATAATTAAACGTGTTTACATCAGTAGTTAATTTAGTGATACCCGATCACGTAAGATTAAATTAACGATCCCTTTGTAACTATAAGTCGCCATTCACGACCTAGATGGAAATGAACAACCATCGCGAAAAGGTTGAGGTGTAAGGCTCAAATTGGTTTGTCTTGACCAAGAGATTACACTAATGCATGACCGATCTTGTTGAATAGGACCTCTGGGAGGATAAATTCTTGAATCGAACATGGAAGAATTAGACCTCGGTGGTTCGTTGTTTCTTAACCTCCGTCCTGAAATAGGATCACGGGATCGGTAACTATTGCTTTGACTTATCATGGGTAGCGAATCGGAGAGAGATTCAATACGTCTTTATCTTGGGCAATATTATTGGTCACATGTGATTGCTAAGATTTAATCTGAAGAATCGTGTGTGCAAGCACGCTTGCTTGATTTGCCCCTCGGGAGGTTCATAAGTTTTATCATACCAAATCTTGCAAGTGGAATTTGTTTCCTGGTATGGATAATAATGTTGAACCGTTCCTCGACCAAGGACAAAAGATATTAATTAATGGAAAGCTATTTTGATTGGCTTGAATTAATTAATGGGCTAGATAATCTTAAACACGGAAATAATGACCGGGAGCCATATTGACCGTAATATGGGTTAAGATGGATAGTCTTAATATTAATTATGTAGTGGGATTAATTAATATTTATGGGCTTGAATTATATTGTGGCTCAATATTAGATATTCAAGATCCATTAGAAGGTCCAATCTTAATTCTCCTAAAGGCCCCTGGTAGCCCAACATATAGTCCAATAACCTAAAAGGTGATTAAAATAAAATAAATATTGTTGCTTATATTTCCTCATTAAATTCGAAAATTATGAATAAAAGAGGGAGAAAGATTTTCTTTGAATTTTGTTATGGAATGAAGATATGTATTCTTGGAATACAAGATTATCTCATTAAATTCAAGAAATCTCCCACTTGGTTATTCATTAAGAGATTTTCGAAATTTTTGGAAAATAGAGGCAAGAAAGATTTTCTTGATTTTCTTGAAAATATATTATGGAAGATATGTATTTCTTGAAATACAAGAATATCTCATAAATTCAAGAAGATCTAAATCTTGAAATCTTGCCCAATTTTTTGAAAATTATACCATAAAATAGAGGAGGTGGATTTTTGTGGAATATTTTAATTATGGGAAAAAGAATATATGGGATATATTCAAGATTTCTTGGTGACCAAGAAAAGTCTTTTCCCACATTGAAAAACCACCAAAATTTCGTGCCCTCCTCTCCTATAAATAGGGGATGATTAGTTCATTCCCAAGTACAATTCCATGTCTTTGGAAATATTAGCAAATCCACATGTTGGTGCAACAAAGTTTATTTTTTCCTTTTGTTAATTGTTCGCGAGTATCCTTCCACCGGATTGTCGAGCAAGGGCTAAGGAATACTTGGGAAGTCCTTTTGGTTAGTCCGTCCGACCAAAGCCACTTTGCCATCCCGAGAAACGCGTTCACGTAAACCCGTAGATTCCGCGTGCGTGGGTTTTACGTGGTTTTTATATGCATGATATGTTGTTGTAATTATTATTTGAATTAATATAGGATTAATTCATGCTAGTAATAATTAATGAATTAAATTTGTATTTAAATATTCACCCGAATAGATCTGTAAACTCATTCCCCAACAAGCGGTATCGAGCCACTTGTTTTGACTCTCAATTTTTAAATTGTAATTTAATTCACGGACATTAAATTTGAAATTGGATAGTAGAACCGTTAGATCTGCTTTTGCGGTATCCAATTGTCATGGATTTTAATGTTTTATTTTGCATGCATATAAACCGTGGTTTTTAATTCGATTCGTTCGGTTTGTTTTGCCTCGTGAGAAAATCCACGAGTAGACTAGGATTTGTTTGATTTGATCAATGTAATAGACTAGTCTAGATCTAGGTTTATTTATTTTTGTAAATAAATTGAAACCGGATCGAACGAAGAGATGAAGAATTAAAGGATGAAATCGAGAACACAGCGTAGCGGCGCTGGCGCTACCGGCACGCACGGGCGCAGGCGAGTTTAAGTGGCCGAGCGCTACATGATGCGGTGGTGCTTAAAGACTGGCGTATGCGGTTCAAAAGTCGCGTAAATGCTGGCTGCCACAGACGGGCGCGAAGGCGTGAGACGCGGGCGAGGTCGACAACACGGCGTAGGCGGAGGCTGGCGATACAGCAGACAAAGACGGACGCGCCACGCCGAGGATCACGACCGCCGAGAAGGCAAGCGAAGGGCCAAGGGGCGGCTCGCCAGCGGTGCCGAGACGCTTAAAGATTCAGGGCCAAGTTGCCCACGGATGCAAGGCATCCTATGAAATACATGCATAAGGCCGAAAGATCAAGCATTTTTCGAGACGAACGAGTGGGAGAAATTCGAGGCGTGTTTCTTCAAGATCAAAACCAAAAAAAATCAAACCATGACAATTGGATAATTTGTGCCCAATATGTTTATTTTTCTCATTATGCTTGATTTTTTTTGTCTTATCTTATGCTTTATTTAATTTGTTTAAATGTGTTTGCATGAGGGTTGCCAAATTGAAAAATCTCAACTTCAAAATTACTAAGTATGTTTTAAATAATTAATTGACAATTTTATTCCGGATAATAAAATTGAATTAATTTTGACCTCCATGATTTATTTATTTGTGAATTCTTTTGGAGAAATTTCCTCAACGGGACGGTCAAAAGATAGGTTTCACATGAATGAATTCCAAACGGATGATTGTGGGTTATTACTAGTGGCGACGATGACCCTCCCAAACGAGGCTAGATCAAAGCGAAATAGTAATCCCAGATTTAATCATGGTTATTACTTAGGTATAAAATTGATATGCATATACTTCTCCTGAGTCCTGTCAATTTTATATTGGTCAGTGGGAGCCAACTATTAATCTGGATATTAAGGGTTTATGCTTGTTCTTGTTTGTAACCCGCTTTGAATGTGTTTAAATAATGACCCACCCAACGTGGCTTATTTAAACTGTTTTTTGAGATGTTGGCTGATGCATTGTTCATATTTTTTTTGAGATTTTAAATATGATGGCATGTGATCAAACCTTGTGATATATTTGTGCTTATGCATATAGTTGTTTATTTCGATTCGGCAAAGATGTTACCTTTTAATCCAATGTTATTATACTTAAAAGTCAATACAATTTGTATGGAAACTATATTTATTGGAAAATTATAATTGTCCTAATCGCATAAAAGCACAAGTGGATTTTGACACACAAAAATCGATGAGCCAACCGACGAGTCAAAACATCACGGGACTCGTCGGATCACCTTGCGAGAGATGTAAATCGTTGAAAATGGTGGAGGAAAAACCCGTAAGGGATTACGTCCTCAAAATAGATGGCCCATCCGAACAAACTTGAGATTCCGAGTCTGATTATGATCTGGAGACTCGGATGAATTTGGTACTTCATTCTCTCGCCTTGAAAAGGTTTTTGAGCATTTTGGCCTCGCTAAATAATTTGTTGCAAACTTTTGGACTCGGCGCGAAATGATGATAAGGCACCAAACTCAAGCTTTGATTTGCAAGTGGTCCGTCTTCATCTTCTAGGCCAAGGGTAGGCAAGATAAAGAAGAGGACCAAAGGCCATAAGCAATAAAACTCAATCGTTGCCAAGGGCAATGGTAAGATGAGGAATGCTTGTTGAGTCGAGGAGAATCCAAAGAGGAAGTGCTTAAGTGCGGTGAGAAAGGACAATGGAGGTTTTGCTGTTCCAACCCCAAAAGGGACGGAAAGAAAGGTAATTCTCACACACTAGTTGTTGAAACTTGTTTAGCGGCGTATACTTCTCATTAAGTGGGTGGTTGATACGAGATCCACTAATCATGTGGGCTTCTTCGGGTTCTAAATGATCCGTGACGTAGTGGGAGTGAGATCCTCATCACACCGGGCAACGTTACGAAAAGTAGAAGACATTGCAATGCTACGTGAAGTGGCGGATATTGCAATGCTACGGTAGTAACGATTATTGCAATACTACGCAAGTAGTAGCGACATTGCAATGCTACATGAGTAGCGATTAAAGCGATGGGAGAAGTGCACCTATCTTTTGAAGATAAAGTTTTTTTGAGATTATCTTTATGTTCCCAGTTTTAGAAAGAATTCACTTTCAGTTTCTAAAATTTGATTAAAGGACACTAAGTTTCTTCTAATAAGAATGACATCAATTTTGAAATGATGAGTGTACCTGTTACGGGACATTGATAGAAAATCTCTATACAATTAATTGTGCACACCACTCATGAAATGCATCCTAGAACACATCAACTCAAGCTCCAAAAGAAAGCGTGAGCACGAAATACTTCTTTGGCATCTAAGATTAGATCATATAAATCCAAAGAGGATCCAAAGGTTGGTGAAAGATGGTTCACCGAGGCGTCTCCAAGTTGAATCGAATCCAACCTGCGAATCATGTTTGGAGGGTGATATGACCAAGATGGCATTTGGAGCCAAGGGAATGGGGCTAAAGAAGTGTTAGAGATCGTTCACATAGATGTTACGTAGTTCAATGTTACCCAAAGCAAGAGGAGGTTATGAGTAATTTTATTGATGATTACTCAAGGTACATTTTCCTTATGAAGCATGAATCGAGACCTTTGAGAAATTCTAAGAATTTAAGGCTCAAGCGAGAATCATATGGAAAAATGTATCAAGTCTCTACGATTTGATCGTGGAAGCCCGAATACCTCAAATGATGAGTTTTTGAACTACTTATCCGATGAATGGATTGTATCCCAAATCACTCACTTTTAACCCTCAACAAA